>PTEX01000161.1:258681-362087 GCA_003342815.1 Eudromia elegans
GGGAGAAGGAAATGCTCGGGATGGATTCGGGAGCGCGGAGGGAAGGGCTCCTTACTCGCTCCAGGGCCTTGTTCTGGTTTCGTGGCTGCCGAGGGTGCGGGTGTTTGTAAAGTTTCTCAATCCTTTTAACAGCCTTCATGTACTGGCTTTCGTTACTTTCCTCTGCTTTTTGCAGCTTTTTTTTTTTCTTTCTTCCTTTCCCTCAGTCATGATTAATACCGTTGCTAGTTTTAGGGAACTCTATGTTTTYTTTGTATTGTAAAGTGCTTTGCCACTTAGCAATAATACCCCTACACACACAGAGAGTTGCAAGGGGGTTTATTTATTATTTATTTATTTGTTTGTTTATCGTCCTTTTGTTTTGGGGGTTTACTTTTTAAGTGATGTTTTTGCACTAGTCTGTATCATAGTGACAGTAAATGTGCACTTGGTAGTTTATGCACCCTGAGTTCATGTGGAGATGGCTGGGGAGAGGATCCATCTCAATTTGCTTAAACTCTTTGCAGTGAATGAGACTGGAGACATTTCATTGTGGCCGCAAGTTTGTGTGCTAAACACAAAAGGAGGGAAGAAAAAAGAAAAGAAAAAGTAGTAGAAAAAATGCCTTTTGATTGTTGCTGTATTTTGCTGTTTTGGGGGAGTGAGGAAAG
The DNA here is from genome assembly GCA_003342815.1 of Eudromia elegans. NCBI lineage: Eukaryota > Metazoa > Chordata > Aves > Tinamiformes > Tinamidae > Eudromia > Eudromia elegans. The sequence goes on from PTEX01000161.1 coordinate 259,332, forward strand.
AGGCATTTTTTTCCCATTTGGTTTTAAATAGAAGTCATGTTATTCACAAAGTTGGTTTGTTTTTTTTTTTTTTTTCATTTTTTGAATCCCAAATACCTGTTTTTCTTTTTTTTTTAATGTTTGTTTATTAAGATGTAAAGATCTGTGTTGCCAGTGTAGGCAGATTGTATTTTATGTACTTGATTATTCTTTTGGGCAAAATACACTTTTCGKTTTTTTTTATTCTGGTAGTGAGATTCTCTTCTAACATCTCTGTTTCCAATTACACTCTCTTCCGTGCCCTGTCATATTGCCTGTCATTGAGATTTGCAAGCTTTTTTTTACTTTTAAACTGATTACATTAATTTTCTTATTGCTTTGTTAATAAAATTATTTTTAAAAGACATTCTGAAGGACGTTTTTATTATTTATTTCAATTCCAAACCTACAGTAATATATATATACGTTTTCTGTATTTACATCCCTGGAGGTCTGTGTTGAAAACAAGGATTTTTCACTGCACTGTCACCTAGAATTTCTTGGTTATCTTGCATTGGAAATGCCAAAGAATGTAACAATGTCCGTTTTTCAAAGTGCATGTCAAGTATAAAATTGTTGATAATATTTCGTACACTAAGGCCTATTGGATTTTCCCCTCTCCCTCTCTTTTTCATTCTCTTTAATGTATATTTCACTGGCCAACTGTGTAAACAGAGAATGCATTACTGGCATTGACCAGAGGTCTCTACATTTTCATCTCGTTATGATTTTTTCTTTTTTTTCAAAATGAAAGCATAGAATGTGTTACAGCTTTGTAGCCACTGTTGTCAAGGAAGCTTTAGGGACATTAACAATTATTAGTGTGATTGTAAAGTCAGGCATGTCTGTATGCACTCAGTAGGTTGTAGTACTGTTCCAGTTGCATGGCACATGTGGATCTTAATGTAGTTGATTATAGTTTTGTCAGGTAGTGGGGGTTTTTTTTTTTTGGTGATTCATTGGTTGAGAAATCATTCCTAACACCTGATGTTCTTTGAAAGATGAATATGAGCCTTGAAACAGTGCCCAGCTTCAGGAGCCCTATCCCCAGAGAGCAGAGTCCTATTCAGGATGTGCTTCCTTCTGGGCATTGAGCTCTGTCTTTGAAGAACATGGATCTAGACCTCTCTGAGCAAAGGAGCCTGCATAGGCTGTGGGACCGTCTGCTTGCCTCTCTGAGGAGGAGTATGGATACCTCCTGAACATTCTGATTAGAAGTACATAGTCATGTGGCAGTGGCAGTGTTTTGTAAAATAGGAATATAGTCATTTCACCTCTGTTAATATTGTATACCTTATTGAGAAAAGCATTATTGACAGTTTATTCTCTGCAATACTTTGCTGTTCCTAGAAAAAAATTTCTGCCTTTAACACTCTCATTCCCTACTGCCCTGAGCTGAGAGGATATTAGGTGTTTGTGATGCTAACTAGTCTTTTAAAAATAAGTGGCTTTATGATTTTTATTTGACTTTTCACACTTTAAGCTATATATTTAAGTAACTATGTTTTAAGATGCCCTGATGATACTTTCTGGATTTGCATGCTCTGTATGCTCTGTTCTCCTTTTAATCAGATAAATTATATTGCAGCAGTATGGAGGGATCTCCTCAGTGATGTAGTGAAAATAAATGAAATGGGAATCAAAGGTACAATGCTGTTACAGAGTTTTAAAGCAAGACGTTTTATCTGGTGTTTATGTCTGGCTTTGTTAGTGCTATCAAATTTCGTATTTTCCACAGCTACAGTGATTCACAATACTGTCTTCAGAAATAAATCTTGCTGTTTCTTTCTGTTAAGCTTTACATTGAAAGGGAAGAGTGGAAGGATGATACTCTTTTCTTCTTGCTTGAAACATAACCAGGATGCTAGTTTTTTATCATTGTAGTTTCTTCCAGTGTTTTTTGTGTTTTTGGGCTTCTTGTTTTACTTTTGTCTCCTCTTATAAAAGGCTACCCTCTTGTAACATTTTTAGTTAGTGGAGGTGGTTTTTTTTGTTGTTGCTTGCTTGTTTGTTGGTTTGATTTTACTTGCAGTCTGCCCAAAAGTTATTAACTGCATATATTATCATATAGGATATTTAGAAAATAAAAACAATTAGAAAAGTAAAAAAAAAAAGCATATGTTTTCTAAAATCCTTTTGAAAGATTGTTCAAAAAACTGTTATTAGTGGTACAATAATGTTCTTTTTATGTACGTTCCATTCTTAAATAAGATTCTGCAAAATGAATATACTAGGATACCAAAATAAGTGTATTTTAAAATTATGAATTCAAGTATTTTTACTAAAAAATGAGCAGTGAAAAATGAATGAGGCTTTTAAAACCTATAGGCTAATTTTTAAGGTTATGGGGAATTTTTTTAGTCACTAATTGGAATTTTTTAAACGTGTTTCTAGTAAGGATGGTTAAGAATGATGGTAGTACTTCTCTTGCTCACAGGTGCTATACATACCCATGTTTTGGAAATTTAAGGAACAGTGTACAGTCTGATTTGACTAAATCTGGTTTGTTAGGGACAGATGGCTGATTTAAACAGGTGTCACTTTCATTTCGTGTTCATTGTGTTGAGACTTCCAGAGGTTTACAAAAGAGCTGCAAAAGCAGGTGGCTTTCTCTGCTTTTGTGACTGGCAAAATATACTTTTATCTGTGATTAGATGTGTTTTAATAGTTAACATATTGTGTGAAAGCCTGAAATGTTGCAGGAAACATAGTCATATTTTGCTTATTTTATAATTTTCTTATTAAACTTTTAAAGAAGGACTCACAACTGTTTGGTCATGAAATATAGTGTTTATGTCATGTGCAGATAGATGAAGTCTTAATAACTTTCCCGCTTGAAAGATGAAGAAAAAGGTAGCTTGATGCAACATTTTCCTTTACTTGATTACTGAGATTTACCTTTTTCTAAACCTATCTTACCTTTTTTTGTGTAATAAAGAAGAATTATTATTAAGAATGTGGAATTAATTTCAAAGTTCTGTCTTTTGTTTCTAATGCCTTTCTTTGCTGGTACATCCCTGCTATTTTTTTTTTTTTTTTAACAGAGTTTGCTCAGCTGTAAGAGTTTGGAAAAAAAAAAAAAGAGAAGAAATTTAAATTTGAAACTTTAGGCATATACCCTTTTGTTATTAGAGATTTTTTTTTTCCACTTGGTTTATATAGTCATAACGACTTTATTGTTAGTTTTCCCCTAATCGATGCACCAGAGGGTGCTATGCTCTTTGAAATAGAAACAGAAAAAAATCTTAAAATAATACTTTCATTCGAATACTGATAATGCATATAAGGCTTAGGAAAAAACTTTGTGCACCTTTTTCTACTTTTTTTCATGCATTTGCATATAGCAAGCTGTTATTATATTGGTAATACTATTCTAAAACATGCAATAAAGATACTATTGCATTATTTGTATACACTGAATATACAATCTCGGTTCATTGTATAACTGAACATATCTGAACATTCTGAACTGAACATACATAATCTGTATTTATAGCATGTAATTGAAGGAATTTTTACTCACTGAAGTAAATGATTCCTCTTGTGAGAAGCTGGATGGGTTTGAATGAGAAACTTCTGTATTTAATAGTAAGGTTTAGTTCTGCTTTATGCAATATTGCTCACTTGTCTGCTATGTACACTTGCCAATGAAAGTGTGTGTTCATATTTTGTTTACATTCTTAATTACAGCCAAATTCTTTTTTGAAAAAATATTTTGCCACGTGTAGATTTTTGCTTTCTCACTCAAACTCTCACTGGATGAATTTGGGATTAAAGTCTTCTAATTTTACTTTTGAATTGCAGCTTCTGTAGTTTTATAATATGGCCTACTTTCATATACCTCTAATATTAATAAGGCAATGCTTTTTAGTAAGAGAAATTATAATTTTCCCTTTGGAAAAATTTGAAAAGGTGGAGGCAAGAGTAGGGATAGTGTATCTTAAAATGCTTGTTCTTACAAGTTATTGTTGGTTGTTAGCAATTCTCCAGCTACAGTGTGGTAAGTTATTTGTACTTGACTTATCTTCCTTGAATTTTGTGAACCAGAATCTGAAAAAGATGAATGTTGTCTATGGAAAGTTGAAATTAGTAGAGATGTTTAACCTGTTGAAATATCAATTTTAAAGAGGCTTGGAAGTTGACCTGCTAGGAATTCAGACTTTCTTTATTAATGTCCAAGTTACTTGTAACCACTCTTACCTGTTTAAATTGTTAGATGGTACAAATCGCAGTGCTTTGTGAACATCAGAGATTGTGTATTAAACAGTGAACTTGATGGAGTGTCTTTACAACATTTTATGACTTTAGTTCATGTATTGAGAGCTGAAAAAAATCTGATAATAAGTCTCATTCATCCTTTTAAGTGTCGTTCGGACATTTGTGAACTTGGTACATTGAATACACTTAATTCTTTGAGTAAATATATACTGTATATACATATCGTGTAATCAATGTAGATGATACAAGCGATACAGTGCTGTTGCTTTATTTTTTCCTCCTTCTTACTGGAATTTTATTTCAAGTGAATTTGCAAGTTCTTTAAGATAAGCACTATGCCTGTAGACATTGCTACAGACTTTATTAGGCTTCAGTTTTGTTCAAATTTGGATACTAGCACTACAGATAGTGATGAACAACTGATAATGTTCACTGGGGTATTCACTGTTTATTTACCAAAAAATAGTTTCCTTTGCTCATTTTATTACCTCATAGTAATTAATCTTTATGATTTTCTCTTACGTAGCACTTGAAGTATGTTTTCTGAACTCTGAAGCTTGGTGCATTTAGATTAGTGATACACACTGGAAAGCAGAAATAGCAAGCAGCAATCACTTCTTTAAAAAGGTGCATCATGTTACGTTTGCATGCTATTTTGTCAGCTTGTTCTACATCATATATTCTTCATACATTCTACATCTGCTTTCATCTCATTTGCTCCTTTTATATGTTATGAACTGTAATTTCTTTATAAAGAAAAAAAGTGATAAAAATCTGAGATAGAACTACTTAAGTATATAGTTACTAAGACTAGAGAACCATTATATTTCTGTGAAGTTAAAATTTTAAAATACTTTTTTAACGCCAAATCAACTGGTTCATAAAAAGGGCATAACAAGGCGGGACAATTGAGTTCCAAATTTACTGGAGGAGAAATATTTCCCATTCAGTGTTCCTTGTTGCTGAGGTCTATGTTCTGGTTTGTTGATTAGTAAAATACATGAAGCTGTAGACAAAAAATTGCCATTCATCTTTTTAATTTTTTTTTTTTAGTGCAACTTTTATGTTTGGGATTCAGTCTTACTCGCATTGGAAATTTAGCAGATTTGAAGGTACAGTTAGGAAAAAAAAAAAAAGGGAAGGAAAGAAAGCAAAAACAGAAATTGCTAAACCTGTTTAAAAAATTTGTGCTTTCCAAAGAGTTTTCTTTGGACAAAGAGTTGTTCTACAATCACCACTTTTAAATTAAATTTTCTCAAATTTTCAAACTAAAAACTTACTGATCTGATCATACATATTATTTTGTGTTACTTAATATAAACTACTTTTACTTAAAGTAGTTTATATTCTTTATATTTATAATCTATAGCTCTAGATATGGAAGTATGTTATTCTCATTTATAATATCAAATAAGTATGTGATTTTTGGAACGTAATTGGATTAATTCTATCCAAACTCATGATTGTCTTCAAAGTTACATTAGCCTTGGCTAGTGATGGGCAGTTGAACGACATCCATAATAGCGGACTTATCAGATTAGCAGTCAGAGCAGAGGTCAAATTGACAAGAGTTTCTTAAGCATGAGGTAGCTTAAGGTCATGTCAGGAGGCAGGTGTCTGTTTAGTAATTATTTCAGTCCTACTTTAATTAGCCTAGTCTCTGTTAAACCATTCTATTTGAATTATAAATTGCAAAATAATTGGTAGAGATTTTTTAATATTTATTGCTGTAGGTTAAATGAAAACCTAATCTTTTTATACATCTGCACATAGACTTGTTGTAATACATTTCCATGTAACTCTGTATCATTACACTTCTGTATAATTTTTAGTTAGTTCTTTTGTAAAACTTACATATTTTCTGTATGATGTGCTAGACCATTCTTTCTGATATTTTAGGAAATAAAACATCACCCACTTTAGAGTGGAGGGATACAGCTTGAAAATAAACATCTGGTTCTTATTCATCCCCTAGAAATCTTGTGCATATTTGGGGGTTTGAGGTAAGAAAAGTGTGATGTAAACAGCAGCCTTTTGTGGTGTAGTAGTCTCATTTCAGTTTTGTGGATGTCTTTTGGTTGAAGGTCATCCTAAGGTATGCCACTTTATTCCATCACTCTAAAATTTTTTCCCTATAAGGAGAATATTTCTGACAGGGTATTTCTAGGAGTAATAATGAGCAAGTAAATTCATATGGGTTTCTGCTGTATTTTGTGGATATGACAGAAGATTTGTGTCTTCTAAATCTCACACTGGTTTGCAGAAGGAATTCTCTATGTTCTATGACTGAAGTGTCCATCATTATCAAAGTTATGTCAAAACAAGAGAGCATTTATTTGTAAGAGACTGAGAACTAGAGTTGGCCCTCCCAGTAACTACAGTAACTAGCATAATTTATCAAGCAAATACTGATTCTGATGGATGGATCAAATTTTCAATGTCTTTTTTTTTTTTTTTTTTTTTTTTTTTTTTTTTTTTTTTTTCTGCAGTTCAGTGTAGCTGTTCACTATGTTTTTCAATACTGTAGCCAGGACTTCTATTTCAAATCTTCCAGATGGTCAGGAATTTAAACATTACCATTTTATGAATTTGTGTGATTTAGGATACTCTGATTGCATTATCTATTATCATTACTTCTTTTTTTTTTGGCACGGAGTTACATTCTTAACAAGGTTAATCCGTCAGACATTAATTTTTCTTTTTAACTTCTATTGTCCTTGTATATACCACTGAGTCAAATTTGCCATCTTTAATAGGAGATGACTGTGTTCACTGTCTTTACTGCTTTTTTTCCTTTTTTTACATATTTCTGTTGTATCCTGATTGACATCCAGAGGAAATGACATTTCTTGACCTGAGGGAAGATCTAGCTATAGCAACATGACTTTAGTGCATTGATCAAGCTTCTTGACCTTATGATGATTGCGAGAATACTTAGTTCATGTGGCCTGAGTCACAAGGTGTGTATCACAAACATATGCAGAAAAACTAAGATGAAGGGAAGACATGTGCAAGACTGCCAATATAGGACTCGCACTACTTGATTTTGGAACGATGTGTTGATTTACATGTTTTGGGCCTGGAACAACTCAGTTCTGTAAATCTCAACAACCTTTAATACACAGTCATGGATTTGAGATATAGAAAATTTCTAGTCCGGGCAGAGTCATGCTGCTGGTTATTATAGTTGGATCATAATATGCAACTACTCCAGTCAGGGTGATTTGCTCAAGTGCCAGATAAAACTAAACATCAACAAGTTGACTATCTATATCAAACAAATTCAAGTTAGAATTAGTGGTTTACTTTTTTCTATAATGAAAATTACGAGGTGCTTTCAATAAAGTGTAATAGAGGGAAAGGCATGTTTTCCATAGATGGGAAATGGGTGAATTGGGCAAATTCAGGAAATTGAAAGTTACTTTTTGCTTGTCTTTGGTGAAGGAAGGTATGTACAAAAAAAAAACCAAAAAAAAACCCCAAAACAAAACCCTATTATAAGAGGTGCTAAAGTCTAAGAAAGCATAGGAAGGCACAAATTCTGTGTGATTGAGGAGGTCATCTAGTCCAACCCTCCTGCACAGGCAGGGTCACCAAGAGCACATGGCACAGGGTGGCATCCAGGTGGGTTTTAAAGATCTCCAGAGAAAGAGACTCTGCAATCTCTATGGACAACCTATTCCAGGACTTTGTCACCCTTACTGTTAGGAATTTTTTCCTTATTGTTTATCTTGACTTTAGCAAGACTTTACACAATGTCTTCCCTAACGTTACGTTACAAGCTGGACTAGAGAATGGATGGGAAACTGGCCAAAGTGCCTGACTGAGAAGCACTTGTGATAAACCTTGGGAAGTCCAGCTGGAGGCCATTGATTTGTTGTGTCCCACTGGATAGATCCTGGGTCTGGTACTGTTGAACCTCTTCGTTACTAGTGATGATAAGAGGACTGAGTACACTCTTCTTCAGCAGATTTGCACATGATATAAGCCTGTGGCTTTGCTGCCATTCACAGGGAACTCGAGGGTGTTGGGGCAATGGGAATCTTCTGAACTTTAATAAAGAAAGGTGCCAAGTGTCACGTGTGGGAGATATAACCACATGCACCAGTAGAGGTGCCATCTGATTGGAATGCAGTTTGGTGGAGAAGGGCATGGGACTCCTGATGGACACCAAGTTCACACTGAGTCCTGAGTGTATCCATATGCAAGAAAGGCCAGTGGTGTGCTGGGCTGCATGAGACAGAACATGGTCACTGTGTGCAGGGATGTGATCCTTTCCCTGTGCTCAGAACAGGAGAATTTGGTCCTATATAGGGCTCCCCACACCAGTCCTTGGAGGATCTTGGAGTTAGTGTCACAGGTTTAACAGAGGGTAACAAAAATTATGTAGGTCTTGGAGCGTCTTGTCATGAGACAGGTTGTCTAGAGGGGCTGTGGAGTTACCTACATGTGTCCAGTTGTCCTCCTCTCCCACCAGTACAGGAAAGAATGATAAATGGGAACAAGTTCAGAAGAGGGCCCCAGGAGAGTCGTGACCTGGAGCACATACTACTATCAAGAGATACTGAGGGACTTGAGTTGTTTAGTCTGGAGAAGAGCAGCCATCTCCCTTTGTAAAATAAGATTTTTTTTTTTTTTTTTTACAAAAGTTATTTGTAAGATATTTTACAAAGAAACCACTCAAGAATTTTCACCTGATCCCTGCAGTGGTGAAAATAGCTATAAAGACGATGCAATAAGAACCATGATGCAACAAGAGAGGAAGAAACGTGTTAGAAGTCTTCAGACAAGGGTAGCCATGAACAGAGGGATTAAAAAAGAAAAATTGAAAGATCTACAATGAACACCTGACAAAATATCCCCTTACCCCATGTTTTTTACTTACATGGTCTTTTATTTGGATTTATTTTTCAAGATCTTAATTTGCAGATCTTAATCGTTTTGTTGAAGTGAAAGGGGAACGTAGCAGGAGAAAAAACAGCAAAGTTATAAATTAAAACAAAATTATTTTATAGATATATAAAAATATGTGACTTCCTTGGTTTATTGAGCCTAGTTCAAAGTCCATTAATTACGGAGTCTATATCTGGCTAACTGCTAGGTGATTTGTAGATCACATTTAATAATAGTGATGGCTAGAAATCTGGAGTTTTTTTTCTCTTCAGGTGCTGAAGGCACATAAAACATTTAATTATATTTGGGCTGTATTTCTGATAAGTTCATAAGGAACTGGAAAGTGCCCAAAAAAAGGATGTGGGAAGCGTAGATGACCAGTGCTGAGTGTTTGTCAAGAGATATATACTTAAGAAAAAATGCTTGCTTTATTAGCTAGCTGCAAATGCAAAACAAGTAATGGAGACAGAAAGTAGTAGTTTTGCAATGGATGTATGCCAGTAACTGTATTGTTGGTGAAATCAGAAAGATTTTCTGAGTCATTGCCTGTGTGGACGGAAGTCGCTTCAGGTGATATGTTATTTTAGCTGAGGTTTGACTGTTGCAGAGGGAGTCTTACTCAGCTTCTGAAGCCCACGGCAACATTCATGTACCTCTCAGGTTCAAAACCGCTAGAGGGATAAGCAAAAACATATTGTATATAATACTAATTGTGATAAATATATTTGAAATAATCAAGGCAGTATTAGGAAGTAATTCCTGTTTTAAAAATACAGATGTTTCATTCCTATTTCCTATTTTCCTATTTCTATTACTATTCCTGTTTTCATTCCTATTTGAATCTAATTAAATGTTTAGGGCATCAAACAAGTTAATATATTGTTTAAAACCAGCATTTGGCTTGTGTTCATAAGTTGTTGTACTTATGTTGTACCTCTCTCAAATTCAAGACGTTCAGAGGGTTATAAGATTTCTGTAATTGCTTGTAATACATTTTCTGCTTGGAGAAGATTTTCTTTTTTTTTCCGTTGAGATAAATAGCTGAATGTATAGGGAATCTTGAAGTGTCCTAAAGGATCTGACAGAATAACATTACCAGAGCAATTTTCATGGACTTCTATTTAAGAACACATGCATATTTTTATTTTTATATTATTACATCTGTAGTATATTCAATAAAAGTTAAAGGTGCAGAGAACTTTGAGAGAAGTTCAATGATGAATACAGATTTAATTAGAGTATTGTTTGTAAATTTGTCTGTAACAAAAACAAAATTAGTTGAAATGGTTGTTTTTACATGGAACAAAAATAAAAACATTGGCATCTATCCAAGAAATAGAAGCTAAGGTTTTTATAAGTTGCTATCTTTTGTGGTTTGCATACTGTTACCTTGCAAAAGTCAGTATGGTACTGAATTGGTATATTTCGTAAGATAATGGTCTTACTGTGAGAGTAATTCTTTGTCACTGACTGCTTCTAATATAATGAATCTCTTGTGCATTGCTTGTGAATTGCTCTCCTTGGATTTGTGCTTGAGCATATAAAAAAGGAAAGAACATGGTAAATGGTGAAATATTTGTTACTTCTTGCACTCAGATGATAGGCAACATGGATACTTTTTTCTTCAGAAACATCAGTCTTCAATGCTTTTTCATATTTTTTCCTTACGTAGATTGTTTGAAATGCTTTAGAGATACCTTTAATATAGCAATAGAAAATTTATAATTTAATTTTACTATTACTGTACTTCAGTTATAGGTTAAAGTCAAAATGACAGATTTCTATTAATATTCCGAATTTGAATATTATGGAAAGGTAAAGAGTATCTTTGGAACATTAAGCAGTGCTGAAAAATAAGGGTAGCCTTTTTTGAATGTTACCCAAGTTTTGCAAAATATTTGTGAGAACATATTTAAAAAACATATGAAAAAATTAATAATGGAATATTACATATACACCTGAAGATTGATTGCTAATTTTCCCTATTTCTGTTTTGTCTCTGTATTCCAAAATATATTTCCCTGTAGTACCTAAATCAAACTACATAATAGTTCTGAAATATTTTCTTTATGTCAACATTTTCACTTCTGTTGCATTTTATCATTTCATCTTGTTTTGCTACCATATTGTCACTTAGTATCGCTGATGACAGTGACATTTATTCAAGCGTATTTTATGATTATTATTCTGTTTTCATTATTGCTTGGTGCTGATTTTCAGTCCTTACTAGCCTCCTTGGTTCAGTGTGTTTTACCCTGTTTCTTGTTGGATGCTTTTCTCCCACGTGGTTTAATGTTTCACAGCTTACCTGAGATAGGTGGAGTGTGACACGGCTGATAAACATCACACCCAAGATATCTCTTTGACATAGGTCCTGTAGAGCTGTTGATTTAGCCTGCAGCTGCAAATCTTATGTTATGGGGACTGCATGTTGTTTTCTTTGCTTGCAGTCGCTTTGATTTCTTTTTGCATGCTTTATCTAAACCTACACAAATTTGAGATTTAAAGCATATTTTGAGGAAGTTTCTCTTGGTCAATTTTATATGTTTGAAAAATTAATACAGAAGTTCAGGATCTGTTTTTCTCAACAGCAGTTTGAGAATGTGCAATCCTCTCCAAACTTCATGATGTAATCATATTAATGAGTGGAGGCTCTGAGGATATCTTATAGGTTTTTAAGTTTTTTTTAAAAAAAACTTACGGATTTATATATATATAAAAGTATACTCTTTAGTATCTGCTCATTTTTTTTCCAGAGCCTATTAAGACTTGCCCCTTTTGCCACACCGCAATGCAAAGCTCATTGCCTGGCCTGGCACCACTGGGGCTACTGCTGCTTGCAGCATTGAGGCTGCCAGAATGTATCCTGTTAAAAATAACTACATTTTTTTCAGACAATGAGAAGATAACTTTTTTAAAAAAAGGTGTGCAAATAATCTTCATGATGTGAGTAATCCCAAGGTGTCATCGTTTAGTATGTTCATTATAGTCATAATTTTGTACATCTGTTTCTACATTCTGCTGTTTCATGGTCAATTTTCATCACCTTCATTAACTTTTAAGCAAGTTTGACAATATTGATCAGTATTAAGTTACTAGTTTTATGTTTCTTGCGTCAAGAAAGTTGGTATTTACAATTTGAAATGTTTGGGCAATTCTAGTAAGCTAGGAACTGTTTTGTAAGAGGCCAAAAAGTTAGGTCTGTTGACAGATCATGCTTCTTTTAGAGACAGTACTCTTTCAGAAATTAATATATTCCCTCATAATCCTTTGTATCCTTTGTATGTGCTAGTCTCAATGTTTGCATATCTAGTGCATTATTTTTGTAGAGACAGGAGAGATACAAAAATCTACTGATAATTTACTGTCACAGTTCTAATTTATTGCATGTCAGAGTATATAATTTTAATAACAAGATCGCTGTTATGCTGTGACTTTCAATAACATAATGACAAACTCAAAATAAGAACAAATTGATCATGAAAGTTTAATACCTTTTGCAAATAGTAAGTGTTGTAATTGAACACAATGATGTAGTTTTGAAAAATGAAGATATTAGGAAGATCTTAAGTTTCAGTAGGAACTGTAAGCAAAAAGTTAGACATATCTAGTCTTAAGTGAAATGTAGTTTTGTGATTGTAAATTCTGCATACTATATTTTTGTTCAGTGTTCTTTGTATTCTGTATGTGCCCATCAGATGTATAATGTGCCCATAAGATGCATAATTCTGTATTATGCCCATAAGATGCCTGCTTTCTGTCTTATGTGAAGTACAGCAATCAGCAATCATTCTGAATATTTACAGATAGTCTTCAGAAGAGCTTTCATTTTTGTTTAACTTCAGAGCAGAAAAGTGATTTTATTCAATAAACTGCAACATACCAAAATGAGTTCAAAGTATTTCACTACTAGCGGTAGATTTTTCTTTGCAGTTTTTTTCCTCTCATGTTTTTACACTTGATCTCTTACTCTACATGTGCCTTGCCTTTTCAAATTAACTGTCTTTCCTACATTTATTTCACCTCTTGCTCTTCTGCTCTGTGGTTCTGCTTCTTTAGTCATGGGCAATATGCAATCAATAACTTCTCTGTTAAGTTAATGGTTGAACACCTTAGACATAAAGCTTTTGTATGAAAATTTGTATGGAAACAGTTTCATGGAAAAATCCTGGTCAGCTTTAGTTTTCGGGTGTTAGTATCAGTAGTATATGCAGATGTGATTCATGCACTGTTATCAATATCCATAGGGAAATATGGCAGTTGAGTCACAGTTAAGAGCATTATATTGCCAGTTTCTGGTAGTGCTTTGAGGCTCTGCCACATTTGAATTACTATTAGGACTCAGGGATTTACAAAAACGTACTATTTGAGAAGCTGCGTTTTCAGTAACTTAAAATGTATATATATTTAAATACAGTCTAATAACTTTTTTCTGTACACATCTCAGAATTCATGACAAGTAAATCTGAATATGGATGAGAGGAACTATAATAAATAGTAAATTTTATATGAATTTTATAAAAATACAAACAAAAAGTATTTTATAATGGAAAATGTTCACTAATCAATCTTCAATGAATGGATGTGTCTACTATAAAGAAAGCATATATGTGTTCCCATATATATATATGGATATATATGGATGTATATACCCATACAGCAGCTATTTTTGCAGCGAGATGGAGTGTGCCTTTATTTTTCAATCTTTAAAGTGAATATGTTGAATGAAATCTAGTCCTCATGCATTAAGATATTCTATATTTAAAAGCTGCAAGAGTGAAGAAATGGGTGGAAAATACTACTTTTCTGCCAGGATCCTAGCCCATGTATTGTTTCTGTATGCCAAACCTTTCTGAGTATTTGAGTACCTTAATCTCTTTAAATTTTGGCAGTAACTACAGCTGTATTCTTTTTGTCATACTTTTTTTTTCTTTTTTTTCTTCTACTTTCTTACTTTCTTCTGCTTCCCCTTGCCCTTATATTTCTTTTTCTTTTTTTTCTTTTTTTTTTTTTTCTTTTTTTTAAATTTTCCCTGCGTAGGAAGGGAGGGAGCAATTCTGTGTGCACTTTCCTCTGGTATGCTTGTGAAGGATGGGATTCCTTGCATAGGAACAGGAACAACATGAGTTTCTTAAATCACCATAGTGGTGTGGAACTGTAACTAACCTGCTACTTGCCTAGGTAAGATTAATCTGGCACAGCCTTCCTGAACTGCTGGTCTCACAGATGAGACATCTTCCATAGCAGCCAGTGGAGAAATACTGCCTTACACCTCGGCCTTATTAGGACCTGTCCTAATTTCTTTACTGATCAATAAGAGTACAAGCAGTGTATCTTACCAGGTTTAACAGTTCAATGCCCTAAACTGTTCTGAGAGAACCAAATCTGTATGAAAGCAAGAGAGATTCCTGTGCTTCAGTGAAATGAAGGGACTATCACACCTTATTAACAAAGGATCATTTGTGGGACAGGCTGGACCTGTAGGTGGACATGGCTTTGGATCTCTGCCTTTTGGATCTCTTTGTCTTTGGCAGAGTACTTCCTGTCTTTAATGTGTCCTTAATCAGCACAGAACCTTTGGTAGAAAGAAGCTCTAAAAGAAGAGTGATGGCTGGAAATGCTGATTCAGATAATCAGTATCCAGGTTTTAATTAAAACTCAGTAGACACTTGTACATCATGTTTAGATTGCTTTTAGCCATAGTAGTGTTGATGTAATCATTCTGGACTATTTTCCCTAGCTACCAGCCATCTTTGTGTTCACAGCCACTAGGTTAAATTTGAACATGGTGGTGATATTTTCTTAATGAAAATTTAAAAAGGAAAGTGGCAGTCATCGTACTTGTTTGTATTAATTGATGGAAACACCTGTTTGTAGTACTTAATTGTGGACTCCATTAGCGTAATCGCTTTCTCTTTTATTAGACTAAATCCCCTAAGTGCGTGACATGAAACAACTTTGTGGTTTGAGTCATATAAGTATGTTTTCTTAATGTGGGTGAGGAGTAATTTGGTTTTTGCTTTAGAAATTTGCTTTTAGAAATTTAGAAATTGCCGTAGATATCGTACACTTACAAATTGTGGAACAGAAATAAATTTCTAGTTGCAAAAGACCTTGCATTTAGAAGTGCACTCCTGCGAAGTTTGTTTTCTTCCTTCTAGACCCTAAGATTTTTCAAAATAGGGTTGTTTGTTTCAAGATTCCTCTGGTAAGCTCCAACGGCTAAATAGTATCAAGTGTTTTGAGAAGCACAAACCCATTTCTTCCATTTCTTTCTATGACTTCTGGAATCCATTTTGTATGGCTGTCTACCTAATTGGAAAGAGTGGTAAAAACTTCATAAACATAGATATCAAAATAATTAGTTCAAGAAGGTAAATTTAAAATGTATAGGGATTGATTTACACTTCATTTTGCAGCAGCCTGCTGAGTCTGATGGCAAACATCCACACCATGCACTGCTGTGTTGTGATACAATTATATTTAAAGAACCAGTCAGAAATAAACTGGACTTTCTTAATTCTTATACTTGTTCTTTGACGCAGACTGGAACTGCTTAAGATGGTTCAAAAGAGCAGAGAGAAGTCCTATTATTCAGTTTTTGTGCATACCATTTATAATTACTTCTTGAATAAATCTGCAAAAATGTTATTGAAAGTTCTGAATTGAAAGAGATATATCTCGATTTCCTGTATGCTGGCAGAATCTTTGCTTGAGAATGATGCACAAAGGCAGAATTGATGTTTTGACATCAGTATTCTGGAATCTTACAGATCTGCTGGGCATCTTTTGATGATGAGAATAGATATTAAGCATTATGTTGCCATTTAAAGTTACTTTTATTTTTTAAGTTCCTAGGCAATGGCCCAAAAAATAACCTAATGTATTTTCCGTCAGAGTTTTCTATCATAAAAGTTTAGTGCAGAGCATGTCATATAACAGTGTAGCTGAAACTTTAACTTCAAAATTTTTGTTGTTTGTGTTTTTAATCTGCCTCTGTATGTGATGAATCAGAGAAAATAGCAATTTACTTTACACCAAGTGCAACAGCAATAATATATATGCATTTTTTTTCTATTTTCATGTTTGCTTACATTGTTAGAATGTATCCCTGTAATTTTTTTTCCTCTTTTTTTTTAAGGTTATGTATGGAGTTGTGGATTGATTGACTGAGAATAGTTTTAATTTCTTTGAACAAACTGTTTAGAACCATAGAAGGAGGTCTGCAGGTTTTTTTAATGCTTCTTAGCCAGAAAGCGCTGCATAACCCTTTTAGGTTGCACAGCAACAGACTCCTAGCAACAATAATAGGTTGAATTTCCAACAGTGACCAGACCGGATATAGTAATAAAGCAAGAGTGTAAACAGTTGTCATGGATTTCTTTTCATAACAAACTAGTCTGAATTTAGGAAATTTTTGTTTATCAAAGTGTCAAGTCTCTTTGTAAAATGAAGATACTTCTGAATAGTTCTGACACCCAGACACTGCCCTTAAGCTGTTGCTTAAAATGAGTAAAGTGTAGGAGTATAACAAAAAACAAAGGAACATTAAATGGATTATCATATAAGGAGAACATTTAATGCCCATTCTATATGTTTTTTAAATCATGACTTCTCTTGTAAATAGATCTGTCTTAGAACTTCTTAAAAATCAACAGCTTTACAAGTAAATAGATACACATTATGGAGAGAATAGAATGAGTCACACTTAATGAAGTTAAAAAGAGGCTTTCTTTAAGGAGATTTTTCCATAACTGCATGCTGTATGTATTCTTAGCGTCTCTCTTTGGAGCAAATATATTGCTCCAAGGTATTACTCCACTGAGTGCCGAACTGAGATGTAAATCTGTATTAGATTAACATCTATGTTCAGTTTCTGTGCCTGCTTTTGGGAAGGGTGGCTTAAGTACCATTGTGGTACCAATATTTCCAAAGAAAGCACAAGTTAGTCATTTTATAACCTATTATATTGCATTCATACTGTCACCATTTCTTCTGAATAGCTGAAAGTTGTTCTAATATAAAACAAACTTCAGTTACTGATAAAAGTGACAATTCTAATAACTTCGTAGTGTAGAATAAGAAAATAAAAATAATAAAGTGTAAGTAACTTAATATTATTGACTTGACTTGATTTGGATTGTTTCACTGAATTCGGTAGTTTCCGTAGATTAAGATTTTGATACATATTATTTTTCCTTTCTCACACGAATTTGACAGGTTGCATTCTGGAGGAAAAAAAGACGTTTAAATGGACTTCTGTGTCATACTGTGTAAAGAGTACCCTCTGTCTTTTTTTTTTTTTTCCCCTCAGAATATTTCTCTTTGACATAACTAGCAGTAGAATTCTCACAGCAAAGCATATCGATAGGATGACTATAGTTGAGATATAAAATTTCATTTTTGTTCAGTGAAATGGAGTATTTTCACAGAATCACAGAATGGTTAAGGTTGGAAGGGACCTCTAGATATCATCTAGTGCAACTCCCTGCTCCAGCAGGGACATACAGGGCACAGGGTGGCATCCAGGTGGGTTGGAAGATCTCCAGACAAGGAGACTCCACAACCTGTCTGGGCAGCCTGTTCCGGGGCTCCATCGCCCTCACAGGAAAGAAAGTCTTCCTCACATGGACACTGAACTTCCCATATTTCAATTTGTGCCCATTACTCCTTGTCCTGTCACTTGCTACCACCACAAAGAGTTTGGCTCTCTCCTCCCCACAATCATTCTTCAGGTACTTAATTTTTGTGGGATTGTGTTTGAAAATTATATTAAAAATTAAAAAATTAAAAATTAAAAAATATATCTAAAAATTAAAAAATATATCTAAAATTAAAAATTAAAAAATATATCTAAAAATATAAATAAAAAAATATATCCAAATTATCTAAAAATATATCCAAATTAAAAAATATATCTAAAATTAAAAAATATATCCAAATTAAAAAATATATCTAAAACAGCTTGGTGCCATTCTCTTAGGGTAAAGTACTTAGTAAATGCTTAATTGCAAGTTTGTAAGCTCTGTATATTTAAGTGGAAGTTAAGCACTAGTCTGAGTAACCGTCCGAGTTTGTTTGATGTTCTTAATTTAGTATAAGAAATGATTTAAATTCTGAGATTTTTAAAATAAAAGCTTTGGACTACAGAATTTTTGTAGTAGAGAGATAGTAGAATGATAGAAGAACTACTGTCACTTCCAGCGAGTGAGCTGGAGGACTTTGAAAGATTTAGAGAAATGGAAGATTTGTGATGTAGAAAGACATTAAAATCTGATAGTTATAGGAAATATGCAGGAAGTAGAAACAGCAGAAACTGGGAAAATATATTTGACATTTGATATAACCTTTCAAAGGTGATTTTACTAAAAATGTTTTATTTATATAGTACATTAGTGACATTTTCAGAGGTGCCTGAAGCATTTTGATATATCTTACATTATAAGAACCAATGTTCAGTATTTATTATGGCAAAAATATATTCTAGAATCATGTAGATTACTTCAAGAACTTCTCTATGGATATCATTTGCTTTCCAGGATTGTAATCATTACCACTGCACAACTCCACTCTCCCTTTCTCTCAGATAGCTTAATTTCTATGTGTTGTATTTGTGCTTACAAATATTTCCAGGTCCTAAAAGTCACATAGAATAGATGTTCCCTAATAGTTTTCAAATTGGACAAACCTAAATAATTGGATTTCCACTACATGTGGAGTATCAAAGCATTTAATGACAGAAAAATGTGGAAACTGAGCAACAAAAATGTAGATAAGAGATAGATATTGAGAGAGATAACATTAAAGGCAATTTGTTTAAATATTTAGAAATTAGAAAAATTGTCCTTTGAAAATGGAGCTCTAAAATCTGAACATTGACAGCAAATGAGTACAACTAAAAGTACAACCAAGTCTACATGGTCTGCCTACATGCATCCATCCATCAAACTGAATTTCCATGCAGATTAATATGTTATAGCATCACATGATACTCTTGCTACTGACTTTTTATCTACTACTTTAGATGTGCAAATTTGTTTCTGGAATTTTCTCTTTTATGCAAACATTTAATTCTCACTGATAATGTATAAGAATAGTTACACTGAGATTAAAATCATTTTATATGTATGTTTTTCTTTAATGTCTGTATGATGAAAAGCATACATACCCTGAAACAAACTTTTCATCTGCTGTTTCATTTTTAGTGGTATCTTCCTTTTTTAATATAATTACCATGAAAAATAAAGTAGAAATAATGAAGTCAAAAAACATTTTTTGTTTTTCTAAAGAAAATTTTAGGTACTGAATAATTAAAAAATCATTCATACACTACATTCATACAGTAAAAATCTATATTGACATTAGTGTAGTTGTGAATGAATAGAACATGCAATTAATTTTCTGGGGCACAGCTGTTATTTGTGTGCTAGTAGAGCATATATGATATTCTCCTTGAATGCATTTCCTCATATACAATATTTGCTTGTGATCATACTCTGTATTTATGGCACAATTATCTGCTGAGAATAGTGAAGAACATAAATGAGCTAGTTTTCTGCTTAATTAAATACTTAAGGTCCAATTTAATGGGCCTGTATCACATAAAAACATAGCTTTTAATCACGTGTAAGTGCAGAATGCTGTTTGTAAATTGCAGCTTATTTGTGTGTGTGTGTCTTCATGATGTGTCCTTGAAGGATTTAAAGTAAAATGGCTTTTCTGAGAAAGAAGAGTGTAAGATGCTGCAATAGTCCTGAGATTCAGTCCTGCAGCCCTCCTTTATTTAGGCAGGACAAAATAATACAAATATCTTTGCTGATGACTGTTTTAAGAGATAGATTACCAGTTTGTTAAGTTCACATCTGTTAGTTCAAAAATGTCAGCTAACACTACAGCTCTTGTAAACCAGTGACATTCCAAAAGAACAGAGAGTTTTAAGTCTGACTTTGTGGAACTCAACTATTTTAAACTACATTCTAAAATAATTTAAATTTTACTGTTTTTAAAATATACACATAAAAGGCTGTGCGTGGATATCTCTCGACTTCAAGGATTAAGGAAATAGGAGATATGTTTTCTTTATATCATGTAGGTTCATTGGTTAAGTACAAGTCCAGGACTGCATTCCAAATAACTTCTGTTTGATTAGAAGAATACATAAGTGTGTGTATATATATATATATGTAGTTTCCAAATGTCTTATTAATATTCTTCTTAGTATGTGTAGCCCTGAGCCTCTTCATTGTAAAGAAAACCCATATAATTAAAAGGTTGATGAGGCTGAGAAGTTTTGTGGATTTTTGTGGGATTATGATATTCATTTTTAAAAAAGCAGTTTGATGTGCAACATGTGTTTCTTGGATTATGGAAGAGGAGGTTTTGTGAGTTACTTGTATATTCTCCTAAGGAGAAAGAATGATTGCAACAGTGTACAATCACAGAATGGTTAAGGTTGGAAAGGACCTCTGGAGCTCATCTAGTCCAACCCGTCTGCACACATAGGGTCTCCTAGAGCACGGGGCACAGAGTGGCATCCAGGAGGGTTTTGAAGATCTCCAGAGCAGAAGACTCCACCGTCTCCTCTCTGGGCAGCCTGCTCCTGGGCTCTGTCACCCTCACTGTTAAGAATTTTTTCCTTAAGTTCTTGTGGAACTTTTGGTGCTTCAGTTTGTGGCCGTTTCCTCTAGTTCTGTCGCTGGCCACCACTGAGAAGAGGGTGGCTCCATCCTCCTCACTCCCTCTCTGAGGTTCTTATAGACACTGACCAAGTCTCCTCTCAGCCTTCTCCAGGCTGAACAGGCCCAGCTCTCTCAGCCTTTCCTCACAATATTTAATTATATTATTACGTGCTGCCTGCTAGATGGCGATCTGTTCATTATTGAAGGAATGTTTGTTAAGTAAATTAGTAGTGGCACTAAATTATTTTCATAAATTATTGTAAGTTTGCCTTTTTGAGGGCATATTAGCCCACAATAACTGAATACTTCATCTGGAAGAACTAGTCATCTTGTCATCTGTTAGGAGTTTTAAATCTTCTAACATGATTTGCCACTATAGCCATTCGTTTCTTACTTCAATAACATCTGAAATCCTCATCCCACAAAAGCACCTGAATTTCTCTGAGTCAATACAGATAATAAAAACAAGAGTGGAACACACAGAAGAAATAAAACTTTTTTTTTAACCTTATTCTAATTTTTTTGTTTTTTATTTGAAAGGACAGAATGTTATGGATGAGAGGTGAGAAGTATTGTTTTAAAATGCAGCAAAGGTTGCCTGTTGTAAGCCTATGTAAGCCTATGTAAGCTTACTTCTGCTACATTAAGGATGTATAATAACAAACAGGTCAGAGATTGTTTTATGCAGAACAGTCAAAAGAAGACTTACTGATTTACATAATAAAAACAATTAATGAAACAAGTTTGCAATTTAATTACCTTTCATTGTAAGATTGGGTGTAGAGGTGGAAAGAAGTTCAAAGATGCTAAAAGATGATTCTGTATACTCACATGTCATGGGCTTTTTTTTGACTTTCCTTTAGGATTTTTTAAATCGCCTTCTAAGGAACAGATAAAAATGATCATGAGAAACAGGAGAAYCTATGTTCAACTTTAAAAATATGACTTGTTATAGTTAGATTGTGAATGGTATTTATTTAGATACTTAAAACAGTGTTAAGCTTCTATGTTTTAATAGTAGTCAACAAAAACTTAATTTAAATCTGGATCTGGTTTCTTCTGGGCACCAAAAACTGTATGGTCCATTGTGCCTTGGTTGGCTGAGTATATTGACATCCTCAGTCTGCAGTACATTTGCAGGAAGAAGTTATGACTTCTGTAACATGAACAGTTTGTATTTTTGCCTTTGGCAGCATAAGCCTAATGTAAACAGGAACAGCTGTTATAAAGTAGTAATTGGCATCTTAATCCAACTGTTTCCTTGACTTTTTGTGCTGACTTTTTGTGTATCTGCCCATGTGTTCATTAGTACTTCTGCTCCTTCTTCTGCTCTCTCCTGCTTTCGCTTCTGCTCTCCTATCATTCAGATAATTCTGGCAGTAATCACAGCTAAGATAGTACATTACCTACTGTCCTTTTAAACATTACTTCTTGTTTGACTTCAATTTATGTTCTTAAAAGCCACAAATTCGGCTTTCTAGAAATTGTTCTTCAGAATGGGCATGTTTTACTTATAATACAAGGCTTTTCAATACTGGAAAATTCTGTCTTTCATGTTATCTTTGATACTTCAATATGCCTCCAATTCTGACAGCTGAGATTTTATCTGAGACCTCAGAGAAGGGAGATATTCTAGTATTCATTCGTGCTGATTTTGCTAATTCCTTAAGAGATGTTTTTGACCTTTCTGGAGATGGTGACCATGAGGATACAGTGTTTGAGAAGAAATGTAGCAGGAATATTTTTGCTGCTGCCACTTATTTCTTTTCGATTAAGTCTTCATTTGGAAATTCTTTTTCAAAAATTCTTCTGGTATAGTAGGTGTATAGCTGCCCCTCAAGATTTGTTTTTGAAACACACAAAACCTAGAAAAGTCTGTATTTAGAACTTGAGTAGTTTGTATCTATCGTAGATCATCTTAGAAGTACAAAGATTTACTGTGAAACATGTGTTTTAAGTTAGTTTCATCAAATATTTTGTAGGATTGAATGAATTGTGATCTATAATTTTTGAAACCCAGACATTGATCTATTTTTGAAAAGTAGATTGAGGCTTTGTGGGTTATCACAGATTTAATGACTAATGGGAATGTCTGCTTATTAATGTGCAATCTTGATTTTCTATATGAGATTTTGAATTCATTATTTGTATTATAATTGTTATATCACATTCTGAAATTGTAATTATATATAGTTCCTAGAAAGATCTTTCAGTGAGGAGAACTGCTGAACAGTGAAACCTTACTTTTTTCACATGTTATGTAAGTATACATATGTTATTACTTATGTAATGTCATTTTCTGTATTGTTAGCAAATCTGTTTTGACATTTGAGGACATTTATTAACTCTAAAGTGTTTTTTGGTTTTGTTGGTTTTTTTTTCCTGACAGTCATACAGAGTGAAAACAGGAAGTTAGGAAATTTAATATTTGTAAAAGCTTTGCTTATAGGCTTGTACCCCTTTGCTTGCCCCGCTGTTATTTGAGCTGTTTGATAAAATTCTAGAGTAAAATCCTTCCTGTCAGTTTGCCTATTTCCTTACTTTTTTAAGTATTGTCTTTTAACATGGATGTATCACTACATTTTTAGGAAAGACTACGGACGCCTCTAAAGATATCGTCATAATCTTTGGGCTGCAAATTTTTATTTCTGTTGTTCTAATATTGTGTGTACTTATAAATACCAAAATAATTTGGGATAAAAAGATACTGATCTTCAGATATTGTCATTTAAGTATTTTTTTCTTCTTGTGTCTTGATGGTTTAATCGTATTTTCTTTTTGCTGTACATTGGATTTGATTTGGGAAGATGATATCATATACAGTATACTATGTCCATTTAGAAGAAAGCACAAAAGAAGAAACAGTTATCATGCCTTTCTACGCTTCTTGAACAAGTGCAAATACAAGACTATGGTGTGCTTTGCAAAGTTTATACTGAAGTTTTTGTCTTTCTCAATACAAAGCGACTTGACATCTGCAAAATCAGTGCTGAGTACAGAGAAAGTTCGTGTCTTAAATTCATTCCAAACCAAAATATTATTCAGCAGTGTGAGAAAAAGGCATTGTCAGCCTTTGCTGTTTTCATACTTGTCAGAATCTTAACAGTGTGATAAGTGTTTTTACCAGTTTATGAGATTTCAGTGTTTTATTTGCTCTTCTGATAGTAAACCTTTACATTAGTTACTTATAATCTATTCAGCTTTTTTTTTTTTCTGAAGCTAAATCTTTTTCTTGTAGCTTTAACTTCTCCCTTGAAGACAACTTTGTGCATTAATGTCATTATTTCACCATTTTTGATATTCTTGGAATAATGTTTTGCTCAGTCCTCATTCTACTCTTCCATAGAAGTCCACATCAGAATTTCCCCCGATGTCACTGCATGATAAATGCGATTATAATGTTAAAATGCAGCCTTTATTATTTCAGAGCTGAGTCTTTCTGACCATTTTTTAAAATTAACTGTTTATAAAGAAAGAGTTAAAAGGAAAACATGCTCCTTTCAAATATTGTTAATATAAGTTTCTGAATGTATTAGACTTTGCTGTACAAAAAGTAAGGTCAGGTTAGATCTTGTAGTGCTGTGATTTGAGGCCTTGAGGCCTCTTAAGAATGTACCAGATTTCTATTCACGAACACTATACTGTAGTCAGAGTTCAAGAACAAATGCTGTCATTAGATTTGCAGTGATTCAGTTAGTCTCATTTTTTTCACTTTCAGTAGGAGCACTTTCTAGACTTCTGAATGAGTAAAATAAATACAATAACTTGAAGCAAAAATCTGCTTATTTCAGAGTAATTTGTTCTTTTAGGTGCACAGTACTTTGTTCTTTTAGATGTGTTGTCTGCATCATTCCATAACCTATCATTCTCCATTACAGACCTGAAATAGTTGAATTTCAGTTGGCAGAAAGACTGACAGACAGTTTATTCATTCCATGAAATGGATGAGTTGTGCATGAGGGCAGCTGTAGCAACCACAATGTATAATTTCCCTTCCCTTGCCTATAAGCAAACATTTCATTTTGAAGAATAGGTGTAATGTATGTTCTGCTTTTTTAACTGCTTCCACTTATCTTCAGACAGTCCTGGCTAATAGGTGAAAATATGTAGTAATGATGTGGGGGGTTTTTTATTATTATCAGTAGTCATGTTAGGATATTTTCTCCCCTCTTGAGGTACCCAGGTAGGCAATATAATGACTCTGATGTTGCAGCTTGCTCAGTATATTCCTCCTCTTTTGTAACAGGGAAAATCAGAATTTCTTATTAATTTCTTTGTCTATTCTTCCTGACTCTTGAATGATCAGTCTACACTGTCTGATGTACACTGTCTACAGGTCTGTTCCCCTGCTTCTTAACAATCAGATTGAGCCCAGGTTTGATTACAGATGTCCCTGATATCTGGGCAGCTGAAAAAGAAAAGTCAAGTATTCAGTTAAGAGCAAAATGGTGAATTCTCCTGGGAGAATTTCATATGTAGGAGGAGTAGAAGGAATCCATAGACATGTACTGGAGGACGTTGCCTTGCTGACTGAGAAAAAGGATGCTTCAGATCTCCAAACTAGACTATCTGTCTTTCAGGCTCTCTGCAGAATGAGAATGTCACATCCTTGATTCATTTACAGTATTCTGCATTTCAAAATTTAATGTCTAATGTTGAAAACTAAAATATGCTTTTATATAAGTTAAAATAGCAGTTTTGGAGGACTTTCTCTGATCTGTCTTAAATTCTTGCTTAAAAGACTGATAAAAATCTGTTGAGCATATAATGCAGCTTGGCTGTAGTTAGTGTAAAACATTTACTGTTTTATCTGCACCTCCAAATGGATCACTTGATATAACATGCAGTGTGGACGTATGTTTTCAAACTGCATGTGTGGTGCACAACTTTATACAGTTACTGCAGAGGCTTAACAGCTTTGTGTGTAGTCTCAGCAAAAGCTGTATCAACTACCTGTCTTGTTAGATTTCAGTCTTTTTTACAATTAAGAGATATTTAGTATACACTTTTGGTTAAAGTAGTATTTACTTTTCTAGTACTATGCCAACTAAACAGAGGTAGTGGTAATCTAGACATGCAGTATTTTATTCAGTGCTGTTTTAGCATTGGATAATTGAGTGATTCAGTTATCACTGTTTCAGAAAGTTATCTCCTTAGGTTTGTACTGAACAGAATATGATGTCATGTTAGTATACTTTCAAAGCTGCTTTACTACTTTTTTTCCTTTTTTTTTTTTAAGACTTCCTCATGGTAGTTTATCCTAATAAATTCGGAAGATTAAAGAAACAGCAATAAAATGTGTCTGCAGTGACTTGGCTTGCATGAACTCAATCATTGATTCAAATCAGTTTGAATCTATTAAAATTTTTTGCATAAAGTTTGGTTAAACATAGAGTCAAAGCTTTAGCAGAGCAGAGTGGCTTTCTACCTATGAATAAGCTGTGCATGACTGTTTTTTTTTCTTTCTGTTGATACTGAACTAGTAAAACTCACTAAACATGTCAACATACATGGGTCTTTGTCATTAGATGTTTAAGTCATCTACTGCTGAGCAGATAAGCTTGAACTTCTTGATGATTTGCTTGAAAAATTGATATCTAAGTGTTAGAGATTATGTAATTTCTATTCTAGTATCCATGCGGGGTTATTTGGTTTTAAAAGACAAGCTATATGGGAATTAAAATATCAGTCCTAACCATTAACCAAGAGCATATTTGAATAGGAAATTACTGTCAAGACTTAATTGCGCAGGCAGCATTGTCAATATTATCAGTTTTAGAAATACGAGAACTATTCTTTTGAGTGCTGTGTACTGACACTTTTTTATATTGTAGAATCTCAGGAGACTTGGATCTCAGAGATTTTAATGTATGTGCTCTTCTGAAATGTCTGAGAGTCAGAGAAATAAAATTGTTACCATTCCATGGAGGGAAAGGTTTGGTCTCAGACAGGCTAAGAGATCTAGTGAAGAAACTATAAATATGGGAAAACAGAATACTGAATTTATCTATCTCAGCTGTTAGGCAAAGTGTTTATTGTATGGGCCAGCATTCCCTTGAAAATTAAGGGTTAGGTCTCTTCTTTTATCACAGCAGAGAATGAGGGAATGAAATGCTTGACTACTGGATACATTTGTAATTGTGGTTTGGGTTTTTTTTTCCCTCATTAACGTAATAAAATTCATGAAATAAAACAGTAAATCATTGATGGAGATAAATAYTGGTCATTAATGCACATGTGTTAGAAATTAAAGTGAAAAATAAACTCCTTTCTGCTGTTAGTTTAGAGTTCAGCTCTCTGACAGGTAATGCAGAAAAGAGGAACATATTATATGAAGTGATGAGAAAAGCAAATGGATTATGAATTGCATTCTAAATTAATTGGCTAAAATAATCTAAATCTCTARTAAATAATGTAGGTATCTGTTTTTATCATGTTGTGCTATGTACCACTCCTGCAATGATCTGGCAGTAGTCTAAGTTGGTGAATCTGTTGAAATACAGGAGAAAAAAAACAGAATTTGTTCTGAAATTAAGTCATTAAGAAACCAAAATACATATTCCATCGACTAGAATTCCGGGGTTGGCTACACTTCAGCTACATTCTTAGTCTGTTTAGCTCTCTATAATTTGTATGTTTATATGCTATTAGTTTAATAAGAGCAATTTTTATATGATCATCATCCTGATATACTATAGTATACACTAAAATAGTTCATGAGTTCCTTGTCTTACTATTGGAGATGATCCATCAGTATCTTCTTTGACTGTGCTATAAGCAACAATTTTCATATTCATATATGCACAAACAGTCTCTGTAGGAATACAGAGAATACAGTTATTTTTTTCTATATAGCTAGATAACAGTTGTGATCTAGTTTGAGCAGTATCATCTTAAATGCTTTTGAGTTCATATGTAGATATAAAAACATGTTTTGTTTTGGTTTTTTTTTAATTCATCATCAAGTATATTTAATGAGTGTCAGGTGTTTCATGCCTTTTTAAAAACTAATTTCTGGTCCTTTTACTACACTATCTTTTAAATTATCCCAAGAAAATAAAAAAAACAATCCAAGTTAAATAAAAATTAGTTATACAGCATAAGGTTCATTTTGTGCCTATCAATAATTATTAGAAGATGGGAAAGGAATGCAATTTTCAACACTCTGTGTAAAGGCATGCATCTGAACTCACAAACTGCTAGGTGTATGGGGTATTCCTAACAGATGGCAGTGTTAGAACTAAGGTATTATTCTGGAAGCCTATTTTTGAGAGAAATCTTTCTCCGTTAGCCTATAACATCTGTTTTATGCACTCAATGTCTGTGGTTTCATGGAGTTTAAAAATTTTTGAACTTTTGCACAATAACTCGTTCAGGAGTGCTTGTTTAAATGACAGCTTTTCAGAGTCACGATTATGTTTTTAGGCTGAACTGGAATATTTTCATCTTATGCTATGCTCTACTGTTTGTAGTGAAGTTTTATCAGCAATACTGGAATTTAGGAATCAGTGTTTTTATTGTAAAATACAAATTAAATTAGAATACACTTTAAAGTTCTTCTTTGAGCTTTTGTACTTACTAAATTGCATATTTACCCCTTTTCTATCTAGAAAGTAAATTGAGAATATTTAAAATTGTGTACTGACTAGCCATAGGGGATGAATTAGAACTTTCCCTCATGTTTAATCCTTGATCATCTTTTGGCAGGTTGCTAAATGAAGAGCTCCTAAACCTACACATTTTCTTTCCAAGATGAGTCCAGAATTTTTTCTGTCTCTTTTCTGCCACCCTGTGGATTCATTTATTTCTAGACTGGATTCTTTGTATGTTTTCTGAAAAAGACTTGTTGCATTTTTCTTGCATTAAATGTTCTGACCCTGTTGTCTTATCACTTCTTCCACATCTAAAGTGTAAAGACATTCCTGCTAGCATTTCAAATCTTCTTTTAACTGATGAGTTAAACTGATTTTAAGCTTATCAGTTGTTTGTGATTTTTTTTTTTTCACTCCAGTCAGCAAGGTACACTTACTGTTCCTGCAATATAGATATCAAAATAGCAAAATATAGTTCAATTAGTTTATAATAATAACTCTTGAAATACTAAACTTATAAAATAAACCAAGCAGTAGTTTAGGAATAGGAATAATTTCAACTTATAACTGAAAATATTAACTCACAAAATCTTAGAATATGAAAGAWAATTTTAACCACACTAAACGTTTTAGTGTGTATTGTACTTCAGTGAAGTCTGAGTGTTCTATTAGGAATCAGAATCATAGAATTGTTATAGTTTGAAAAGACGTTTAAGGTCATTGAGTCCAACCCCTTAACCTATTCTCTTTAAAATAGTATGTAACTTAGTGAAAAAAAAAATGTAACTGTACATTTTCAGTTGTCTATTCTGGAATCAAGTTAATAGCCTGCAAAAGCACTGAAGTTCTTTTTCAGTTTATGCTCTTACTGGATTGCAGTCTCTGTTACATTACTTTCTGATGCAAGTTAGCCTGTTACTTGCATATTCAGGGAGGTGTGTATGTATGTAGTGTATATGTCCTCAATACAGGTATTACACAGGTATACACACACACATACATATGTTATATATTTATGCACACAAGATTTTAGTTTTTTATTGGCATTTAAAACTGCTGAGAATTTGATGCTTAGATGTGCATACCAGTGGAAGGAGGGTATCCCACTGTGATGATTTTAGATTGTGTTGATGAATATTTTAGCAGATAGATGTCAAATAGAAGATCTTTAGTCAACATTCCCAAGCTGTATTAAGACATATGGGTGGATACTGAAAGGGATCATTTTAAAGGTGGACTTGAAGAACTTGGCTGTGTGTATTTTGTTTGTTTGTTTGTTCTTTTCTGTGCTTTGTATGTATACTATATGTATCTGTAGTAATATTTATAGGGCTTTCAAGGCCAAACAAAATTCCAAAGGATTTCAAGGGCTGAAATTCCGATGGATTTTATCAATACATTTTTTTCTTTGGATAGCTTTATAACAAATAGCCCTTAAAATAAGTGTGAGTGGTACAAGGTTGGGGAAAAGATTGAGATAGAAGGAATAAACAGAAGAAATGTACTTTCAAATGTACTTTAAATGTCCGTAATACTTTATAAATGAAGTATTCTACATACATTTCAGAATTTAGCAAGACCATTTCTTTTTGTCATTTGAATTCAAATACAAATATACATTTTAAGCCTTTTTTTCTGAAATTCACACTTTCTAGAATAAATTCAGTAGTGCCACCTCTCTTAACTATTCATGAAGTATAATTGAAGTATAAATGCAACCGAAACTCTTTTCTGACTGTATAAAATTTGTTTTCTTTTATGTAAATTCTAAGTACAATAATTAGTATTCTTATTGTATATGCCAAGTGCATCTGGAAAATAGTACAGGGATTTTTTTTTTTGAAAAATTCTGTACTGTTTTAATATGTATGTCTTTATTCACTCTTCTGTAGACTTGTAAGGTTTCATATATAAAAAAGCCAGTTCTAAAATGAAATAATAAAAGCAAAAAAAATTGTATTTAAATATGAAAAATGTTTTTGCTTTTTCAAGGCTAGTGTTGATTTAAATAGGTCTAGGTCTTCATGGTTGACAGCTGCAGATAATTAACTATTTCTTCTCTGACAAAGCAAATGTAGCCAGAGGCCATTCATTGCATTTTCTGTCATCATCCTAATAATGATGTATGTGTTTAACTTCTGAAATTTCTTATCTTGATTTAATGCTAAGTTGCCTACATTACATGTAATACGAGTGACAATTAGGAACTGCAAAGCATATTTGTGCTGAAAGAGAGGGAATGATTGACAGCCATACATCTTCTATACAAGAAAAAGCCATGTCATAGAGCCTAAAAAAGCATTCTGATATGTAATACTTAGCTCTGTACATTTCATAGATGAGTTTTGAAAGGTACTTGCCACTTTGAATGCTTCCAGTAGGGAAACAATTATGGTAAAAATATTATTTTAAGTAAGATTTATGTTAAAATTTTGTTATCCCTACCAATAAGGGAAATTACAAAGAAAAGAACACAGACTTTACATTCCAAAATTGTATTTTTTTATCCTACTCCCAAGTAATTGAAAGAAACCAAATTACCTTAGCAAAGCTGCTGCAAATGCATATTTATGGAAAGAACAGGACAATAAACCAATATTTTGATATGGAATAATACAATGGGKGTGTGTGTGTGTGTGTGTGTGTTTGTGTGTGTGTGAGAGAGAGAGAGAGTTAGTAACTGTGGAAACCATTAATGGCTTTTAAAAAATGCTCTTTAATATTATTAATACATTTAAACTGCACTTTCAGTTGCAAAGAAATGAGGATACAGCGGAAATATAGGTACAGGCAGATCCCTGCTATGTTAGTGGTCCCAGGCCCAGGTATTCAAAGGTACTTAGGAGCATAATTCCCCATGGCTACTTTTTAGTAATTTTTAAAGCATTTCTTTAAGTTCAGGGGCTTGATTTTTTTAATTGAGCACCTAAGGAAATTGACACCCACAAATCCGTGGGCACCGATGGGATGCACCCCAGAGTGCTGCATGAGCTGGCGAATATCATAGCTAAGCCACTCTCCGTTATCTTGGAAAGTTCTGGAGAACGACGGAGGTGCCAGAGGACCGGAGGAAAGCCATTGTCACCTCGGTCTACAGAAAAGACAAGGAGGAAGAGCCGGGCAATTACAGGCCCATGAGCCTCACCTCCATTCCTGGAAGGGTGATGGAGCAGCTCATCCTGGCTGCTGTCTCCAGACACGTGGAGGAGAAGAAGGTACTCAGGAGTAACCAACATGGATTCACCAAGGGASATCATGCTTGACTAACCTGATAGCCTTCTGTGACGGTGTGACTGGCTGGATAGATGAGGGCAGAGCGGTGGATGTCATCTATCTGGACTTCAGTAAGGCTTTTCATACCATCTCTCACAGCATCCTTCTGGGCAAGCTCTGCAAGTGTGGGATAGATGAGTGGACAGTGAGGTGGATTAGGAACTGGCTGGATGGCAGAGCTCAGAGGGTGGTGATCAGTGGCATAGAGTCTGGTTGGAGGCCTATAGTTAGTGGTGTCCCCCAAGGGTCAGTCCTTGGTCTAGTCCTATTCAACTTATTCATTAACAACCTGGATGAAGGGAGTGCTCCCTCAGCAAGTTTGCTGATGACACCAAACTGGGAGGGCAAGTGCAGGGTCCTGCACCTGGGGAGGAATAACCCTAGACATGCCTACAGGCTGGGGACCGACCTCCTGGAGAACAGCCCCGCAGAGAGGGACCTGGGCGTCATGGTGGATGACAAGCTGACCATGAGGCAGCAGTGTGCCCTCGTGGCCAAGAATGCCAATGGGATCCTGGAATGCATTAAGCAGAGCGTCTCCAGCAGGTCGAGGGAGGTGATTCTGCCCCTCTGCTCAGCCCTGGTGAGGCCGCACCTCGAGTMCTGTGTGCAGTTCTGGGCTCCCCAGTGCAGGAGGGACGTGGAGCTGCTAGAGAGAGTCCAGCGCAGGGCCACAAAGATGATTAGGGGTCTGGAACATCTGCCCTATGAGCAAAGGCTGAGAGAGCTGGGCCTCTTCAGCCTGCAGAAGACTGAGAGGGGACCTGATCAATGTATATAAATATCTCAAGACAGGGAGTGAGAAGGAGGGGACTGGCGTCTTCTCAGTGGTGGCCAGTGATAAGACCAGAGGAAATGGCCACAAACTGAAGCACCAAAAGTTCCACGGACACTTGAGGAAGAATTTCTTAACAGAGGGTGACAGGAAGAGGCTGCTCAGAGAGGAGATGGTGGAGTCTCCTTGTCTGGAGATCTTCAATACTCTCCTGGATGCCACTCTGTGCCATGTGCTCTAGGAGACCCCACGTGTGCAGGAGAGTTGGACTAGATGACCTCTAGAGGTCCCTTCCAACCTTAAGCATTCTATGATTCTATGATTTTAATTTCATATTCTGGTTCAGTCTCTCACATATACTGGTAAATTTAAAAGCAAATGAACACAGTTTGAGAGACAATTCTTTCCCAGGAAGTTTTATTTACTTGTATTGACCTTAGTTGTTGTTGTTAAAATCAGTATTCTGGATTTGAAAGAAGTCTATGTATTTTTCCAATATATGCATTTTTTTCAGGACAGGAGAAACTAGATTAGTACAGAAATTTAAGTAGTAAAGAGACTTACTAAATTAGTGAGTCAGGAAGCTAGAAGGCTGGTGAAAGTGCGCTTTTAAGCTCTTATGTACATTGTATTCTGCTTTTGTTGTCTTGCAGGTAATAGTTACGAATTTAATTAGATTTCAGATTTGAGCTGCGTGATACTTCAGTTGTTTGATCTTCCCATTTTCTCAATCCATTTTCTTTCCTCTAGTAATACTTGAAACAGTATATTATTTGTCATAAATATATCGCTCCATATCATGAAATACACAGATTTCTGTATAAAGGTTGGACTGTAGCTTTGAAAAATGGAAATGATAAATTTATAATATACTGCAACTTTGAGATAATACATTAAATCCTACATATATTTTTATCTGACATTAGATGCTGAGTGTGGAAACCATAATGATTTAATTTATGATAACTGGATGAAGAGTATCATTCGGTTTGCCTGAGGTCAGATTCTACTTCTGTATTTCATATACTACCTGTGTACCTGTTTTTCAAAGCACTCAGCTCTTTGTTACTTTTTTTTTTTTCTGCTTAAAAAATACTTATGACCTTGTTAGCATGTATCTTCCTACAAGAACACTTCTTAACACAAAAATACCCAAAATTGATCTGAATATTTTTTAAATGGTGCATTTTTTTTTTTGCATGCAGTAGTCTAGTGTAAGGCAAGGAACTATTTTTTTTAAGAAAACGAATTGTTGTTTAAATGAAATTTATTTTTCTATTAAGAAGCCACACAAAAGTTTTTTACAGAACAGATGTTGAAGGCCTTAGTGGGGATTTATATGCCATCTAAATTTTTTCATATTGTCTACTGAAGCACCTGATTTATTTGCAGTCAAAGCTTTGAGCACCTAAGTTACATGATAATAAGTGATGGAGTATTTGCCACCCCAACAGTGCTGAAATGAAGCCAACAGCAGGAGTTGGACCAGGGCAAATCTAAAGTAATCTTGTTAGCTGAAAGATTTTGCTTTAATATCATTTAGATACTAAAATGAGGTAGTAATTCCCAAAAAATACTTCTTGATCAAGTGTATGCAGCATTTTTGGTCAATCAGTCTGAGTTAATTTCTAGCAAGAATGTAATTTAAAATCAATTAACGATGTAATTTTGGGGGAAGAAAACACCACAGGAACTGTATATTATCCAGGTGCAGCAGTTGAATATCCCTCCTTCAGAGAAACTAAGTTTTATTTCTGAGATGTGTTCTGGATTTGCTTTCAAGATGTCCACTATCAAAAATACTTTTCATTCCCAGATTCCTCCGACTGCAGTGCTGTACCACTGCGTACATCCTGCACATGGCAGGAGCCTCCTGCCTGCATTAGACCTTGCTTTTGCATAAATGCTTCTCCCGTTGTGATCACCTGGTGGCTTCGTCGCAGGTGTACATGCGCCTAATTCCTTTTTGGGCATGCAAAAAGTACTAAGTAAACAATAAAAGGTGTAATGGGGCTTGCTTTGTGTTACTGACTGACATTTTACATTATTTAAAGGGAGTATTCTGCATCACAATTCGAAAGTGTTACTACTGCTGTTTGAGCAGTATGGTATCTTTTATAATAAAAACTTTGTCATAAACTTTAATGTTTTCAGTGATGATAAAGTTGAGTGAATTAGTAGTACACGTGCAGGACCAAAATATATTGATTTTGTTTGTTAGGGGAAGAGTCTTCTGTAAATTTGGTTGTCTCTCACAGCCCATCAAGAAAATAATCCCTCTTGAACCTGTTAATCCATCCTGTAGTAGAAATCAGTGGCTACACAAACATCAGTATACACACTGTGCAAAATAGTGAAAAAGCTATTAACATTTAGACCTTTAATGGTCTTAATAATACCTGAGGGCTTTGAATCATTTCTTCATCAGCATTCATTAAACTCTGAAATGAAAGGACTGCACAAGGGTAGGGTGCAGAGCCCTCCAGAGCAGCAATTGGACAGTGTTTTGTGGAGTTAGACGTGATTTCTGTTTTAAGAGGTCTCAGCCCTATGGGACAGGTAGCCCCATCGAGGCCTCATGCAGGGCCACCCCGTGCTCCCCTCCTGAGTGCAGTAGGGCAGGGAGACCTCCCGGTGCCAGAGCAGGGCTGGCGCTGACGCATCCACACCACGTCCAATGCCCTGACCAACTGCTCCGCTCCCTGCACCTGGGGAGCGCCCTGCCCAAAACACTCCGTAGTCTGTGGGTTTTTCTACATTTAAGTGTTCATTTCTCTATGAATGGATGCAGAAGGGAGTGCACACCTAAGTAGAAATACTTTGTTTGCATAGAGATACTCTTTATCTATTTTACATCTGTCTATAAAACAGAAGCTAATTAAATGAATGATGAGAGCTGGAAAAGGAATGGACAGTAACCAACTGAAAAGGTAAAAGGAGAAGCCTGTCTGAGGGTGCTCCAATTGACAAGTGTTCGGGTGATTTGGGGTTGGTCAAAGTCCACAACGACAGCAGCTACCACAGGTGGGATAGCGACCAACCATGAACGTGCTCGAGGAACTCGCCCTAGGAGGCCACCAAGGTCCCCACTGTGCCAACCCTGCCATGTGCAAAGGAGGGACTGAGCCCATGTTTGGACTGTGATGTCCATGCATGGGTATCACTGGGGTAACCTGCGACTTTGCTTGGTGATGTGAGATGCAAGCAGCCCTCTCTGCTGCAGTGGGAAGGCAGAACCAATGCCAGCCTCAGGTGAACGTGAGCTTGGGGGTAGTAAAGGGGGATTTGCCTAAAAGACCACACAAGGCAGGTATAGGTAGGAACTGTAGAAGCTGAAGATACAATTAAGACTGTTCTGTTGGACCAAGATTAGTATGGAAGCATTGAATCCCAGGCTTTAAAATATAGCCCTCATGCCCATATTCTTGATGTCAGTTGCTGCAGAAAGAGCAGAGGAGCAGAAAGGGCAGTGGTGGTGGGGTAGAACAGAAAACACATAACCAGTAGTCACAGTGACTAGCAGATTAGAAAGAGGGAGTAAAAGGTCTGGTGATGTGCACTGGAAGGGACTTGTTGGTTACTGCGTCCCCTGCAGAATATAAAAGACTCAGTCCTAAAAATTCACGGCCAAGTTATCACATGGCACAGACCCGCAGTACCACACACCCAGGAGATATTTGAAAAACCCAGCTTTTCTCTTACCCTCCAGTGTAGCAGGGCGGGTAGAATGTTCTGCAGACCAAAACATGGAGCTTTTGCAGCAGTGAAAAGGCCGTCGCATATATATAGGACTAGGACTGCTTATGTACATGGCCAAAACTGAAAATATTAAAATCCATAACAAGCTACAAGGCACTGAATATCAAATAGGATCCTACTTCTTGCAGGATCATGCAGTTAGTGATTGAGTGTGGACAGCTTTTGAATTTAATAGGACTTTCTTCCATGGACAAGTCAAATGTTTCCATAAAAATGACTGAGGATCTCTGGCTGGGACTGCTTTTGGGCATTTGTATTTCATGAAAAACAAAAGATCAACATTTTTTGAGCCGTAAAGAGTAGGCTTTAGAATCAGATCTCTATGGGTTTAATAGAGGGACATTGACAAAATTACCCTGGAAACAGAGTTTTCAGCCAGGATCAAGCTGCCCATGCTGCGGACCATAGAAGTGTGCTTCTGTGTAGGACAAGTGCCAGTTGTCCATATTACAAAACAGACTCTGCTGAAGATACATCACTGTGATTTTACAAGACTCTGTTCCTTTGTCAGCAAATCAGTATCTTCTTGGACATATTTTATTTTTCTGAGAATTTTAATACCCTTTGAGACAACTTTGGACTGGTCAAATTATGGTCTCCCAGCTCGTGATCTCTTTCCTGTGTGCTTCCTGTGCCTGTAAACAGCAAGTTGTTTTTTTCTGTCATGCTGCACTTGTGCTGAAATATGCCAGGCTGTCTGCAACCCAGTGCAAAGAGGAGCCCTATGTACCCTGGAACTGAGCAGTGAGCACAGAGGCTGTGAAATCTATGAGATTTGGCATTTTGGACACAGGCTGTCCAGATTATGTGTATAGAACTACACCTCTGTCACAAGCAAGAAGCTTGAGGCTACCCAGACTGATGCAGAAATGCTGAAAAAGAGCTAAAATTGCTGAAGATTACAGTTGAAATAACAGTTTGGGGGGCTGAGTGTATGACAGAAAAAATGTGAATTTCCTAAAATGCCTGTCTGCTTTTAAACTCACTGAGATTAAATTGGACAGAGATCCAGCCTACCCAACACTACCATCGTAGGAGAAACAGATGAGTTCTACAGTTTCCTGTTTTTTTCTGGCTTGTGAAGTGTCTCTGGTGATTTTGTGCATGATGATGTAGCCACCGTGTCATGGAAGCCAAAGGATAGGTGACCCTGCAGTGCAATGCTGACATCTCCCTGTTTGTTGCATCACTGCAGACAAATGCCTAGAGGTTTATGATCTCTCAGGTGCCCTGCTAGACTGCTGTCTTCATCATTACAGACAGATATTGGTGGGTGTTTGAGGGGCTGGAACCGCCTCCTCAGTGACTATTTAGGTGAGCTGACAAGCAAGTTGCTACCAGATGAGCATGTTACCCAGACCATGGCCTGAAGAGTAACTTGAACCTCATAGAGCTGCTCATCCATTCCTCCTCCATTGCCCTGCACTGCTTCTGATGACCTGGTAAAGAACTTTTCTGAATAAAGAACAGAGTACACAGAACATACAGAACATTTCCATTGGACTGCTTAATGAAAATCATTGCAAAAGATAAGATCTTGCTGTTCTGAAACACATTTTGAGTAGTCCTGGTCATGAGGAGACACCTTTTTTTTATAAAGGGCATAACTGTGTGGTCATTTTAGCCTAAGACTATGGTTTTAAGCAGTTCTAAAATATGTTCAAAACTATTTTTTTGTTATAGTGGTATAATAAAAGGATACATTGGTATCCACAGGCCATAGCGAGTGGGTGTTGCAATTGCTTTGTCTACCCATTAATGTCCATAGCATTCTGTTTTGAAAAGGACACAATGTTTTCAGGAAAGAGAGCACTTTTGGGGAGGTAGCCGTACAAATAATAGTAATGAAGAAGCTCTGTTGGTTCTGATTTACTAGGAAACTTGCTAGCCAGTGCTCTGCAGGCTGATCCGCATTTCTGTATTTGTTGTGGAAAAATGCACACTCAGGGGAACTGGTCATTTTGATAAATGCCTAGAAATGCATCTCTGGTATATGTATATGCTGAAGAAAAGCAGCAGACTGGTTTGTTTTTCTTCTTCACATGTAGTCAAAAAGCCTGTTTCTCTTCCAGTTTGTTTTTATCTCATTGTCAAATATGCCATACATGATCATTTTGATGATAATAGTCAAAGTCCCTGCTTCCTGTTTTAACAAGGAATAGTGATCAACGTATTGTTGTTCCAGAGACAGGTCAAAAGCAAACAAAGTGTAGTCACAGATGAACTCTTCCCTGTTATCCAGCAGAGAATGATCTTTCATATTGCGGCCATTATTTGTTTTCCTGTTTGCTGGCATGGCTGCCAGCCAGTACAGTAAACACTGCATTTAGTATTGACCTTAAGCAGAGCCTCACTGTGCCCCAAATGCACAGCAAACACCATCCACACTTTCCTCAGGAACAGTGAGATGGATCATTTCACCTGGTTGGACCCCTCAGCACCAAGGTTGGACCCCTCAGCTTTTACAGTCTTGAAGGAAAGCTGCAAAACTGTCCCAAAAGGTACAGCAGACCTTTGGTTAGATTAGTGTAACCTTCCCCGCTCTGAGATAACAAAAATCTGTGTCTCTGCTGTGCAGACTGTGACAACTAATGCTGTTTCTGTGCACTTGAGAGTTCAAGCAAATCTAGCTCAGATCTGATACATTMTTCTGAGCAGCCTCTCCGTTAAAAATCTGTCTTCTCTACTGGTAGTAGAATGGACCCTCTTCTCTGTGTTTTCCATGTGTTCTACTCCATTTAACCAAACTTGTTGCTGTGTGCTAGTGCCCACTCCCTCCCTTTAAAAGGGGCAGTTGTCTTCTCTGGGACATGTTTCTCCTAAAACTTTTTCTTGGAATATAAACAAGTATCAAGCCCTCTTGGTGTGCAAGTGTTTCAGACTTGCCTAGATAGCCTTTCAAATGTGTCTAAAAATTTTGCAGGTTCTTGAGCAGCACTTTCAACATGTGACTTAACAAGTTCAACAATTAACAATTTCAAACTTGCAGGGTTTAAAGAGTTCACATCCCCAGCCCTGCCTTCCATAGTTCTGTGGAAGTTAAGATTATAGCTCTTTTTAAAACACGTCAATGCAATGAAGAGTATTATGTGCTGTAAAGTACTTCCACATCTTGTTTTTGAGCACCCTGTTAAAATCCTCTATCATGGAGTTTTTTTAATAGTAACAGAGTGGTGAACATTATACTTCTTCATTATACTTCTTTAGGCAGCATGTCTAAAGGCTGGCTTGAAAATTCTTTTGCCTGATGAGTCTTTAATTTCTAAAATGTGTGCCAGCTGACATAAATGGCTTTAAAGGCTCCGTTGTATTAAAACCTATGCTTTCCTTTTGACTAAAGGCCCGAGCATTCCTTAGGCCACTGTGTATGCAGCCATTAAGATGTACTTAACATCAGTGTTGTGTTTGAAAAAATGTTGCACATCCACCACATGTGCCTGATGTTGCACATCCATCTCCACCACAGGAAAGCATTCATTTAAAGGACCGCCTTGCCAGTTTATGTAAGCTTTAATTGTCCGGATTTGCAAGTCAAGTTGTTTCTTCTGGCTTCTGCTTCTGGCAGCAGTTTTCCGTTTAGCAGCTTCACACAAGGCATTTATATTGCCAAAGCTTCCCACCTCCCAAGGAACATATATAAATGTTGTTTCATACAGAAATATATAGATATCTCTACCAACACACCTTTGCTTCACACTTGTAGGAGATGAAACATTGGACCATCAGTTTTGTTCATCCTTATTCAATTCATTCATCTTTAATAACAGCATAAAAGAGATGACAGCTGTTGGTTGTATTTCTCCATCCTTTTATATGTTTTCATTTGATTGCTGCAGGCCTGGACAGGAGCATTTCTATCTTTTGACCCTTTGGTCAGCTTCGGTCAGTCGGTCAGCTGCAGGGTGACATTGCACAGACACTTTTGTAAAGACACTGTTTTATACACACACTGACTTAAGAATAAAGAAACAGCTGTAGCACAAGCTTGAACTCATGATGGCCTTATGAGTCCTTGAGGATCAAGGCCTCCTGATCCTCAAAAGCAGTGGGCAGAACTCCCAGCTCCACCAGCCCTCTACATGTGCAAGTTATCCCCAAATACAGCATCTGCCCCATGCCTGGTTCTTGTGGGTTTTGTGATCTTTGGAGGGAGTTGCATTGTGAACACGGGCTCAGTCCCTCCTTTGCACATGGCAGGGTTTGCACGGCAGGGACCTTGGTGGCCTCCTAGGGTGGGTTCCTCAAGCACGTTTGTGGTTGGTGGTTATCCCACCTATGGCAGCTGCTGCCCTTGTAGACTTTGACCAACCTCAAACCACCCACGCGCTTGTCAAGTGGGGCACCCTCAGGCCTCTCCTTTTTGTTGGTCACTTGCCACACCTTTTCCAGCTTTCATCATTCATTTAACTAGCTCCTGTTTTAGAAACAGATCACAGAATCCCAGAATGGTTGAGGTTGGAAGGGACCTCCAGAGATCATCTAGTTCAAYCCCCTGCTCCAGCAGGGACACCCAGAGCACGGGGCACAGGGTGGCATCCAGGTGGGTTTGGGAGATCTCCAGAGCAGGAGACTCCACAACCTCTCTGGGCAGCCTGTCCCAGGGCTCTGTCACCTTCACAGGAAAGAAGTTCTTCCTCATATAGACATGGGACTGCCTGGGCTTCAACTTGTGCCCGTTACCCCTTGTCCTGTCACTGGAGACCCCTGAGAAGAGTTTGGGCTCTACCTCCCAACTTAGGTGTGCACTCTCTCTGTGTCYGTTCATAGAGAAGTAGACACTTAAATGTAGAAAAACCCACAGACTATCGAGTGTTTTGGTCAGAGCGCTCCCCAGGTGCAGGGAGCAGTGCTATTGGCCAGGGCGCTGGATGCTGTGTGGGTACGTGAGCGCCAGCCCCACACACGGGAGGTCTCCCTGACCTGATGCATTCAGGAGGGGAGCACGGGGCAGCCTTGCACATGGCAGCGATGGGGCAAGAGGACAGGAGACTGGGGCTGTTTCTGTATCATTTGTGCCTTGCTAATCAAAGCAGTATATGTGGGTACTTGGTTTAATGTCCATAATCGTATTTGTTGTATATTCCTCTTTCAAAACAGAGGAAAGTAACTCATAGAATAAGGTGGGTTTGCAGAGATACGGGATCTCAACAGGTTGCCGCGTTACGAGTGTAAACACTGCAACGTTTGTTGATTCTGTTCTTTATGACTCATTTGAAAGGTACGGCGTTACATAGCATATGGTGATTTTTTAAGTGAATCTCACCTGGCATAGTAAACAACAACCTTTATATAAAAGTTTAGATAACGCAAATATAATTTTCCTGTTTAAAGTAGGGAATAAAATCACGACTGTCTTGCCTTCCCCCCGTCCTGTTTACTGTATTCATTTATAATGCTGTGAAGTGTGAGACAGATTACTCTGTCTCACAGAGTATTATATAATTTTTCATGAAAAATGTAGGTAGATCCACACACAAGTTGTTTGGAGTAGCGAGCACTTGCTATGTGTACAGCAGAAAATGCATGGCTCTAGTATTGAAGCAGGTTGTTACTAAATTTATGGGAAATGCAGAATAACAGTCTATTTAGTGTTGTCTTTCTGGTGCTTGGCACTGCACAAGAATATCCTGAATAAAATAAATAAAATATCCTTAATAAAACTCCATTGCTGTAATTTCTGGAACTAAATCATCAAGGTCTTTATATATATTTGTTCATTTTCACATATTTTTCTTGCTAATTGAAAAGCTTAACTTGCTGAAAATGCATTTTTTTCCTTGATACATTTCGTTTCAAGACAGCTTGCATTGGAAATATTTCATAACTGTAGGATGGAACTGTGTCGCATATGCACATGCGTTTTGGTAATTTAATCACTTGTCTAGCACTTTTGAAAAGCAAACCTAATTGTACACATGAAGAAAAATTGTAAATTTAATATAACTTGTATTGTATATGTATTTGATCATACCTTGTGATATATGGATGATTTGAATTTTGAATTATTTAACCTAGCAACCTGAATATAATATGGAAACATCTAGGAAATAACTATTTTTTTACTTGATAGTGTTCTTGACTTTTTGTTTGATAAAATTTGAATATAAATCTTAGGTTTAAATGTTCTGTATTCTATAAACAGGGTTCTGTTTGGAGTATCTGAATTATCACTTAATAGGAGGCCAAGTATAAAATAATTAGGATTTAGTCTTAGGTTACACTATAACATCTTAATATGTATATAACTCTTTCAGTTTATATTTTAAGTTACAGTGCAGAGACATACTTTATTTCTGTACTGAACAAGTAGTTATTCTTTAATATAACACTATGTACAATGGCTAATGTTGCTTGTAGAATATAAAAATAAATAGTTGTATATTTKCATGCTTTCTTTTGTTGTTCTGCAACGTAAGTTTAAAAAATATAGCTTTGTCACATGTATCTTAGATTGAAAACTTGAGGCACCTGTTTTTTAGCTGAACATACTTGATTTGTTTAGGTGATGAAATCTTTTGAATGTTCCATAAATAAGTGTTAAACTGTTAAGTTCTGAATATTCCATTTTGAATAAAGATGCAGTTCAGAGCTAGCCACATTTCAGAAAACAAACGAAAAATACACAATATTTTTCCTTTCCTTTTTCTTTCCAAAGAACAAAACAACAATATGTTTAAAGGTCTGAGCTATACAGGTGTTACGTGAAAGTAGTCCTCCCTAGAGTAGAGAACTTTTCTTCAAGAACTTTGGAAATCTGGGAATAGGTGGGGAAAAGTTGGAAAGGGGAAGAAAAGAACATTGATTCTGGTGAATATGGTAAAACTGGAATGCAGTTCTTTTTGTGTTCT
Source organism: Eudromia elegans (assembly GCA_003342815.1). Classification (NCBI taxonomy): domain Eukaryota; kingdom Metazoa; phylum Chordata; class Aves; order Tinamiformes; family Tinamidae; genus Eudromia; species Eudromia elegans. The sequence continues at coordinate 302,386 of PTEX01000161.1, forward strand.
CTTGTTAGAAGATGTGTACAGAGTCACTCATTGGTAAGTCAGGAAGACATTTTTGTTTCTTAACTTGTTTTCCTATAGTGTTTGATGAGGCATCAGTTCRTGCTGGTACTCTAGATTTATCTAATTTGCCAGGAAGTGGCAAATTTATCTAAGTTTACCAGGAAACTGGTAAACTGCAGTGCTTGAATGCAATAACAGAATAAGTCAGAAATGTAATTATAAGCAGGATTGACAGTGAGTTAACAGTATATATTGCTTACTTGTAAACATATTCATTATAAATACTTAATTTGTAATTTTTTTAAAAAGTGAAGAAAACCCACTTTTGTAGCCATAATATAATAAGTATTAAATATAGCTGCGATAAGTAATAACCGAATTGTTTTGTGTACTTGAGCTGTAATATTTCAACATGGTTGTTTAAAAACATAAGTAATTACGTGGCATCTCAGACAGTGTTTGTTTTACAATCAAGTAATTCTCGATATAATGTGGATTATTTGTATGCTTTTGTTGAACGTTGATTCAACTGCTTGTGGTACCTGTCCTGCTTGGGAAGGAGCTTTGACCAAATGATCTCAAGAGATCCCTTCCAATTACAACTATTTTGTCTTTTTTTTGTGTGTGATTTATCTCTGAATGCTAAATGACTGAATGGTTGATAGCCGTTAGGTGTTTTTAGTTCTTTGTGACAAATATCCTTATAAATTCATAGTAAAATCCGTATTGATTTGTTTTGTGAATAAAGTACCAACTATTCTTATCTCTAGTAGAGTAAATTGACTTGCTGTCTGAAATATGAGTGAAATTGGAGACTGGAATTTTTCTATCTATAAGAATTAAATTTTCATTTTTTCACTGAAACTCCATACTTATTCATTTGTACAATGAAAGTCCTGAGTGTTTGCATGAGTTTATTCACTCTCCTTTTGTGTGTAAGGAAAACAGCATAGTAGAACCAGAGCAATTTCTGGAATGTAAAGAAGACCCCAGGGATAAAGCCTTCTTTTGGACCAGCAGCTATGAGAAAAAACATAGTAGGAATGAAGCAACTGCTTTTCATCATGGCAGTGGGCCTAATAGTGGAAAGCTGTAAGGTTGTGAGCATTGAAAGAACAAACAATTCTCTGTCTCTGCTGACTGCAGACAGGAAACTATTTTGCTGTAATCCAGTGAAGCAAAGTGAGCGGACAGTGTATTACCAGGGCAGAGTTACATGATCTGTAAAGCATGCCGAGCAAGTTATTTCACAACAAGCCTTACCAGCTTTTTTTGACCTCACTCTTAGTATTTCCACCTGTCAACTAATGGGGAAATTGGAGATGTCTTTCCGTGCTTATCTTTTTCATCTTTCTTTGTGCAAATGTTGCACAGACATAAACTGTCATTTCTCTTCCTTTTTTTTTTTTTAATTATCCTGTTGCAAACTTGAATTTCTGGTCTCATCATTCAAATTTTGTATCCTACTATTCTTTTGTGCATCAAATGCAAACAACCTATATTCGCTTTTGAAGTCCGATCCAACTTGTTCTTATCTTTTCTTACGGTTTGATTTTCCTTCATTCTCCYCTTAACTATGTCAACTGCTTCTGTACTTTCTCTAAAGAAGTCCCTAAATATCAGTAAAGCTGCCTATAGGAATGCCCAGAAGTGCAACATTCCAGATTTTTTGATAAAATATACTTTCTTCTGCCTAAAAAACAGCTAACTGTTGCAATGACTAGTGAACGTGAACATAGATGTATGTCATATTCAATAACTACTGATTTACTGTATTTTTTTATCTCACAATGATAGATAAGGATTTATTTTAAGGGAATGTTGCTAGCATGTTTTGTTAGGTTGCATTATTAGATCTAGGCATCCTGCTTAACTGTCTATACCTTTTTCAATCAAAGTGTAACTGTTTGAGTTTGCTAAGATATTTGAAAGTTATAATTATTTTGGTACAGCATCAMGCATCATCTTTACTATTTAGAAGGCATTAATCCATTAAGAACAGAGAGGCAAGATGGAATTTTCCTCATAATTCTGCAATGTGGTGTCTTTCATTTGTGACTAGATGCAGAATTTGTTAATGCAGTTAATCTGTATTTTAATAGCACTATTGTATTAAAAATATGTGAAGAAAAACATCAGGAATGAGGGCTAAATGTATACTGCCTGTACAGGATTATTTCTGTCACTTCTGCAAGGACAATCTGGTATTGAAGTCGATTCAGATTTTGTCTTAAAAAAATTGTTTTAAAAAACAAAATCTATTTTTAACATAATTTTGTGCTGCAGGGGTTTTATTAAAGGAAAAAAAGTCATATGAAAACCTTCCTAGTAGATCATGTCATGATTAACCTTAAACATCTTTGTTTTTTCATCTGATCTGCTCTAGGGATTTCCCAAACTCACAAATGTCATAATTGTTGATTAATATGGTCTGTATGGTCTGTATGMAATCTATAATCTTGTTTTTGTTTTTTGGTTTTGGTTTTTTGTCTCCTTGCTTTTGTTTTTATTAGCTTTCTTTAAATGAGTAACCAGGATTTGCCACTTGCATTGGTTGCTTCCCATTTTTATCTCTCTGCTTCTCCTTTCTGGTATTCTGTTATTGTACAGTTGTGCTATTGGAAATAAGATGTGAAGCCAGTGAATCAGCAGTTTGTTTGTGTGTTTGTGTAACCCATTAGCTTGCCAGAAATTCTTAATGAGCCTATTAGTGATCTATCACTATAAATAGATAAGATCTGAAGATTAGCTTTTAATTCTGGCCATTAAAAGCTTGTAATTGCTGCATGTGAACAAGATCTTGTTCACTTTACATTCTGATATATTTTATTTAGAATTCTCACAGAGAAAAAACTAAATTTCCTGCTGTATTTTGAAGTAAATTGCAGACTTTCATGTTGAATTAAAACCTGCTATATTATTCAGTGTGGACAATACAGCATATGCAGTTGAACCAAACTTTGCAAACTCTAATAGCTTAGAAAAAATAAATGAGGTCAGGGTGAAGTGGTCCAGTAACAAAACAAACAATAACCATTAAAGTAACCACAATGTTTTTTTAATAAGTGTTTGCATTCAACTCTCAAAATATTCAGCCTAGTATTTCAAGTCCAGAAAACAGAAGGWTCCCAACTGCAAATCTGAGTGTATTACACAATCTTTAGAAGGCTTAACAGACAACAATAAATTGTATGGGATGTGCAGAAAAAGGGCAATTCTCATCTTCCCTGCTTGGCTGGAGTCCTGTCCATTAGACTGAAGAAACACTAACCGGGTCACATGCAGCAGCTGGCTCCGGGCAATATTCTTGTTCTACTTGGCGGGGTTAATTAGCTGTCTTGCAGAATGTGGCCTGTTTAGCTTCACATTCGCATGATTAGGCTAGCGGGGGCTATGCAAAGCAAAACCATTAACAGGCGGGTGTGTCCGACTGCTTAATTAGCCAGAATAAAGAGGTCCTTTGTCAGGCACGCATCTGTTGCTTGCAATACACCTGACAGTGCCATTAGGCAAGGGTGACATGTTTTTTTTCTTCTTTTTCTCTTTTTCTGGCATAAAATGCAGTTCTTCCACATATATGCAGCATCAGTAAAAAATTCATTTCAAAAGACTCTATTTAGATTATGAAAATAAGTTCATGTAGCTAGTTGGCATAATTTGATGCAGTGTGGAAGAATTTTGCTGACTGCCTCATGAACCTGGTGCTACAACGGCTCCTGGTGAATAGGAAGATGATAAAAGCTGACTTTAAGGCATGTTATATGATTTCTACAAGGAAAAATCTATAATGTGCAATGAATTTATAATAAAGAATAGCATTTAGGATAGGGATTTAGAGCCAAAGCAACCTAAATGCTTTTGAATAAATTGATGCTAAGTTGTTATGTTTATTTATGCTTAGGGAGTACTGCTGGCAAGGTTTATATTCCCTAGACAAGCTTTACCTATCCTAGGTGGCCTACTGATAAGGCAGCCTACAGAGCAATCAATTATCCTGGCTTATTATCAGCACAAGTGCATGGATGCACTGTGCGCTTAAATTTCAGACAGTTTAAGACCAAACCCATGGTTGGATAGTTCCTCAGGGACCAGCAGGTCATTTACGCTCAAGGTTTCCTCCGCTCTTGAAAGGAAGCCGTTCCATTTTATGACAGGGTTAACCGAAGTTGTCATGCTAACGCTGTGGTCAGCCCGGGGCCGACTGCCATGGAGACCTCAYGTGTCTCAGATGTGAGCGCGTGGCAGCGGTGGCGTGAGCATCTGGAGTTGCTGCTGTTACTGCCCTGTGGAGCTGAGCAGGTACAACGTGATAACAAACAGTTTCCTCCCATCCAGTTGCGCTGGGCTGAAGGAGCACTGCTCCGTCCTCCTGGTTTGCCCACCGCCATGAGGGGAGCAGCGCCCACTGAGCAGTAAATAACGGGATAGGGTTTCTCTTCACTTCCAAGTATACATAACTGCAGGATTACGTTGATGCTTTTGGGGAAAAAAAAAAAAAAATCAATTAGCAGAACTGTGCTTTGGCCAGGCCACACCATGGCTACACCACACTTTTATTTTCCTTTTAGTTTTCCGATATTTGCTCATGAGCCAAGATGCACAGGCTTTTATGTATGAAAATAAAAAATATTCTTACCACAAAATACCTTTTTTCTAAGTAATTTCAATATGAAGAAATTATACTGTGTTGAATAATTGTCAGCTTGCCTTTCTAAATATTCAGACTATCTACCATAAAATCTTGGACTTCTGTAAGTGACAGATCATTTACAAACTAATTAAATATAGTTTGAAGTGTATATTTTCTTAACAGCAAGTTCCACTGACAGTAAATCTTTAGTACTTAGGTTTTTTTGTTATCAATGATCTAGCTACTGAGCCAGGATTGAATCAATCTTGAATCAATTTATAAAAGGTTATGTTTTTAGCATATGAAACTAAAATATTCAACATGTTAGTAAGGCATTAGGAACACTGCCATTATCTGTGTCATTCTTATGYTTTGAGAGCATTTGCATTCCAGTCAGTTATATTGACTGAGACCATATAAATACCTCAAGGGATGGAATGAGGAGGATGAGGCCAGCTTCTTTTCAGGGGTGGCCAGCGRTAGGACTGGAGAAAATGGCCCCAAACTGAAGCATCAAAAGTTCCACAGGAACTTAAGGCAAAAAATTTTGACAGTGAGGGTGACAGAGCCCTGGAACAGGCTGCCCAGAGAGGAGGTTGTGGAATCTCCTTGTCTGGAGATCTTCAAAACCCTTCTGGATGCCACCCTGTGCCCCGTGCTCTGGGTGACCCTGCGTGTGCAGGGGGGTTGGACTAGATGATTTCTAGAGGTCCCCTCCAACCTTAAGCATTCTGTGATTCTGTGGTATTGATGGGCTGAGACCAGCTGTATAAAGTTCGACAAGGCCAAGTGCCGAGTCCTGTACCTGGGTCAGAACAAGCCCGTGCAACCCTGCAGTCTCGGGCAGGGGTTGGAGAGCTGTGCGGCAGAAAAGGATGTGGAAGTGCTGGTCAACAGGAGGCTGAACACGAGCCAGCTCTGTGCCCAGCTGCCCAGGAAGGGCAGCAGCATCCGGGCTGGGATCAGGAGCAGCGTAGCCAGCAGGAGCAGGGCAGGGATGATCCCCCTGCGTTCGGCCCTGCTGCACCCCTATCTCCAACACCRAGTTCAGCTTTGGGCCCCTCACTACAAGAAAGACATGGAGGTGCTGGAGGGTGTCCAAGGGAGGGCAGTGAAGCTGGTGCAGGGGCTGGGGCATAGAGCTCAAGGGGGCGGCTGTGGGAGCCGGTGTTATCTAGGGTGGAGAGGAGGAGGCGCCGAGGAGACGTCATCGCTCTCCACAACTACCTGGAAGGAGGCTGTAGTGAGATGGGGGTTGATCTCTTCTACAGGATAACTAGGGATAGGAGGAATGGCTTCAAGCTGAGCCAGGGAAGATTCAGATCATACATGAGGAAGTATTTCTACATGGAAAGAGTGGTKAAGCCTTGGAACMGGCTGCCCTGGGAAGTGYTAGGGTCACCGTCTCTGGCAGTGCCCAAGAAATGTGTGGATGAGGTGACRTGATTTAGCAGGCTTGGTGGGGATGGCTTTAAGGCTGAACTCAGTGAGCTTGCAGGTCTTCTCCAACCATAATGCTTCTGTGATTCTGTGTTAACATGTGTTCTATACTGAGGAATCCGGTAGTTCCTGGTATACACTTCCCATGAAGGCACAAATCATCTTCAGTTGTTTTTCTGAGAATAAGTTTTCTATGTGCTAACCTTTTACGTTTTAATTTTGCTCAGAGTCCAAGATGCAGACGCCAGAGACTGGGTCAGATACAGGTTCAACTGTGACTTTGCAGACATCTGTGGCTGGCCAGGCAGCAGTGCCCACACAGGTAGTACAGCAAGTACCAGTTCAGCAACAGGTAGGTGGCTGGCACCTTTTCTTGAGAGAAAAAGATATGTGGTTATGGAAAGTATAGTTTCTCACAATGTATTGAATGGATTTTGTACAAGGTTGTTAAAGGAGCTATTTTGCTCTATTTTTATCATTTTTTTTCTTGGAATTGAAATGCCTGCMTAAAAAGTAAGACTGTTTTCAGGATCTGTTCCTCAAAATAGAGCATCTGGCAGGCATCGGAGGTACCCATTCACAATTCTAACAGCAGATTATTAGGGAGTAGTAGCTCTTAGAAATAGAAGTAATGGCCCTGTGTAATAGCTCTTAGAAATTTAAGTAAATTTATGTTACTGAATATTTACATTTATTACTTTTAAAATGTGAATAATGAATATKATATTATTGACTCAATTTCTCCTTTCATTTGCACTTGCAGAATAAGTACAATATGGATATAAAACCAAAAGCAATGTTATTTGCATCTCTAGCCTTGATTCCTAGAGACCTATTTGAGCTATGGCAATATGTGATTCATTTTGAAGATATACCAGGAAATTAAGGATACTTCCTAAGTACTGCTGTAGTACACAGCTCTGTAATGTGAGATAGCTTTCACCTATGCAACACCCACAACCTCTGCAACTGGTGCCTGAATAAAATGAGGAAAAAATATAGAGGTGGAAACAAGGCCTGAATGTGAATGYTGTGACCCCTGTCTAACACCATGCCTTAATACACGGAATTTTGCTGTGTAATAGGTACTCTGGGAGATATCTGATGTGTTTTTTYTCATGAAAAATTAACTTTGTGATTTCAAAATACATAATATGAAAGCTGTAAATAATTTATTTAAATTTAAGTTTCATGATATGTTTCATGATAGTGCAGCACTGTTTCCTAAATTAAATTTTCCAGCTTTCAGTCAAGTTTTAAGGTGAGWTTTTATCCATGTCCTTTGTAATGCTGCTTCATTTTACTAGTCTATTCCATTTTACTAGTGACTCTTTTCCTGATGTAAATACTGGGCTATAGTGTTTCATAAATTAATTCCTATAGTTTTAGCTGTTATTTTCATCTATGTTTTAGGATGTATGTTTGCTTTGAAAAAAAAAAMCTCTAAATCGTTGAGTTAATGCCTGTGATCATTTATTTGCTCAAAAATTCTTACTGAGTCAGGAATCATCTCAAATATTTTCTATTCATCTCAGATTTTCCACGGCTCTCTCGTAATTTGGATGTTGATTGGGATAAGTCCTTTTCAGTAGTACAGGAGGTTTTAAGTGAAGCTTCCATGATCCACTCCACTAACCTTTTTAGGAGATTTTTTCTGGCTAGTTTGTTTTAAACCTTTGCGAGGTACCAGAGCTTTTTTTTTTTTCTTTTTCTTTTTTTCATGAAATATGATCTGAATAATTTGTCTTCTTATGTTCTTTTAAGATGACAGATGGTTATTTGATGTAGTTTATGTGATTTGTGATTTGTTATTCTTACACTTCTGAGATATMAGATGAAGATTTGGTAGTTCTATGCAGATGCTTGTTTTAAGCAGAAAGGATATTTTCATGCAGCAGTTTCGTATTACGTGTTGAACTCARTCCCTATGAAGGACTAATAAATGTGATGGATTGGAGACTGTTAACAAATTAGTGATTAGCATGGTCTTCYATAAATAACATTTCTAAAATAACAAATGAATAATAATTATAGGACTTCGGTGTTTATAAATTTTACCTGTGCAAAATTATTAGTTTTTAAAAACTTACTAGTTTCAGAATTTTTAGTTATTAGTTTTCTGAAAACTTTCGGCATGGACTAGGTTCTTTATTTTTGCATGGAACCAATGAATTTATCACCTACTCTCCAGTTCGTTTCTTCAGGTTGTTTCAGTTGTCTTTTATTAATGTAATGCTCCTGACAAAGCACAGAAGTCCAGAAGAGAAGCTGGTGTTTTTCAGTGCTTCATTAGGTCTTAATGAAAACAGGAAGCTGGACGTTTTGTATTAGAAACCTCTGGTCAACCTTACGCCTCCTTTAGTGCTATTGCTTCTGAGTATTCCCTTCATTGAATATTCCATTTGTATTTTGGATTATTTTTCTCTGTGGTTATAGTTGGTTGTATTATCTAGTAGAGGTTAACTTTGAGAGTAGAAATCACCTGTTTGTGATTGTGAAACAGCCACTGTGTTGTGAAACAGCCACTGTTTCAGGAAAAAAAAAAAACTTAAGATTCACCCAGCCAAGGAAGAGGATTTTGTAGCTATGTTTTTTCTGATTTGAAAGAGAAACAAGGATGTTGRAAAAACCAATGCAGACAGCATTGCAGAGTTGGAAACACATTCTGAGGGAGAGAGTTTAGTTTAGAGAGAAAAGGGTGCTGGAAAACAACAGGTCTGAACATACAAAAAAAGAGAAAGTAAGAATGCAGGTGTGAATGTGGTATGCCAGCAGGAAGTGTGATGAAGAAAATGGATGGAAGAGGTACTTTCAGTAGCAGGGAAATGAAAGGGATTGGCAGTGAAACTATCACTGTTGAGAACATTGCAAGTGGCATCTGCCCTGCACAAACTGTGTATAAGTTACATCTGCCTAAAACTAAAGTTTTACTTTTTATACATACTTTAGGAGCAGCCTATTTTCCCTAAAAATGTGGAAAAAAAGGAGAAAAGAACTATTTGAATRAGGTAATTCTTGAGAGAGGAAGGCATTATCATTTCTGCAAACTCCAAGTGACCCGTGTTAAAAGTGGGAAGAAAAGAWTTTAGAAAAACCTGAAATGCAGAGAGCATGCTTTTCTTTTTTCCCCYTACAGCTTCCTCTTGTTTATAAAATGTCAGCTTAATGTCAGCTTTAGTTTATTTAAAACAGTAGGGAACTTCATGAATTTTGTTAAATTCTAAGATTCAGAATCGTAACTGCTTATTTTTAACAGACAGTAGTTTATCACAAGCCCAAAGTTTTGCATTTTCACATTTATACATTTATATTGATTTATTAACAGGAGAGATTCATTTATTAACAGAAGGATAGTCATGTCCACGTTGCTGTGGAATGAGGAGGGATGCAGCTGACATAAGAGAACAGTAGTAAATATGTTTTATTGACATGGGAGAGTGATTTAACAAGATTCAATGGCAAGATACACTGCTATTTATTGCACAGAGGATAGGGCTATAGAGAATTGCCAAGGAGACCCTCCCGTTGAGTTCACATGGGACCCCTTTGCTTTCCAAACTCCTCAGAGGAGTCTGGGTGCAGCTGGACCAAGTCTTAGTCACGGACTTGGTTGTCARTTTATGTCTAAGGGATTATGTGCACAATTATCCTGGATACAATTTAGGAAACTTGACAAAGTTTTATCATAGTACTGGTTGCATCTGTAGGATCAATTCCTGATAAGGTACCTTCGAACCTTGAGGAGTGACCTTTGGAGGCACTCCTGCTCAAGGGACCGTCCGAATGTGCCACTTCCATGCCAGAGCCCAACAGGCTCTGGTGTTGCCCTCCTTATGGGATAGGATGTTTGATTTACAGTCATATTTGCGTAGCAGCTGGATAGTACGTGCTCAGGTACCCCATGTTCCCCCATAGTCCATCACAATGACTCCCAGTCAGCATGGAGTCACCATCGTGGTTATTGATGGTTGTTGTCCAAGTCGGGGAAGTGATCAGGGATGCAGCCAGRATGGCCAGGCACAAGTGTCGGGCCTGCCAACTGTGGCTATCAGGTATTGAACAGGGGTACGTGTGAAAAGTTGTTCTGTAGAGGTGGAGGCTGGAGAAGGAGCACACTACCATGCATATATAATAAAAAGCAACAAGACTAAGGCCAAAAAGTCAGGAGCCTAATTAAATGCTATTTTAATAGGCTGAGGTGTTTTCCTAGGCTTCTCCTTCCTCAGATAGGAGGATTTTCCACACTTGCATAAAGCAGCAACCCTAAGAGTTCAACATTAACCTCACTTTGTAGTTTATGGCATGCAGTGTAGAAGGACTAAAGCAGCAAAACCAAAAATAAATTGTATAAGCTCTTTTAAAAAGGTATATCCATACCTCAGAAGTTGAGCAAAACAAATGCTCATATTCTCCATAGACCTATGTCCATAACATTTGGAGGAAAAAACATATCATTAAATTGGAGATGCATACTTCTGATAATCAAAATTGCGGCTTAATGCAAAATCATGCTTGGTATGTGAAAAACATAATCATGAGCTGACATTAGTCATTATATTGATATGAATATGCTAAGAATATTTTCACCATGTGCTATTTATATGTTGCTTGCCAAACGTAATCCAGACTAATTAAGGTGCAGAAATGATTTTTATCTCTGAAAAGAGATAAAAATTCTTTTTGCACAGGCACTGCAGGCAATTATATGTTCATTTTTAAATAGAGATTGAATATCATAACTTATTTTACCTCTATTGCTCTACTCTTTCTTTAGCAATTTTAACATAAATACTGTTTTCAATTTTGGTGGGGTTTTTTTTTTTTGGTTGTGTAATTTCTGTATTTCCACTGAAAGTCTGTATTTATATAGTTTCTATTCTCGTGGATAAAGTATTATTTACTTTTTTGTTTGTTCCTTTGAGCTAGTATACTTGAGCATTTGTTTTGCCTTTTCTTATTTTTCTTCAGATGGTAGTAATAATGAAATATGTATATTGAAATCTCATTCTCCTCTTTTCTCCTGAAATATTTTAGCCACTAACTTCTGATCCTATTTCTGGAATCACTAAAACAGAGTGAATAAAAGATCTTCTGTTTGATCCTGTTTAATGCATTATTTCCTATGCCAGTCAGTTAATATCCTGTCCTTCMTCCAGACAACAATTTCTGTGACTAGCCCACCAGTCCTCCCCACAACATAGTATTTTTTCATCCCATCACTTTGTAAGATATATTTCATTTTCTTTTCTGCTTTCAGCCTGAATATTCAATTCCTGCTTTTTGTACAAGGCTTATATCTTCTCTAAGATCTCTAGTTTCTCTTCTCTCCAGAAAACTAAAAAAGTGTGGCTCGTATGTTTTTGTGAAATTAGAATAGAAGGTGCCAGGAAAAAAATAAGATAGATAAAAAAGGACTATTTTCTCATGAAGGAGGAAAAATAGGGCAAGGAAAGTTATTATTAAAGAGATCACAAACATTTCCAGCACAGATGCCTCATAAAGTCTGCTTACCTGAACTGCTTGGCTGAAGAAACTACCTAAGTACCTTAAGATAGTGTAGAGACAATAAATTACTTTCGGCACCACAAACAATTTAATCATAGTATTACTGAATTTTAGAGAAGTTGAGGTTAAATAGTCTGTTCTATAAACTATCATTTTTGAAGTATTGTGTTTGAAMCTTAAGTTAGTGTCGTTTTTATTGAACTAAATCATTGCAATCTACAAAAGAAGATGATTTAGTTAACACTGTATTCTAGCKGCTCTTAAGCTGTAGATTTTTTTAAAAAAAAGACTATTTTATTTACAGAGCATGAGACAGTTGTTATACTCCTAGCAGTACTGCAATTTAGAATAAAGAATATATATATAAAGGGTGGAAATTGAACTTCATTTTCATTTTTGCAGTTTTTGATATTTAGTTTTATTGGAAACTGAAGAAATCCTTTTGTTCAGAATCTGAAAAATGAACACATTTGGGGATTTTTCAGTTTTCTATATGATAACTACTAAGTTTTGATATTACCACTTCTTGGCAGTATCCTCTTAGTTTGCAGGAAGGATCTTGCTCTTTGCTGTATTCACTGCTTTTGAAATTATAACAGCCTGTACTGCCCAAGAAAAATTTGGAGAACGTAACAGTTTGTATAGAATGGGAAGTGGCTTGCATTTCCTGACAGAAGTTATTAATATTGTCTGTGTACATAGTATGGTATTTTATTTTATCAGTACGCCTGTGCTGCAGAGGGAAAATCTCATTTTCTTTTTTAGTAGAAAATAGAGTGCTTTTTTCTTTTTTTTAATAGGCAGTTACCTGTAGCAGTGTATGTCAAGAGAGAATGAAATACATTTTGTGGAGGTTAGACAGGAATGTGCAGTTCCTGGAGACCCACATCATGTGGAGGGTGGCATCATGTGAACAATACCCTCAAAGCTGTACTGCTGGGCAGAAATTGCAATGTATCTATTAGACAGCAGGTGACAAATTACTGGTTTTAAGAATAAAGCCTGTTCTAAAGATTTTTTTTTTCCACTCTATAAATTAAGATCAATTTGGTACTCTTTAGCAGAGTTATTAACAGTAACTCCTTTTCTCCCATTGATTACAGGTTACAGAACTTCAGTCACACAAGAAGAAATAACTTCAGAGACAGACTTGAAATTATCATAATCTATTGCTTATATGTTCTACATATACATTTCTACCAGTTGTTGCATAAGTAGATGGTTTTGTCACATATTAGCAAACTTGAATTTTAAGAGATATTAATTTCCAACATGCTAACTAGCATAACTTTTTTGTAGTGGATTTGGATCAGGCTCCTTTCATSGAAGTATTATTTAATATAACTTATGAGTTCAAATATGATTGAAATAAAATTAATTTAACTGTTTAAAAGATTTCATGGAATACTGTTATTTACTTTATCTTTTTAATTCAGAAAATGATTCTAAAGCTGTAATCATGRCTTACCTAAAATTCTGTTGTGTGGAAAACCAAAACTGAGAATTTGAGAACTGAATCTTCTTGTTAAAAAAATAATTTTTATTCAGGGAGGAAGGACCACTGTATCGTAATAATTAGAAAACATCTTTAAAATACATTTTTTCAAATTGGGAAGTTGTAGTTCTGATATGTATGTAATTTATATAAAGCTTCAGAATGCAAATCAGAAACTTGTTGATTTTACTATATGATCTAACCATCAAATTGTGCCTCAGTACTGTGAGGCTTCATGACTTTCTATCAGCTAGAATAGCTTCATTTATTCATTTTTTTTTTCTTTTTTCAAAATTAGATTTTGATGTCAGCCTAAGAAATGATTTCTACTGAAGTCTGGTTTTCTTTCACAGTCTGAGGTACTATTATAAAAGAAAGAGTAGGAAAAAATAAGCTTATTTACATAACTTTATAAAACATAGTGGAGAGAATGAAAGAGTTAAAATTAACATGTTCTTGAAGTGCTTGTGGATGTGATGCAACAAATATTTGCGTCTCAGACTCATTTKGGGTTATAGTGCTTATAACCCCAAATGCATTATTAGGGTCAACCATGTCAAACTGAAGTCGTATTAAAATATTGAAGAAAGATAGCCACAGAAATAAAAATTATATCTATTTAGTAAATTTTTTTAATATATGTATAGATTTATGTATACTAAATATCTATTTAGTAAACCTGTGTGTTGTTACTTTCTTGATTCAGTTCCTAAGGTAAAACAGGGGTGTAAAAGATGTGTGAAGCTGCCTAATTCCTTTGACCTCCTTTAGGTGCTGGACTGATACAGAGCCAAAATACAGCTTCTTTAATGATGGCGGATATAAAACATGGGCTACTCAGTCCTTACTGTCGCAAAAGGCACAAAACTCTAGTTTTCACATGCCCTCTATGCTAAGACTTTATAGGATGCTTTTAGGTCCTGCAGCTGCGCTACATGCTAGTGGAGTCCAAGGAATATTAGTATGGCTAGTGATGTGCTTATATGAGGCAGGCACGCCATCCAAGCAAAATATATGATGTCCATCCATCCCTTACAGCTTCATCTAGGAAATATGCCCTTTTATTGATATGACAACTTATTTTCTTGGAATATGTCGTAACAAATGTTACTCCTGAAAAGGGATTACTGAGATTGGTGTTCTTGATCCCATGGTGGACATTCAGAGCATTACAGAAAATGAAATTTCTAACAATGTAATTTGACTCCGACTGATTAAATGAGAGCTAAACTACTTCAGTGTCAACCATATTTTAAAACTTTCTGTGGTACATTTAAGCTGTGATTTTAAGGCTTGTAGGCCTAAAGTGAGATAAAACCCATGGGAAAACAAAATATATACAGCCTAAAGAAACTTTCTTCCATTGCAAATGTAATTCTTAAACTTGATGTGAAGCATATAATTATGCTACTCCTCATCCTTTTTATGCTTCCAGTTGTTTCCGTCTCTGGCACCAAAGGTGCCTACATTCCGCAAGCATCCTCGTTGTTGGAACTGCAGTAACCTACCATACTGCAAGCACTCAGCACAAGTCTTGTGCAAGCACAATCGCCTTCCGTGCCATTGCTATGCTGCAACATAGCGCTCTCAATTGTTTATTATCTGTGGGAACAGAGCTGTCCTGGGCAGCTTTGAAACCATTCCGTGCACTGAAGCCTTAGCCATTCCATCCGTTCATTCCCACATTTCTGGTATTCCTGTTTGCAGGTACAGCAAGTGCAGACTGTGCAACAAGTACAGCACGTGTACCCAGCCCAGGTTCAGTATGTGGAAGGAAGTGACACAGTCTACACTAATGGAGCTATGTAAGTTGGTGAATGTTCAGAATGTGAGTGCTCACTAAAATGGGAAGTTAAATATGCAATTTTGGTGACATCCTATCAGGCACAAGTTTGAAAGAAAAGTGATTGACACAAAGTGCTTTTATTGTTGTCATTTGAAAGAGTATTTTGTGATAAAAAGGTTTAATTCATATCACATTTATTAAAGGTCTGTTTAAAATGAATTCAGTTGATATAGTTGAAATGTTACAGTTCAGTGCCGAGCAAAGTTATATGTGCATTATTCTGTTGTCTGAAAATGAAAATCTTTGGAGGTTTTGGTAAGTTCAGTCCACAGGGCTGGCTTTGTCATAATGTAATGCTCATAATTTAACGACTTTTCTCCCATCCTGGCTTACATGTTTTCTTCTCATTTGTGGATCCTAAACATCTATTGTAGATGGATATGGGAAATGGATAGGACTTATCTATTAAGAAGAATGACTTTTGACTAGTACCTAGATTAAGATACTATAACAGCTGGAAGTGATTTAGAAGATTGCTWATCTGTAGTGATTTGGGATGAGATTTTATTTATAGAAAGTTGCTTATGAACAAAATTGTTTGTCTTAAGCTGTTTTTGAAAAATCTTAACCAGAGACATTCAGCTGTTGCTAACAGAAAATGTCATTCTCTCCCAACACTCTAATAGATTTTTTCATTAGAAAGTTCTAGCACTTTAACTCTTCCAATTGGGAGCTTAAGTCTGTACACAGACATTAACACTGTGACTTTTATTGCAGTCTGTAAAATATTGCCTGATTTTCTAGATCACATTTTAAAAGTAAAATGCATTGTTTGCTTTACTGCATTTAGATGTTAAGTAACCAAACTGCCAAGCAAAATAGAAACTTAACTTAGCAGTGAGTGAAAGGAAAAAATCTGGGATAACTGTTAAAAAAATTGGGACTGTGATCAATTAGGCAGTGGGTGGTAGTCTTAGTGCTTGAGGAAGCGATTGAGAACATGGGAACTGAATACCCATGAGTGGAAAAAAAGAAAATATTGTGACAAACAAATCTTACAAAAAGTCAAGATCTGTGGGCATCTGAAAAGGAACTGTTAAAAAACTGTGAGAATGGATTAATATCTCAGTCTCTTTACAGGAGGCTATACAGAAATATTTATGCCTCTATAGTTTTGCTGATATAGCTGCTTGCAATTTGTTTTGTAGACAGTACTTTAAAAAGAGGTAGAAGGAGGAGTTCACTGACACAATATGGTATGCAGTGCTTTTCATCACATCTTGAGATGATTGATATCTTTATGAATGCATTACAGTTTATCTTTCTTGGTGTTAAGATATGTTAAATTTCAAAACAAGTGAAGTTCAAGTTATGTAAGATTTTCTGTGGAGAAATCTGTCTTAAAAAAAAAGATTAACGAACGAGTACTGACAACTTTTTTCCTAGATGGCAAAAGATAATTCAGAAGTAATTATCAAAAAACCAGTTATCTTCTTGCAGCCAGCTCTCCCGTGCTCTCACSTTTAGACACACACACACGCACAGAGCCAGCTCCCAGGTCAATTCACCACCTTGCCAGCCAGTGTTTTCCAGCTTGGTGTTTGCCAGTGGCCACACACTCCCTCAGGGACCCCCGGGCACTCCAGCTGCAAATGCAGACACAGGAGCTCTTGGACACGTGGTCTCGCTCCACGTGCTGGTACCTGCTTTCCCCTCTCCCATGTCTCCTGTTGCCAGCTTCACAAGAGATGCAGACCCAACTATGGTTCCATGGTTGCTGCCTCTCACACCTCAACACACAGGAAAACRGAAGAGAAAGCCCCTCACACCAGAAAACAGTTAGAAATAAAGGAATTAGAAGTGTAAGAAGAGGAGAGGGCAAACTGCTAATGAGGCATAAGGCATGGTCTGACAAGCTTATTGACATGCCCCATTTACCTGTGACTTGTCCATTTTTATTCCCCAAATACCTCTGGTTACCTCCATTTCTCTGCATTTCATTCTCCTCTAAACATAGGATATTAAATCTTGCACGTTCCCAAAATGCTGATCCCCTGCTTCCCACAGTGTGCCTCATATGCCTCAGCAGTGACGTCTCTGTGAGGAGGGTACTCTGGAGAGCCACCCTGTTCTTTCATCATGCTTGGTCCAGGATTCAGCCCTGGACCACAGGGTTGACACTGTCCCGGGATAGCCCCAGAGGAGCTGGGCAGGTTGTGCCCTCCTCCAAGCTGGTTGTTCCCCTCCCCACTGGTAGCAGTGCCTCTGTGCCTGCCTTGGGAGGTGCTTACCACTTACCGGGCCACTTTCATTTACCACTTCTGTCTTCCCATGTGAGCAACTGGCACCTCCATTTTCTGCTCTGTGTAGGACACAAAACTCTCTGATTGCTCAGTCCTAGTTAAAACAGAAATGAATGTTCCTGACTGCTTAGGACCAGCCTTTAAGTTTTCAGGATTTTGTAGACTCTGAGTCTGTTAATTTCTGCAGAATGAGTTCATGGTATGTCAAAGACGCTTTTCAGCTAGTGAGACTTATCCAGACTGTCTTTGCYCTCTCTGTAGAAGAAGAATTTACTAATGATTTACTAATTAATTTGTTTTTCAGAAAAGGTACATATAGAGAAATGCTACTTTTTTAGAATATAAGCCTTTCTAGAGGCTTTGGTTTTATGCATGGGGACCAGAAGCAATTTGTATTTGTATTCAGAATTGTTGAAGAAGTATATTATGAACTTTTTTTTTGCCTGTATACATTTATACTTCATATTAAGAATGGAAAAATTTCATTTCTGTAAGTAAAAGATATAGGATATATGCACTAGGCACTAGAATGACATTTATTTGACAAGTAAGCAAAATTGTAATTGTAGGTTGCTGACAGCTTGCCCTCGTCAGAGCTTGAACAGTTAGTTTCATATTTGCTGAGTTTTATCTTTACTTAAGTTATACTCTTTTTAAAAATACTGTATCAATTTCCCCTGTTTTTAGTTTGTCACTAGGTTAGCTGGTTTGGAGCTATGTAAGTGAGGTTTTGACTCCTTAGAATTTGCAGAGGTGGCCCAAAATCTTACCACCTGCTTAAATAGGACCTGCAATAGACAGAATCACAGAATCTTTAGGRTCTTGTTCAACCCCTAGACTGCGTTGCATTCTGCTAAGATACAAAATGTGTGGGCCAACCTTCTTTCCTAAAATATTTTGGCCACTATCCAGGGCTCTGTACATCATTTTCTGTCCATCATAGTGGAATCTTTGAAAGATGAAACTTTTGCATCCTGGCAAGTTCATGATACTGTGCTACAGCCGTCTACTAAGAATTCTCTGTTTCACTCTCCAAAAATAGGATTAGGTTTGTAAATGATGTGGCTAACCACAGTYATCACTGGTTTGTCTTTTGGCTTATTTCCTTATGATTATGTGTTTGACTTATTTGATGGCCATACCTGAATCAAAAACATTCTTTCTAGCTCACGATAAGTTATATAATGCTTTCCTAATCTATCAAATGGCAATAGCACTTAATCAATGGAATATGAACTATGAGAAGTCTGCAACCCGTAGTTAGGATGAAGACATTATTTCAGTCTACAGAGATCTCTACAATAAAAGTKACAGCATGTTTGACAGAAGTATTATTCTTCATTTCAGAACAAAAAGCACACTAGCATTAGTTTAAATCCATACAGGTTAGGAATACAAGATGTATATTGAGTATCTAGAAGGAAACAATTATTTCTTTTTTTTTTTTTTTTCTTTTTTTTTTATAGTAGTGGTGAGAAGTTTGTCAGGTTTCAAATCGTTCTATTTTTATAGCACAATTCTTCCCACGGATTTCATATCATGGTTTAGCTACACATAAAGTGATTTGATTGTATTGTAAGTGGGAGCATAATGATAATACAAGGGGTGTAACCTGCAACTTGTCATATATATCGTTAAAATAGGACTACTTGAGTGATGATATCTGCATTTGTGTCTGGTTAATAGCACTTCAGCTTGTCAAGAATGTCACACTATCTTTAAACAAAAATGTATTGTTGTTACAATGTACTACTGCTAACATGGCAGCTTTGAGGGGATAAAGGAAGAATGTTATGCATACACTTAGATTAAGAAAGAAAGTGAGTTACCTGTATTAAGCGTGAATTTGTTCCTTACATAGACTGTAAAATATTAATTTAAAGTTAGATATATTTCTGATAATCCCAGTGCGGGAAAGCGATTATTTGAAACTGCTATAATTTGTTGCATCCAAGTAGAGGCCTGTATTCCTTGCATTCTCTGCAAAGTTTTGTACTGCAATTTGTATAGCTTACGTGGATGAAAAACACTCTTCATGCAAACACAAGAATTTCTTTATATTTTACTTTAAAACTTAAAAATCTAGTTGGAGAATTATTAATCATATAGCTAAAATTGTCATTCACATATTTTCTAGTATCTAAGCCTTTTTCTGTGTTGTTGTGAGCACCCTTCCACTGTTCCACTGCACACTAAAGCTGATAGCTCCCATCCCATCCCACAGTCCCAGGTCCTTTGCCTAAAGAAGTATAATAGACAATGGGTCCAATTTGGTCTATTTTTATGAGTTTTCAAGTGTGCTGTATACCTTGTTTATTTTAGTATACCTTGTATGCCTTCTTTATTTTAGTGGTTTATATTTCTGAATATACAGTCTATACATCTGAATTTATCAAGTATGGTGCATTTGCTGGATGCTTCCCATACCCCTCATCGTCTTCCTGGATTTTTTTTCTAGGATCTATTCATAAATCATCCATTTTACAGAGATAAAATAAGAGAATACAAGAGAAACAGAGAATAACAAGCTGCTCTCACTGTTCATTCAATTAGAGAAGTTGTAGAGCGTTGCTAGAGCTGTAGGTGTACACAGACATTTTAAACTTAAATTGAAACTGTTTAGGTAACACTGACCTGATCATTGGACAGATTTTAGCTAAGCTAAAACTCCAGGCAAGCATACAGCAGAAGAGGCCTAGCAAGCCCCAGTCTTCAGGCCAGACAGATTTATTGCAGAGCCTGCAATTAACACTAGTAATACAGTGTTTCTTGGACTGTGTGTCTGTAGTGACTCACCATTGGAATTTTCAGAGCTCTGAAAAAAACTTTACTTACCCATCCAGGAAGAATAACTTACAGGTTTTAAGAGAGCAATTTCTAAGCATTCTCTTCAGTTTTCATTTACTTCATCTGGTTGCTTTCCTGGTTTGTATGCTTTTCTTTTTACTGTTCTGCATGTTTTTCTTACAGTTATGTGTTATTCTGTGCTTTTAGTGCTTTATTTCCTCGTGGGAAGAAAAATCACAGAATTATGGAACGGTTGTGGTTCCATCACCAGGGACCACCACCACCATCTAGTCCAACCCCCTTATACAAGCAGGGGCATTTGGTACACCATGATGTCCAGGCCAGAACCCCTCTGGACAACCTGCTCCAGTGCTCTGCCACCCTCACAGTCAAGAGATTTTTCCTCAAATTCAGGCAGGATTTCCTGTGCTYCASTTTGTGCCCCTTGCCTCTCATCTTGTCGCTGGCCCCCACTGACAAGAGCCTGGTACATTCCTTTGTCACTGTCCCTTAGGGTGTTTGCACACACTGCAACATCCCTCTGTGTCCCCTTCCTCTCCAGGCTGAGCAGCCCCAGCTCTTTCAGTCCCTCGTCACAGGAGAGAAGCTCCAGGGCCCCGTTGCTGCCTCCTGGTGAGTCTGTTGTCCAGCAGGACCCCCAGGGTCTTCTCTGCAGAGCTGCTCCCCAGCAGGTCACCCTAAGCATGTCCTGGTGCCTGGGGTTTTTCCTGTCTTGGGGCAGGATCCTGCACTTGCCCCTGTTGAACAACGTGAGGTTCCTGTGTGCCCAACTGCCCGGCCTGTCCAGGTCCCTCTGAATGGCAGCCCAGCACCAGGGTACCAGCCACTGCTCCCAGTATTGCATTAACTGCCATTTCGTAGTCTGGGTTTTGGACCCTGGTTGTCTGCACTTTTCTTTTTGCACTTTTTGCACTTTTGTTAAAGAAAAATTGTTTGTAGGAAAGGATAGCTTACTGTCAGTGAATTTTTATCATAGATTTATCAATCAAATGATTGTTTTGTTAGTTCTCTGCCTTTCTTTACACCAATTTAAGAGACCTTTTGTGGATGAAGGTTATTGCATTGGGAAGTCATCTGTATTAAAAAGCTCTGAATCCATTTTGGTAACAGGGATGGATTATTACGGCCTGAATCAACGTTTAGTCRTAGGAGCAGATTTTTTTGTGGAGAAGCAGGAAAATATATGAGACAGAGTGAAACTGGTGATTTTTGTTTGACCGCTGTAGTACATTTTCTTATCTCGATGGCAGGTTATGCAATACTTCACCACTCCTAGGGGCTTTAGCTATCCTCTGGCTACAATAAGACCTGCCTCTGATGTCAGAGAAAAAATCCTCAATAGTTTTCAGAAGCTCTCTGTCAAACATAGGGATATAGGGATTTACTAAATTTTTTGGGAAACTTAAGAATATGGTGGGAAACAGATTATCCTGGCTTTCGTGCACAGACATTTTCTTACATGTTGTGGTAGTATAACATTCATCATGGCATTAACTACTTTGTACACAAATAATAGTGAATGATAGAAACTTTAACAAGACATACATTTCTAAAAGTCACTAAAACTGACCATAAATCTATAGGTAATATTTTCAAGCACATATAAATATGGGAAGGATGGCACAAAGAAAATATGGGGCCACAATCAGCTCATGTAAATAGAGACATGATATGTTGGCAGGAGCACTGATTTATACAATAAAAAGATCAGAGTCTTGACATTTGCGTAGAACTGAAAAATGCAAGATGCTGGGATAAATCATTTGCCATGTGTGCATGTGCACACTAAAGACTTAAGGGAGAACCACGAGAAGATACGCTGTTTCAGTATCACTGCATTTATTCACCTCTTTTTCTTTCCCCCAACTATTAGTGAAGAGATAGAAATGTCTCTAGAATTTAAGCTAAGTAACATTGCTTAAGTGTCTGTAATCACATACAGGACATTGCACCTAATTCAAACAGTAATGTGCAGCACTTAATGAATTTAGAAGTTAGTTGTTTTCTGTTTTCACAGAATCAGAGAGTGGTTGAAGTTGGAAGGGACCTTTGGATCTTTTCTTCATATAGTTTTATTAACAACATTTCCTGTTCTCGTATTTTTCTTTTATATACTTTTTTGAAAGCTTATGTTATCACCTTAAAGCCTTTGCATCACCACTTTCCAAAATATTACCCCATCTCATCTTCACTTTTGGTTACCAAAACTGTTTGAATCTTGTCTCAATTCTAAGATTTTTTGCTGAGCTACAATTATTTTTGCATGTTATAATTTTTGTATATCAGTTTTTATTACCTAATTGATCTATGTTGCTACAAGTTTGCTTAAGCAACTCCAGTAATCATGTGGCCGTGAGGAAACAAGTTGTAAACTTGGTAGCTGGGTCGAAAGAAAACGTATATTTTTCTTGAGTGGAGTCTTTTTTCCTTTTTCTGACCCACTGGTGTACCCCAATAATTGCTCTTAAGACAGTGGTAGAAGTTGCTGATAATTCCTACCTAAAGTGATAATTATACAGATACTGATATAATATATACAGATGTTCAGATATAATCAGCCCTGGTTTAAAGAGCATAGATAATATATGAATTATTAAAAACAGAGACTTTCCCTTCTCTTGGCTGACAATTTGTATGTCCTTTGCAATTTTGCAGTACACACAGTGCAAAATATATGATATATTACTAAAATTCAGTATTTCACAATATGTCACATTTCTGTTCGCTGCTTCTGTGAGGACTGACAATTTTTTCTGTAAGTTTTAGTAGATAATTCATTTAGGGGTGAGTTAGTAAATTATTTATTCAGTGCTTTTAGAAGGAGGCATTTATTGTTTGTCAACCTTATGTAATTTGTTTATAGCTATTGTACTCTTGTTTCTGGAGTTACAGTATATTCTCTCACTAAATAAGCAAGCCAAATAACTTAATTTCATTTTATTTTCTTTTCCTGAAGCCGATCAACAACTTATCCTTACACAGAAACCCAGATGTACAGCCAAAACACTGGGGGGAATTATTTTGATACTCAAGGAAGTTCTGCCCAGGTGACGACAGTGGTGTCCTCTCACAGTATGGTGGGCACTGGTGGGATTCAGATGGGTGTCACAGGAGGACAGCTCATTAGCAGCTCAGGAGGAACCTACCTGATTGGCAATTCCATGGAGAATTCTGGTCACTCAGTGACTCATACGACGCGGGCCTCCCCAGCTACAGTAAGTATTCCAGACCTATGTAAAGTCTTTGGGGTTGGTCACTAGGATGTTCTTGCATGCTGACATACACTTCACAGAGTGTGACAGAATATGTAGCGCTGTTAAATTGGCAGAATTACTTATTGTGGGATAAACAATATATTTGAGTAAGAAATAAAAGTGTTGTGAGACCTCTGACGTGAAGACCTTTGCTTTGGGGGCTTGAAGGTATTTACGTTCTATAGCTTAGATTTAGGCATGCAAATAGCATCAGTGAATGCATTAATGATGCTCAAATGAATGCAAGTTTGAGCTTGACAATTTGTAGATCTGGGTCTAAGATAGACTCCTTCAACATTTTGTACTTTTTATGAAAAAGAAGATGTTACTGAGGAAAAAACATGTTTTTAGATGTAAACAGTGTTACTTATAGGTAAGTGTAACTTTCATGCATTTGTTAAGCATTTCAACTGTGTATTTGTGTTTTGGTAGTTTATTTCAAAATATTTGCATTTGTTCAGAACTCTGATGTATTACCTTTAATGCTTTGTATGTACTTATTTACAGTAGTTCTCAAAAGTCTATTCAGGTTCAAAATTCAATAGGGGATGTGTCCTATAATGATGTGGGAGGTAATGATGTGGTAGATAATATTGTGGGAACTTAAATCTGAATACAGGCTTTTCCTATGACAGTTTATTCAATCAGCCTGCATTCAAATAAAGAAGATAGGTTTTTAACTCATCTAGTTTTGCTGAATAACATTAATGAACACTTTTACCTAATTCTTCTGGGCATTTTCATCTGATTATAGAAATCTTGAAATTATATGGAAGAGAACTGTGAGATACAGAATAAGAAGAGTTGAAAAATGTGCTAAAAGTTATAAAGCATGATTGGTAATTTTGATTTATCAGTACTCAAGGGGATAGGAAATCAAGGGATTTTATTTTTAGGAACCACTGTAATGAGCAAGAAAGAAATATTCTTTTAAGTTTTTCTTAGAATTATAATGAAAATTTTCTATAACATCATATAATTTATATCATCCTGTAGAATATTTTAATTTTGATTCTTCAAAGGATTACAAGTATGCTTACATTGTATCATACTGTAAGTTTGGTATTATATATTGACAACAGAATTTAATAAATGGAAATGACAAATTGAGTGTGAAATCGAGTGAGGATTAAATGCATGTAGTAAACACAAATGAATAGCAGTAGACTTAGTTTATTGTGGAATATTCTAGAATAATTTGAATAACAGCAAAATCTCATGTGATATTTTGTAAATCACAAATTACAAAAAGTTAGAAAAAAATTACAAAAGTTAGAAAACAAATATGCCAAAATTTGTCAAAATCTAAGATTCGTTTCTTCAACAGTATCTTTCYCTTGCTTCATGTGTTTAAAAAAAAAAAGTTTCATTTAAGTTACTCTAAGTAACATTATACTTATGGATCAATTTGCTTTTAGGAAGAGAAAAACACTAATTAAAATTATAAAATCATCTTTTTAGCACTTAAAAACATTCTTCTATTTTCTGAGGCATTAAAATTGGTATAGTTCTATAAGCACGAGACATTAGTATATGTAGAAGTTCACCTCCTGTTAATTCAGAGAGACATTATAAAACATAATAATTTTAGATCTTACCGTTTTAGGCTATTGATACACAGGTTCAGCTGATACATTCCCAAGTCAATTGAAACCTAAAAGGTTCAACTTAAACTGGAGCTGTGAAACACCAACTGTTTTCATTTTACTAGATGGTGTATTTAAACCATGCAAACTAGAGCAGTGAAAGGTTTTATTTCAATTTCACTTCACCTAGCTAGAGCTCATTTCACTTGTGATCCTCATTTTGCATGCACCATCATAATGCTTTTCATTCTAGCTTAGGTAATTTGTTGGAAACATCAAGATAGGAAATATCTGGACTAGATTACTATTACAGTACTCAGTATATGTTCCCAAATTTTGAATTATTTTTGATAATTTTATAATAGAGATGAAATAAGTAGAAATGAATGAAAAGTTAATCACACATATGCTCATCATAAGCTGTTTCTTTTGTCACAGAGGTTCAGTTTACACTCCCCAACATTCAAATTCATTTGCTTTCTTGTTGTTCACCCCTACTGATCAAATCTTTCTGTAATCAGGAAATTAGCTGAAATAATTTCAAATTAACATAACCTATTTCTGATATTTTTAAAGTAGGTTAAATGTGTTTCAGGTTAACTCTTAAATGTATAAAATAATTCTGGGTAATGAAACCTGAAAATCTTAGTTTTCATGAGTTATCTATCATGATTTTTACAGACTTCACTGAAACAGACTAAAGGATTTTTCACTTTAAATTCATCTTCACTGTATTTTTCTTATAGTTTATTTT
Organism: Eudromia elegans; assembly: GCA_003342815.1. NCBI lineage: Eukaryota > Metazoa > Chordata > Aves > Tinamiformes > Tinamidae > Eudromia > Eudromia elegans. The sequence continues at coordinate 327,947 of PTEX01000161.1, forward strand.
TGCTTGGAATTTAATAAAGAATTAATATTTTTGCTTATAGCATTCCATATTACATACTATTTTCAGGGAAAAATATGAAAGAAGATTGCTCTTTTCAAGCTATAGTGGACCTCAGCAATGCTTTTTTTACACAAAACATTAAGAGTTGTGCCCTTTCAGTGCCCTATTCTAGTGTGTATATATATATGTGTGTACATTATTAGTTTGTGTTAGTATGAGTGAAGAAAGTTTGTTAACGTTTTCTCTTTTCATTTCTTTTCCATTATTTTGTTGCTTCTCACCATGATATCCTTTTCTGGACAGCTAAGTCACTTTCATAACTTTTTTTTTTCCACTAAAAGAGAAGTACATTCAGTTTAGAAAACCTATTTTAGATATGGCTGATGTGAATAGCTTTGTAAAATGACCATTTTGGTCAAGGATAGATTGTGAGAGCATTGTATAAGAAATAATTTAGCCTAGCCACTGGTCTATTTGAAAGTAATTTACATGTTGATTCCTGTATGAAATGTGGGTCTGGATGGTATACTGGCTGTTCCGCTGCTGCTAGAGAAAAAAATATGGAGTTTTAAATATGGAGTTTTATTGCATATCCGCTTATTGGGAAACCAAATAATCTTCCATTTGTTTTCTAAAAGTAAATTTGTTTTTTGTTTTCTAAAAGTAAATATCTAAGGACTGTTCTCTAAAATAGAACAGTCTAATGAACATATTTTGTAACATCATAACTTAAAAAAAAATTATATATCCATTTACTAATAGTAAGTGTATTGTTATGCTTGACAGCCTGAGAGAAGTTCCCATCTGTTAATTCTGTTTTTTTTCCTGACAAGCTTGAGAGTTGATCCACTTACACTGCTATGGTTTGAGATGAGTTCTTACTTCCTAATTTCTTAACTTGTAGAGGAACTTTTTCATTTCCCAGCTCTACTGGTAGTTTGCAGCAGGATTTTTATTTATCTGTCTAAGTTCACAATATATACATATAATAATATTAATTTGAATTTTATGCTATAGGCTAATATTAGGTTGTCTGACCTTGTGCAGTAACTGGCAACACATCTTTATTCAGGTCTACTTCCTTTGAGTACCATGTGTTTTGTGAAAAAAAGGCATCCAACCTTATTTTCCAGATACCAGAATTTTTTTTTTTCATCTTTTAAGTGAATTGCATTAAATTATACCACTGTTAAAAACAGAGTTCAGATATGAATGACCTAGAGGGATGGGAAGATTAAAGGGTTTGGGTATCTTTTGCCTTTATGATCCTCTATCTCCAAAGACCTTTCCTCATGCTTCAGTTTTTGCTTCATGGTCATGTAATATCATGACTTCTATATTCTCCAGAATAAGACAGAAGTTTCAGTGTTGCATATATAGAATATGTTTATATCAAGACCCTTATTTTGTCATTGTTTTTTTTGAGTTGAGGCTGCAGCCTCTTCACAAGGCATGGAATATGGGGAAAAGGGAGAGTGACCTGACAAAGGACTATGATGAGATTCAGCTACTCTATCTACCTTCATATTTCTCTTCTGATTTGGTCTGGCATCAGCTTTCAGTCACTGGCTTTCGGTGCAGTTCTACATGAAACTCCATATAGCACCTATCAGAGTGTTCCCAGTTTGGGCACATAAAAATTTATTCTCTTGTTTGTATATCAGAAAACAAGGATGAATTTTTTAGAAACAACACTTATTTCCATTTCAGTTGCATACTAAAATTGTCCTAGGAAAAACACTGACTTTTGTGGACCTAGGGTACTCAAAATAGGGAACTTTGAACCTCTAAAAGGAGTTTCTGTCCATTCTCCTCGTTCTTTTCTTCCATTCCATCTTCTTATCTACCTTTCTTTCATCTGAAAATGCATAATCTGGATGCCAGCTGACTTTTCACTCATGTTCTCACAATAGCCCACTTCCCCTTGGCATGGAACTATCACCTTTCTGTGTGAGTGGAATCTTATCATTGTACTCTGATATCATTCGGTTATAAAATTGCCAACCTTTCTCTCTCTCTGGCTTTATCTTGCCCTAAATTTTTCAGAATTGTTTTTAGTAATTTTCTGAACTCAACTTTCCTTTTAGTTTTAACTTCTGATTTTCAGGTGGAAAATATTGCTGAGGAAACACATGACTCTTCCCATTTGTTTTCAGAGTTGTTCGGTGGAATGTGCATGATCTGAAAGTCTTTGCATAAGCTTGACAAGGGGTTTATGTTTTTTTCTTTTTAAGAATTTGCATCAAGTGTGAAAGAACCAACCACAGAAAGAAAAAGTTTGAACAAGTAAATAATAGACACAACAATAAAAGAGTGATTGACTACTAGAAAAACAAAGGAAAGAGGGTGGAATTTTAGCTATGTTTAAAAAAAAAAAAATAGTCATTTGAAAATTTCATGAGGGAAAAAGTTATCTAAACTAAACACCTAGCATTTTGGATTTATGCAGATCTTTGCTTCGCCCCTTATGTTCTCCTGAAATCACATGAGAACACATTATATTCACTAACCTCTATGCGTATTCTATATATACCCAGACTTTGCATGAAGTATATTGACCAGTAGCTCTTATGTATATTAACTGTGGTATTGTATTTACAAATGAATCAACATAGTGAACAGTGCTAAGCTGTTAAGTTTTATCAGTATTCTGCTGAAGATGGCTAGCTAAAATACAGACTTATTTTACTTATTTTTATGTTCTTCTCTTTCTGTTTATTTGTTTGTTTCTTTTATTTCAACAGACTTAAAACAGTTAATTTTCATTACACCTTCCTAATACTGGTTCATTCTCTTTAGCAACATTTYAACATTTAGCAACCTAAGTTACTAAAGTCTCATGTTTTCAAAGGCTCTGAGTTCACTTATCATGGTTAATATTGTGTTTACACCTTAGCTAAGTAAGCACAGTTGGCATAGGTGGCTCTACCAAATTTATATTTCTAGTATTTATATGATGAATTAGTAACTCTTTCATAATGGAGTCTGTAATTAAAGTTCCTTGTAAGTGCACTTGGTTTAAAGCCTGAAAAGGTAAATCCCACCTAAAACTATCTTTTTTATTGTCAATAGACAGTGGTTTTCAAATGCAACAGATGAGGAAAATAAGTTGTAATATATCCAACTTAATCATGAAACATCATGAAACTTCTGATGATTTTTTTCTTATATCTTGAATCCTCAGAACATAAATATTTTGTGTTAGCTGAATCATGCAGAAAATAATATTTCTTTTGCCACTAACTGTCAGGTACACTTTTTCAAAGTGATTGTTATTTGCTACATATATGCTATAGCCATCTGAGACCCTATAGTGTATTTACCTAGTAATGTGTTATGAACAGCAAACATAAATTAAGAGTTAATAACTTTCAAATCTGTAGATCACATAATAACTGGTTTTTTAATTTATTTTTAGGATACAGGTAGCATATACAGTGATCAAAAATATCCTCAATAATTAACCTATGATATTGTATTAATCAGTCCTTTTGTTGGCTAACCAATAAAAGAGAGAGAAATCTAAAATCACATTTCTGGTAGTTGTCGTGCTCAACTTTAGTCTGTCCTATATTTATATTAGAATGTACACTGGTTATCATTTCTGTTAGTAGTGCAGCTTTTAACGTGGTCTAGATGCTGTAGCAGTGTGCTGCTATGCATTGACAATGTACATTTCAGCAATCAGTGAGAAAACGTTAATAAAAAAAATTGTTCTGTATTAATTAAGCATTTTTAAAAAGAATAAAAATATATGAACTGATCATACAGTCAAATGAATGAATGTGGGGTTTTTTCTCATTTGGTATTTCAGATGTAAATATAGCTAGTAATTGGTCTGTAATCTCTCACTGCATGTTCTTAGAAATGTAAGGAATATCAGTCTTTATAATTGTGCAGTACATGATTTGAAATATTAAATTTGCTTCCATATTTTTTACCTAAAATTTCAAGGCAATTTGCAAAATATTTACAAAACATTACATACCTATGGATAAAGTTTCACATGAATAAATGCTAATTCAAATAGCTGGTGTTTATTATATAGGTAGTAACTAATTTCATGTAGAACATCTTGAAAACCCAGACTCAAAGAAGTCAAATCTTCTGAAAGCTTGAGATTTTAAAAATAAAATGTTTTGGGATAAGAGAAAATCAAGAAATAGATAGAAGCAGCTACAGTGAATAAGGCAAGATAAATGACTCATTGTCTGGAAAATCTGCCACCAAATCAAACCCATATTTATGCTGTAAAATACTAAAAAGAGTTATTTGTGAACCTGTGTAGGAAGAAGGTTTCTGCTAATGAAGATTTATCTTACGTATCTGTCAGGTAAAGATGAAAGTTCGCCCTTTCAAAATATAGATTAGAAATAATGAGCAAGATAACAGTGAAAACAGTTTTTACTGAAATGCTAAATATTTCTAGACTATGGAAAAGGATCACCTTAAATATAAATCAGCTCTCTCTCTAAAATTGCCTTACTAATTGAGTGATACTTTCTCAAGCTTGATGAAGTTGTTATCTTCTTTTAGCAGCAATGAACAGCACTTAGTCCAAACTAGAAGCAAGAACAGACTAGATGAGCTTACCACTGTTGAAATCTTGAAAAATCATGTTTTAGTATCTGAGATTTGTGGGCAGGTTCATTGTTTCCAGTGGCCCCACTAGCAAAAAGTACGTAGAAACAAAACAGAACAACAAAAAAAATCCCCCAAAGATGAAAAACATTTTTTTTTTTTTCATTTGGCTTGTAACATACCGCCACAAGACATTAAAGGAATATATCAGCAAATGCATTTCACTTGGTCTAAATATTACTATTTTTAATGGATTGGTGCTCTGAAAAAGGCTTCAGTAAGTTATTACAGCAAAATGGGAGGATAATGCAAGGAGGAACAAGCTGTATGATGATTGACTTTAGTCTTGTAGTACTGCTGTAAACAAAGTATTGTCAAGGAGGCACTAAGATTCAGAATCAGGTATGAAATGTGCATAGGTTCTTTGTTGTCTGATTGTAGTGCCATGTTACTGATGATGGCTGCAGTTTATAGTGAATTGATCTTACTGTGATTAAATTTTAACTGTGCAATTTTTATCATAGGGGTTTTAGAATTTGGTCATTTCTGTATAGTTGAATGCTGTACTGCATTTCCTCTGAAGGAAGAAGAAGTTAGAATATTTCAAATATATTTTTGCCATATTAGTACTAGCTTTCTTACATAATTAGAATATATTTTTAATAATTTTTTAATGAAAATACTTGCATTGTTGGTTTTAAATAACTTTTAAAAATGATTTTTTTTTAATGACAGTTGCTTCATTAAAAACTCTGGTTTAAACCTTGTAAAAAAGGAACAGCTAATTTTATATGTGCAGTAAATTCAAAAATAAAGTATAAAGTCAAGTATAAAGTATTTTTCAGCTTCTGCTCTATATAGAATGAATTAAACTCTGACAAATTCAGACTGATGTCAAACTGATAAATTACTGAAATCTTTGGATAATACTGGGATATTCACAGGATATGGTGAGTCCCTTAAAAACTGTCAACAACAAGTTGTTTTAAAAATTCAACTTATTGCACATCGTCTGGTCTCTATAATTTTCAATGTTAGTTTTGCTAGTCTAGCTCCCTAGTTAAAATACAGGCAAGTTCCCGTTCTGTTTTTAACACTGTCTTTGAAGAACTGATGAAAAGATGCCTTAAAATGCAGAGAGAAGAGGATGCCTGCAAGTGTATTCTCTTTGTACATTTGCAATAGGAGTGATGCTGCTCTATCTATAATTGTTGGTGTTATTCATATATTGTTACAAGACAAAATTATTGCAAACAGATCTGAAGTTTTTCCTAAAGATTGGATTGCATTATGTGTATAATCCCCAAAATTCCATTTTGTTTGAGAAGTGGAGACATTCAAAGAGAGCTTAGCCAGTGGCTCCATTGAAGCAAATGTCAGAAAACATGCAGAATTATTTGTGCTTAATATTTCATACTGTGATTGCAGAGAGAAGACGTTTTGTTTCAAATTGAGTTCTCATTTCCACAGGTCTTTCTGAGACAGCTGGAGGAAAAATAGAGGCCTTAGAGTTGTGCATAGGGAGTGTTTTTCTGTTCTTAATGATAATCTTCCTTGGTCACTGTTTTCTTTTGATGTTTCGGTGCATCTTTTTTATTTGAGCATGGAGAAATGGACTTGTGGTGTAAAGTGTAAAGGGCTTTGAGGATGTGACTGCGCAGTTCACATGAAAGAAGTCTTTCTGGCCTCACTGGGGCTGTTTGCCTTCACTGGAACTTTGGAATGAAATCTTTTAGTACTCCATTTACCCTAGTCAGGAATAAAGTAGACGTTTCTGTTGATCTTTAAGCAATCTGTCAAAATTTCTCTGATCAGCCTTTTTTTTACTATCTTGTCTTGAGTCCTTTTTTTTAATGACATCTATTATCAGATTGAAATGGCGATTGAGACACTGCAAAAGTCTGATGGTCTGTCCACTCACAGAAGCTCTCTTCTCAACAGCCATGTAAGTTGTCTATTCTTCACACGCACTATCCCCTGCTTGTTCTGCATGTCTAGCCTGCCTCTAACGTTTGTTTGATTTTATTACTGCTCTTTGCTTTTAACCATTGTCTTAGTTGCTTGTAATCTTATATTACATCTCTTACGGCTTTATTTTGTGAGGTTAAATGTCCTTATTTTGCAGAGTGTGTCTGTTTCTTAGGTTCTGTACCTGTGTTAACAAAAGTTAACACATCTTTTGCTTTGCAGATTATAGAGTGAACATCAAAATAATGTTCAAATAATTCTTAATTTTCTAGGTTTTGGCATTTCAAATAAAATTGTCTGCAAGGAAATCTGTGTATTCAGATTAACTTGAGTGCATGTGGAAGGGGACAGAAGAGTCAAATATGTCATATAATTAGGTCACTTTTTGGTGTTTCTTTGTTTATTCTGAACAGAAATTTTATTCTGGAATGACTTCACATTGCTGAAGATCCATGTGAATACATGGAAAAAAACCATTAACAGTCTAGTATATAGTGTGTCTAATATATAGACACATGTCTTTTATACTACCTCCTGGTTTATCTTATTTTATAAATGCTACACTTAAGAATTTCCCATATAAGAAGATAGCAGATATATATGTGTATATATAGACATAATATTGAGATAAAGGGAAAAAGTGCAGAAGATTCAAAATTTAATAATCGTTTTATATGAGTTTTTAGTCTGTCTAGAAATACTTTTTTCTTCTGTTAGTATAACCAGCATTGTATTGCCTGCTCCTTTTTGCTAACTAATGTCTATACTTCCAAATTGCTGTTTTGTTTCATGATATAAATTTGAATTTAGTCTGCTGTATTAGAGTATGGTAGCATAGGCTGTCACTCAGAAGTCAAAAAATGTATGTTGTGGCAGGTTTTTGGCTTTTCTTTTTCCTTTATAAATCTGGTAACATGGGGGATTGTTTTATGAAAATTTGACATTGTTTTATACAAAGGCAGTTGGAGTTGGTAACATTCACTGAAAGCAAGAATTTATTTTAGAAGATTTAGCATTTAGAACATCGTGTATCATGGGAACTTCAGCATTTAGAAGATGCTGAAGCTGGAAGAGGAAAGTCGAATTATACAAAGTGTACAGGAGGACGTCTAGAATCTGCCTTTGATGTTTACAAAGAATTTTTATAATTGTAAAGCAGCCTAATAATATCAAAAATATTTAAATGTCATGATTAAAGAGACCATTACATTTTTTTGGCAAAGAGACAGAAATCTAAATTGAGACTTAAAAACTGTAATGTGTGTAAGTCTGTGTTTATTTGTAATTCTGAAGTCCAGAAATTTGTTACCAAAGTAATGCAAATTATACAAAATGCTATAACTGAAAAAACTGTATCATTCTATGTGTTGCACACTCTTTAAAAGGTGTTTCTAATAGTGAGATGTACATCCACTTATTATGTTAAACTTGTCATGGCATTTCTTTCTTGACTGTTTTGAAGAGCTTTTCAAAATTATTCAGACAAGGGTGTATCTCTGATTTTTTTAAAAAAGTGTGCTTTTTTTGGTATCAATATGTCTTTATTAGTCTCAGTCATTTGCAAATATTTTTTTTTCTTTTTCTGCTTTTCTTTGCTGTACTGATTTCTTTGTGCATGAAATTGGCTTATTTAATTATCTTACAAGCTAATATTTCATAAACATTCCAGCCTTATTGGAGTCAGACTTACTTGAGGACATCCAAGATCTCTGAATCTCATAATAGTATAAGCTAAAAAGCAAAGATTCAAATCTGAAAAGCTCAGTTACAGAATTTTATACCTTCTTGGATAAAATATGTTTTTTAAAGCTTTTTAAACATATTTACAATATTTGCAGATAATTTTCATATTAAAATTCTATATTATCTGCCTTCCAGGCAGTAAGCCTTCAGACTTTTGCTACTGAACTAAATTTGCTCTGGAGCAAAAATCTCTATATTCTGCTTTTCTTCGATTTTGCTTTCCAAGTGTTCCATTATGCAAGTTATGGTTAAAATGGCATCTGTTAGAAATTCAGATGATTAATAAAGTACACTTAAAGTGCTTTAATAGGTTATAAACCATCTGGAAGAAAGCATCTTTAATGCTTCATGTAGAAGTTAATTGGGAAATAGCTTGTTTATTTGCCAATCAATTCTTTCCCTTTATGGAAATAGGAATATTTCGTGTTACTTTTCTGCTGCATTTGGTAGAGATAAAATGCAAAAGTTGAAAGTTATCAGATTTTTGTTTCTAAGAGAGAGAAGCTTGTATCTAGTCATTTGTGAAATTAACAGCTTAAAATATTCGGCTAGAGGTTAAGGTTTATGGTTATATTTTTTCTTCAACTTTGTATCAAAATGAGAAATACTCAATTTGAAAGCCATTTGTGAGTGCTAAGAATTTTAAAATAATGCTATAAAAGAGTAAACAAAAGTGGTGAATTATGCTTTTTCCTTTTATCTGTCCAAAATGGAAAATTCCCTCCAAAATTTTTTTTTATATTGGAACTATTTAGAGCTTACTTCTATTTTGTGTAGTACTGATGCTCAAATTTAAACCCAGTTATTTGCATGTTTCATAAAAAAAGAAAGAAAAGAAATAGTGTTTGAAGATAAATAAATAAGGTAAATTTCTATCACAAATGGCATATTGTGATTAAAACAAAGTTGCAAGCCAACTGTATTTGTTACGGGCTTTTAATATATAATGTTTCTTCAATAATGAAAAGGCTAGAAGTAAAAGTATTCATATTTCATGAATATGAAACATATTCACTATAATATTGATATACATGTTCTTTAAACGGCAAATTACGTGGAACATTGATGAAACAAATTTGTAGTAGTATGCTGAAAATAAATAATCTGCTAAAAGCAAACCAATAAATAAAATAATTGCATAGATCTTTATGTCTTATATTGTTTCTGCATTTAGTGTTTCTGCCTTATTGAACTAAATTGAAAGATTATATATTTTTGTGACTCTCTAGCTTATAAGAATCAGATTTAGTTGCAAAGCATGAACACGTAATGCTCTTGGCTTGGGTTTTCACTGTATTAAATTATTGTTAATACAAGGATTTGATTTCAATTTATAAGAGCTCTGTTTATGACTGTTTCTTTTGTTTCTCTGCAAATTATACATAATTTTATGAAGTGCTGATTTGTAGCACCAACTGAAAAATATTTTAAGAAATAATAGGTTTACTTGAGGTCACAAGTGCAATGAGTTCAGCTAATTCTTCCTAATTTTGGAGATCACAAAACATGATCTTGTGGCTAGCCTTTAAAGAATCGCTGTTTGTCAGAAGAACAGATCCATTGTTTAACAAACGTGAAAAGTGATCTCAAAAATTTTGTATATTTGATATTCTATGATTAAGGGGGGGGATTTTAATAAAATAGTGCTGAATTTACTTTTTTTACTCTTTTGTGTTTGATATAGCTCCAGTGGCTTTTAGACAATTACGAAACTGCAGAAGGAGTGAGTCTCCCAAGAAGTACCCTCTATAATCATTACTTAAGACACTGTCAGGAGCACAAGTTGGATCCAGTCAATGCTGCCTCCTTTGGAAAACTCATACGATCAATCTTCATGGGATTAAGAACCAGAAGACTTGGAACTAGGTTTGTGTTAATGAAATCCCAAATTGCAATAGAAAATAAGAATAATAACAGTAAACAAGAAACTTGTATGCTGTTCTGTAAACAAATAAAATCAGTGTCTTAACATTGCAGTTATTGTTCTGTCAATTCTGTGTGTTAATATAAAATATTTATGTTTTTCTGTAAGTAATATTTTTATTTTTTCTGATCTTTTGAGTTTACCTTTTGTGATACATTTACAGTGGGTGCATTTAAAATGCAGCTTGCTCTTTGGAAATTTAAAGAATTATGTTTTTCCCCACTGCTACATGATTTACATTTGTCTGTATTTTATGTTTCTTTTTTCAAGTAGATTCCTGGCATAAAATGTTGGGAAACAGTAGTTTAAGACAGTGAAGCAATTTCGTAAGCTGGTAGAATTACCACAGGTGTGAAATGAGGGCCAATCCTAACTTGCAACAGTTAAGGTAAACTGTTAAGTAAATGGGATATTTCTGCATAACAGTAATGTTTTTGTTCTTTGTTTTCCTCTCTTTTTCTTCCCATAAAGGGGAAATTCCAAATATCATTATTATGGGATTCGTGTCAAGCCAGACTCTCCTCTTAATCGACTACAAGAGGACATGCAATATATGGCTATGAGACAACAGCCCATGCAGCAGAAACAGAGGTACAGTGTGAAATAAATGTGAATACTTATTAGTATTTCTAGTTCTTGAAGCCTTAGTTTTTATTGCTTGGATGAACAAGAAAACCAACTTCTAATGCAAATTCCCTGCTGTAAAGAATAAAGATTTGCAAATCTGCAGTTGATATCAGTATTGCAGATAACAGTCAACATGAAAAAATACAGCCCTAGAAATTTTTCAATTTCCAAAAGGACTTGAGTTCTTTTAGCTGAAAACAAGTAGCTAGGGCTTGGATTTCAAATGTATTTTTTTCATCTCCTTACTTTATTATTTTATGTAAGCTCATGATTAAGCTCAGCTTGGTGTTACCTCTTTCTCTTGACATCAACTGAAGTGACCAGAGTAGTTTCTCTATAAGGTGATTTAAGAATTTTCTTTTTACATCTGTTTTTTCTGGGGTTTGCATGAATATTTAGAAGCATTTGAAAAAACACTGTACTTTCTGAGAATTCTTGAGTAATACAAATTTTTTTCTGGAAATTCTTGAGAAATAAAAATGTTTTAATTGGAAGGGAATGACGACAAAGGGCTTTTCCATAGGGGCTAGTGCATACCTTTCCTTTAATCTGTGTTTTGAATGTCCACACACTCATATAAATCTTTCCACATATAATTAACTCATGCCAATCATAATTGTTTCAAAAATGTCTACAGATTTTGATGAGAGAAAATATAGTGGGAGACTATGATGAAGAGGTGGCAGTTACATGAAAAATACTGTGTTGTAGTAAAGAGGCTGGTTATGCTTTAATTGTAGAGGTGAAACAGAACAGAATAGAAATGGAGAGAAGTGAAAGCCTCTGTCAGCTGTCTACAACACTGTCTGCAGAAAACACAACAATCGATCAATTGATCAATTCGATATTAAATCCCTAAAATTAGCCAACCCAGTATGTCATCCTAGGTGAAGTTTTTCATCTTTTTGCTCTGGAAATCTCAGCACTTAGCTTTTTGCCTTTTAAGTTGTTCTCTGTATATACGCTTCAAAACTTGTGATCTGCACTCAGACATCTTAGAAGTGGACGTGTTCTTTACAGAGTCCTGCTGGTGCATCGTTCATATAAAGTAGTTCTGAGGATATTTGTTCATCCCTCGAGTTAGTTCAGGGGAGCACAGAGCTTTGAATTTCAGCTGGCCTAAATCCTGGCATCCTAAATAAATAAAATAAAGACATCAAAGACTTTGACATTTACACTGTGAAAACGTGTTTATTGTCTGTGTTTTGCACAGCAAAGAAAATGCCAGCAATATGGAACTGAATATAGAGGTTTGCAGAAAGATGTTCATCCAGAAAGTTAGAAATTTTCATTAAAAGCAGAAAATGATGAATGATTATTACTTATTCAAAACGCTTCATCCAAACCTGAAAATGTTAAATTTTCTGATAAAAACAGGCTTTTTAAAGCAAAGTTTTATGATTACAAAACATTTTACCTCATACTTATAAAGAATATACTTACTAAAACAGTTGTCATAAACAAGGATTAACAAATATGTAAAACACCGATATTTCACAATCTGGCATTTCCACGTGATTATTGTCACTCTCTAGCATACAGCAATCATGATATTTAATCTTTTCTTCCACCTTTATAACTTTACTTGGTTATAAAATTACAGCATCAAACTATTCCTTATTTATTAAAATCATATATTTTCTTTGGTTATTTTTAATGGAAACTGAGATATGCTTGTATTGAGTGTATGAGGATGAGCAGCATCACACAGAACTTAGTATATTTTGGGGAAAAAGGAATTCATATCGTATAAAAATAACTTGACTTAAAAATTTCAATACACATTTTAAAAAGCCTATGCATATTCCAAGCTAGGATTTCTTCTACCTTTACAGATTTTTCTTAGTATTTATTTTAAAAAGTGATGCATATCTAAATATCTTTTATCAAAATTATTTTATTGTGAGATAACTAAAGGGCTGAAAATTATATAGAAAATAATTTGTGTTTTTTACTGTTCTCTTGCCCATATTCCCACATTTCCTGGATATATTGTGTACTATAACATTGACTTTATACCAAGCCTTTTCAAAGCCAAAGCATCAGTTTTAGATCTACTCTATATGGCAAAGAGAGAAATTATGTATTTTTTTAGTGTTATTTTCTTTCTTTCTGAAGTTAGAGTATAATGTACCATTTTGGGGGGAATTCAGTGAAAACACTGCCATTTCTATTTTTTCCTGTTGTCTGACTTGGTGATTCTGATTTTTCATAGTTTGGATCATTTTCAGCTTGTTCCTTTGTATTAACACTTCTGTATGTGCTTTAACAACAAACAGACATTTTATCATTCATCACTTTTCTGCTTTATCTTATTAATGAATATGGATTATTTGCTTTTCCTGAATTTTAATTGGAAGTTCTCGATCTGTTCTGCAGTGAGTAATTTCCTGTTTAATTATGTTATGTCTCAAGTACATTAGGGGAGTCAATGAAGTTGTATTCTAAACTAAGTATTCAGGGAAGCATATCAATTTGCATCATTTCTGAATAACCTTATTCCATGTTTGGATATCAATGGTTTTGTATTGCTGCATATCAAAGCTTTTCACAAATTCAGAAAATGTCTCTCATCAATTAAAATTTTACAAACTATTAGTCTCTTTATATGAAGCTATATAAAAATCAAGTAATATCTTTGAGTAAATTATCTTTTGAAAGCTGGAACGTTTTTGTAAGGTCAGTTATTATTTTCAGTGCCTAGTTCCTCAGTGTTTATGACAATATTTTTAGATAAAAAGAGTGAAAAATAAAAGAGGTTATATATTTAGTAGATGGCAAAATAATGAAACAAAGTAAAAAGTCTGGATAATTCTAGAAAAAGTGAATTTTTCAATGAGGAAATTGTAGTAAGTGCTCCTGATTTCCCAGAGTTGAAATTTTACTCTTATTAAAGTCTTCTTAAAGCAAAAGTCTTACTAATGATTAACTTCATCTAGCATGGGGTTTTTCAATATGCTGTTACAAAAAGCACTAACTTTGTGTATATGTCCCACAGATTTTGGTAAGTATTTCTTTGTTCCCAAGCTCTAACATTCCTAAAGTTATAAAACTTCATATTAATCAATCCAAGAGTCCTTCTATTGAAGAGTATACTTTTTGTATATATATTAGGTTATTGTGTATTTAAATGCATGTCAGGAATACCTGGGATATTGAACGGGAATTGTTATGGCAACTAGATATTGTCATTAAAAGCTGGGACAGAGTTAATTCTCACTTGCATTGGACATGACAGACAGGAACCTGAGTCTGTCAGATTGATTCCTTAGGAGACTTGCCCACAAAAAAGAAATATTTATATCACAAGAATCATTGTCTTTTATAAAGGTTTATATCCTTATCATTTATAAAAGTTTTGAGAGTTGACCAGTGAAGATTGTAGATCTGTGGGTAGTTTTCTCAGGCCTCCTAGGCTTTTGAGAGTTATTTCTTACATTTTAAAATTTCTTCAATCTGCTTGTCTTCAGATAATGGTTAAGTTAATGAACACGTATTTTTCAATTACTTAATTCCTGGGGAAACAGGTCACTAGGAAAAGAAAGATGTGGTTCTTCTTGGTGTAAATCAGCTGCTTTCAGAAGTATGCTGTTTCTGAGCTAAATTGCACAGTAAGTTGGTACTGGTCTTTTAATATCGCCTTTTGAATTTTGCAATCCATTAGTAATGTTTTAGCTTTTCATAGTCGTTCTGTTTCTTCTTATATGGAAAAAAATTGTAAATTATTCTGTTATTTTTTGCTCTACATGAACTGGGAAAACTTTATTTCAGGGTTGAGAAATAAGACTTAACATCAATTATGTCTTTTATGAGGAAGTAAACAGAAATGCTAATTCTATGTTTGGTATTTTTCTAGGTATAAGCCTATGCAGAAAGTGGATGGAGTTGCAGATGGCTTCACAGGAAGTAGTCAACAGACAGGCACATCTGTTGAACAAACTGTAATTGCCCAAAGTCAACACCATCAACAATTTTTAGGTATGAAAGTCTGTTTGAAACATATGTAAAAATAAAAAATCTATTATCATCGTGAGTATTAAGTCACACAAGTACAATAATTATTTCTAAAGTCATCAGTCTCTTTTAAAAAAATTTGTTAATAACAGAACAAAAAGATGGTTAAACTACATGTTCCATGTTGTAAGCTTTATGTAATACATAATGTTTATCATATAAGAACAAAAAAATGCAAATATATTTATATGGTGTGTGTAATACTAGATATCTTACAATAACATTACCATGCACAATTCTACTAATTGCTAATGGATTTCTGACACATTTATTACATCATTTTTATATTTTTAAAATAAAAATAAAATGCTGGATTTATTTATGCACTACAGTTGCAGGCTAAACACCAAGTGTCCCATTTTGAATGTGTTAGAAATTGGAGTAACCAAATAATTAAAACTAGAGCTCCAAGATTCATGTTTGAAAATGTCCAAGATGTATATTCATAGGTCTAGGTACGCATTTAAATTTCTGAATAGTGGAAACAAATAGTATTTAGCAATTTGTTTATGTACAAAGGCTAACTGGCTGTGTTATTGCAATAGTAAGCCTATTGCTATAGGCTTTTTTATTTTTATTTTGTATTTTGGGATTTACAAGTTGCTTTGTCCTAATTCAATTGTTATTGAAGTTACAGGGAACAAAAGGATAGAATTAACATGCTTTGACTCTTCCTTTGCATATGCCCACCTCCCCCCCGCTTTTGGATGCATTTTTCCTTCAAACCAGCCTATCTCTTGGAAACATTTGTGACAAACACTAAATGCACACATGGGCTTCAGTTGAAAGTCGAAAGTAAATTTCAAATAAAAATGTATTGTTGAGCCTGCTAAACTCTACCATGAGTAACTACATATAAATTTTTTCAGTTTACCAAAACAAAAACTATTAAATGATGTTAATTTTTTATATATTGACATAACTATTTTGCTTCATCCTGTAATGTTCTGAAAATCTTTGCATTAGCTTTTTCTATATAGGTGTAATACATATGTGTGTGTGTATATGTATGTATAAATAAAACATCCTTCACATCATTTTAATATAACCTGTCAAGAATGATTTCACATACGCTTTTACTTGAAAAGCACTGGCTGATTTGCACAGTTTTAAAATATAACATGTATAAGAGGGGTTTTTTTTAACATTACAACCTTTTGTAATTAATTTTTTATACTGCTCTTAAGTGTTTTCTGATTTAAACTGTACTTGGCACCATTCAGAATAGTTTTTTTCCTTAATGTTGTCATGGAAACAGATGCATCTCGAGTACTTCCAGAGTTTGGAGAAGTTGAAATATCTTCTTTGCCAGATGGTACTACCTTTGAGGACATAAAATCTCTGCAGAGTCTTTATCGAGAGCACTGTGAGGTATTTCCCACTTTGAAAATTCATAGCTTCTACTGAGGATCTTTACTTACAAAACAGTAATATAAAGCATACTGCAGGCATATTAGTCACGTTTTCTTCCCCTGAAATACTCCATGTATTTCATTAGAGTGACATGAGCAAATAGATTTTTTTTTTCTGGAGACCCCCTTTACAGGACAAGAAAATACTATGTAACACATATGAGAGTGAAATGTATATGTTTTCAGAAAACTAGAGAATTTTTGAGGTGCATTCAAATCTGAATCAAAATAAGTCAAATGGCATTTTTTTTTTTTATGTTGGCAATACTGGTAAATGTTTTCTTTGGGAATTCACTTAAATTTATGTAGGCGTTGTTCATTTCTGAGAACCTATATGCATTTGTACTTGGCCTTATTAGAGTCTAGTTTATGTTTCTGAATAGTTCACTAATAGCAGTTCAGTTATTCACCTCAGTGCCTATACACTTCAGAAATGTAGCTTGCCTTTGTTCCATTAAATCATGAAGAAGATGAAGAGCTATAGCTGTAGTTCAATTTGGAGTTGAGAATAACTGGACGGAAGAATATCTGTGCTTGCTTTTTATTTTTTCAGGCAATATTGGATGTGGTAGTAAACCTTCAGTTCAGCCTAATAGAAAAATTGTGGCAAACTTTCTGGCGCTATTCTCCCTCAACTCCAACTGATGGCACTACAATTACTGAACCAAGGTCAGTAAACTCTTCTTTGCATGCAGTGCTCATCATGATAATAGAAGAGGCGTCAAATAAAAGATATTTGTAATTTCTTTCATATGCTTAACTAAAAAGTTCATCTTGTGTAGTAAATTGAATGGGCTGGGTGTCTAACTACAGTTTTGTAATGAGTATATCTTCTATTTCTTCCTTTCCTTGGACAACTGAAGTCAAGGTGTTGTATCACAGTATTGAAGAGAGCTCTTTGAAACCAAAAGGATTCTTCTTTCTTCTTACTCCGGATGAGCCATAGAAGAAACATCAAGGCTTTTTCCTTAATACAATTGCATGTTACCAAGGTGTAAAGAAATTATTTTGGATGTGATTGAGACATCTATAACTTTTTCATTAAATAATAATCTTTCATGCCTATTGCTATTTTGTTATCTGAATATAGATGTGCTTTTATTTACTGATTTGCATCATTTGTTCACACTAGCAATCTGAGTGAAATAGAAAGTCGACTTCCAAAAGCAAAGCTGATTACTTTGTGCAAAAATGAGTCTATTCTGAAGTGGATGTGTAACTGTGACCATGTGATGTACCAGGCTTTGGTGGAGATTCTCATTCCTGACGTCCTTAGACCCATTCCTAGTAAGTTGAATACAGAAAGTATTTTTTAATTTGTGTGATTTTGTATGTGGTGGTGATGGACTTGGATCTTTCAGGAAAGTTGTAAGGATTATTTTGAAGGATGTGGAAGTATTTATGCATCATCTCTGCTTAATTCTGTTGAGTAGGAAGATGTACTGAGAGTTGACATATGCCTTCTATTTTATAGAAAGAAAAAACATATGCGTTATATTTTAAGAAAAAAAGAAAAAGAGCAAGGAAAAAAAGATAAAAAAGAAAAGAAAGATTTGATTGCATTTGATAGTAAGACCTAACTGATTTTCAAGATATTTTCTTATGAAAGGTGCTTTCTGTCTACAAAAGGTCTCACATTATTTTTAAGATAAAACTATGCCTCTTTTACACTGGGTCTAGGATATCTGATAAACACACCAGGGATCTGAGCCAAGGTGTGTGGATGCCAGCCAGTCTTTACACTAACTTCAGTGCTTTTTATTTTAAACATTATATAGTGATGAGAAACATTATCTGTGATGTGTCATAAAATGTGCATGATCTTTTGCTCCTTATTAACAGCTGTTCAAATCAATACCTATTAAACCAGTTTAGGAATAAATCAAGCATGTTAGTCCAACTTTTTAATCTGATCCACTGTTCTTTATATTATCCAAGAAACAGTCAGCAACTGACTATAGTATTATGGCTGTTCAACCACTATCAGGAGTACAACTTCCTTTTCAGTGTTGATTTTATTAGAATTCTTCATTGATTAAACAGTGTATTCTTGTGGCAGGGGTTGGAAATGAGTTTACATAAGGGGAGTTGAATTCCTTTATAAAGCAGCTTTCCATGAAACAAATAGTCACATTATCTTAGAATCATAGAATACTTGAGTTGGAAGGGACCTGTAGAGGACATCTAGTCCAACCCCCCTGCACACACAGGGTCCCCTAGAGCATGTGGCACAGGGTGGTGTCCAAGCGGGTTTGGAAGATCTCCAGAGAAGGAGACTCCACCACCTCTCTGGGCAGCCTGTTCCAGTGCTCTGTCACCCTCACTGTTAAGAAATTCTTCCTCAAGTTCCTGTGGAACTTTTGGTGCTTCAATTTGTGGCTATTTCCTCTAGTTCTGTCGCTGGCCACCACTGAGAAGAAGCCAGCCTCATCCTCCTCATTCCCTCTCTTGAGGTACTTATGCACATTGTTCAGGTGCCCTCTCCGCCTTCTCTTCTCCAGGCTGAAGAGGCCCAGCTCTCTCAGCCTTTCCTCATAGGGCAGATGTTCCAGGCCCCTAATCATCTTTGTGGCCCTGCGCTGGACTCTCTCCAGCAGCTCCACGTCCCTCCTGCACTGGGGAGCCCACAACTGCACACAGTACTCGAGGTGCGGCCTCACCAGGGCTGAGCAGAGGGGCAGAATCACCTCCCTCGACCTGCTGGAGACGCTCTGCTTAATGCACCCCAAGATCCCATTGGCCTTCTTGGCCACAAGGGCACACTGCTGCCTCATGGTCAACCTGTCGTCCACCATGACGCCCAGGTCCCTAATTAATTCAATTATGAGATTGAATTAATATTTTTAAAGCAGAAAAGGAAAACTTTATTTTCCCAAATACCAGTAGTAGGTGACAACCTTTGTACATTAATTTGGCGTTACATTTATATTTCATTATTTATTTTCTATCTAATGAAAAAGCAAAATTACCAGTAATATTTGAAAAATTAATACATATTATATTTGACAATATTCTTGGGGATCATGATGACATTCCCTGATGAGAAAAAAACACAAGTTCTTCTCAACAGACTTCTTCTATGTGAATATGACTCAGGTGTTCTGCTTACTGCTCCTTCTGTTGATCTGTCTTTTAAGACAGCTAATGCATTTGCTCTTTTTTATCTTTAGGCCTATCTACAAACCTGGGGTTTTTGTTGTTGTTATTTTGGGGTTTTGTTTGTTTGTTTGTTTTAAATCCAGCCTGGTTTTTGACCAATTGTCTTTCTCTACCATCTTGTCCATAAAGTGATATTACACACAAATTTGTTCTCTTTCCTGCCAAATATTTAGAATATTAGTAGTATTTTAACTCCTCCTTTTGAATTAGGATATCTCAACACATTTCAAGAAGTCCAAAAGGAAAGTTTACGACTGTATTTGATGGTTGACTAGGTCAAGAGTTGAACTGGGTGAAGTAGACTATTTCTATATCTTCTTTGGAACAATGCTAGTTCAGAGGTAAACTTGAACTGCGGAGTTAGATGGTGACTGTAAATGCTCCATCAAAGACCTTTTTTTTTTGCCTGAATGGGAAGATATTAGCAGCAGTTACTCAAAACAGAGAAAAATGTTAATTTGGACAGTACATGAAGTAAGTACTATATCCTGTTTTTAAGCTTTTTATTTTTCCTTGTTCATGTTTTCAATGTTTTTCTTCTGCGAAAATGCTGCTGTGCACACAGTTGCATTTTAAATGCAACATAATTACCAGAATGGAAAAGAATTGAAAATTGAGGAAAAACATTTATAGTTTTATTATTCACCATTGATTTAAATTTGGCAACTGACATGTTCAGTATCCACAGAATAAATGCAACATCTCTTCATAAAAAAAAAAAAAAAAAAAAAAAAAAAAAAACCAAAACAAAAAAAAAAAAACAAATNAAAAAAAAAAAAACAAATCCCTTTACTTAAAAAAAATGCTGTCAATATAAGTCAGAAATAAAATTGATTCTTATTTAACCATAAACTAGGAACAGACCATATATTATACTGGCAATAGATCTTTTTGCTTTAAAATGGCATTCTTTCCTTTTCTTTTCACAAGTGACAGAATGGACAGCAATTACGTTGCCTGAAATTACTGCTCTAGGCAGAGAATTTATACTGAATGTGTGTTCACGTTGTTATTACCCCATTCCAGGCAAACAATTTTAAGTATGAGAAAGATTGTAAAATAACAGTTTTAGAAAATTTACATTTCAGAGCATTTTTAGCTAAGAACTCACACTTATTGGGTGTTTTTTCAAATCAAGCTTTTCCCAGTAACTGCTATTTCGGCTTCATGTCTAGTAGCATTTTAGGGATTTACTTGGGCACCAAAACATGTGATTCTTTCAAAAAGTTTACTTTTCTATTATTATGCTGATGATGTGTAGCTAAACTTGGAGAGCGTTTGGAGGAGATACTCACATAGGCTTTTGGTAATAGCTAGATGCATACTTAATGTGGAAGTATGGGAAAATACAGTATTTAATGGGGAGCCTCCTTCCCTCTCCCACCCCCTAGAAATTCATGGTCATAAGAGGAATAACAAGGAAATAATAAAGACAGTTACTTCTTCTGAGTTAGAATTCCTTTCTTTAGCTCTCTTTTCTTCCTTGTTAAACACCTTTCTAAATCAGTGTGTCAATGAGCTGCTTTAATTCAAATTTATTTTGAAAATCAATCACCAATCAATCAGCATTACAGTGATGGAAATGGTTTGTAATACATAGTTGGGTTAAAAGAGTAGCAAATGAATTAGAAGGTGAAACAGCAGTAATGTTTTTTTCAAATAACTAAATATTAGCCATATATTATTTACATCATTTCTTGCATGTATGTTTTATTTTTCTACAGATAGAAAAACAAAAGTGTGACTAAACCATTAGGTTGTAAATGCACAAGAGTAGTTTACATAGCACTTCTGTGGCTGATGTAGTGGAATTAAAAAAAAAAAAGAGATTTCACAGCAGTCCCACTTTGTGTCAGTGAAACAAAATTTTATGTTTTGCTTAAGCATTACATGTTGGATTTTGTTCTCTGAGATTGGAATAAGCAGCATCCTGGCCATACTTTGAGCTACTTTGGCTTACTTATGAAAACTACAATGGAATTTCCAATAAGAAATGGAAGGCAGAAAATCATGATGTAAATTTTCTGTAGAGTGGAAACTACTGCAGTTACCAAAATTCTTCTAAGGAAATGCCCAAAGCAATATTTACTGCTGATTATAAAGTTCCTGCAAGATAATTAGGAAGTCAGTTCTGCTATTTAAATCTAAAATAAAGTCATTATTGCATAGTCTATAGCTGAATTAAGGTATTTTAAGTCAAGACTGGAACACATGTAGATGCACAAAATCTCCATGTGGAATATGTAAGTACTGAGGAGACCAGAGATTGAGGATGGACGCTTTGCTTTCTTTTCATTCTGCTCTTATTCTTTAATTTACAGGTGCCTTGACCCAAGCCATTCGCAATTTTGCAAAAAGCCTTGAAGGTTGGCTTTCAAATGCCATGAACAATATTCCACAGAGGATGATACAAACCAAGGTAAGTAAAACTTTGACGTACTCCTTTTGCAGTAGCATTCTGACTGGGCATCTAAAAGCAGATCTAAAAGCAGCAGCATTTTAGCTTCCTTGCTAAATGTTTAGAGTAAATCCAACGCAAATAACAATGTAAGAAACATTCTCAAAAAAAATGTTACTTCATCTACTATATAGACATAATTCACGCATGGGGGATTATTTACGTACAATATTAAAATGAAACTAAAGAATAAAAGGCGAGATGGCCTATAGATGTACATACAATATTTAAAGAGAAATTGATTTCTTCACAGGTTGCCGCTGTAAGTGCCTTTGCCCAGACTCTGCGAAGATACACATCTCTTAATCACCTGGCTCAGGCAGCTCGTGCTGTGCTTCAAAACACTTCTCAGATCAACCAGATGCTCAATGATCTCAACCGTGTTGATTTTGCCAATGTCCAGGTAAAACATAGCTTTAAATGTCTCTCTTTTTTAAAAGTGTGACTTACTCTGTGATTTTGAACTTTATGTGTCATTATTCTATCAAGAAAGACACCGAGAATGTTTTACTTATTTATGTGCAGCAGTAAGTCTTGTTACTGATGTTCAGTAGATTCTAATCAGTAGATTAGAACTGGTTTGCAGATTTGCTATAGAAAATAAGTTTATATTTTCATTAGGCTTAAAAGAAAGGTTTGCCATGCTTTTCTCCTCCATTGAGGAATTTTTCCATTAATTTTTGCTCAGCAAATTGAAGTGTTCTGGATCAATTGCATATCACCAGGACAGGCTGGGGTGACCTGCTGGGGAGCAGCTCTGCAGAGAAGGCCCTGGGGGTCCTGCTGGACAACAGACTCACCAGGAGGCAGCAACGGGGCTGGGTGGCCACAAGGCCAGCGGTGCCCTGGGCTGCATGAGGAAGAGGGTGGCCAGCAGCAGGAGGGAGGTGACCTGAGCCTCTGCTCAGCCCTGGGGGGGCCACATCTGGAGTCCTGTGTGTGCCCAGAGCTCCCCAGGGCAGGAGGGACATGGAGCTAGCGGAGAGAGGCCAGTGCAGGGCTAGGAAGCTGGGGAGGGCCCTGAAGCTTCTCTCCTGTGAGGACACAGAGAGGGATCTTACTGGTGGATTTAAGAATCTAAAGGCAGGAAGTTGAGAGAATGGATTTTGGTGACAATCAGCAATAGGATGAGAGGCAACAGATACAAAAAGTAACACAGGAAGTTCTGCATGAGCACGAGGAAAACTGTGAGGGTGACAGAGCAATGGTACAGGTTGCCCAAAGAGGATGTGGGGTCCCTGTACATGTTCAGAGCCTGCCTGGACATGATCCTGTGCAACGTGCTTGAGAGGACACTGCTTGTGAAGGGAGCTTGGAGTAGATGGTCCCTCAATCACTCTGTATTGTGTGATGTATTTGTCTCTCCTTTCTTTTGAGCAAATTTTTAAACTTACTTTGCCCGAAAAAAGATTTGGTAGTTTACTAGCAACAGTTTTAGTCATTTTGCTTTTCACATATGATTTTGAACAAGTTATAACACAGTCAGTTATCCAACAATAACTGCAAAGTCTGAGTACTTGGCTAAGTTGTAGTTACTGAGTATTGCGATATGTTAAAAATGGATAATAAGTTCTTTAATGTTCACGTATTAACTTGGCAAGTGATAGATAGATTTTACAGACATGGCCCACAGTGGGTCTCCATTTGCTTTCTTTAAGTTTGAAGAGTTGGATTTCAGGAATTTCTGTTAGCTTTGCTTAAATTTGGTAACACCAACTAAATTACTCATTACTGTATGATTCTCCATGTGTGAAAAATTTTTGTTGTACATTAAGCAACGTGTAATCTATTACTGTCTATTGGTCAGCAAACAGAAAATTCTTGTTTATATATATATAAAGAGTAACTTTTTCAGAGCAAGTGTAATCTTGCATTTGAAATCTTACTCCCTCTTTTATTTCATTACCCCCATTTGACTGTAATTTCTGCCTGCTGTTATGCCCATTTTCCCAGGAAATTCTGAAAATTCCAGAGTATTTTAATAGAAAATAATTTTTTTTGAAAAAGAGTACAGAAAACTGTATCGTAGGTCATTGTCATAATCTTTGAGAATGAGTTACATATTTCTCATTGAAGAGTTCCACGTTTTTAACAGGAGCAGGCTTCCTGGGTGTGCCAGTGTGATGACAACATGGTTCAGAGACTGGAGACAGATTTCAAGATGACTCTTCAGCAGCAGAGCACTCTGGAGCAGTGGGCTGCCTGGCTTGACAATGTAATGATGCAAGCATTGAAACCATATGAAGGAAGACCAAGCTTTCCTAAAGCAGCACGGCAGTTTCTGTTAAAATGGTCTTTTTACAGGTAGTGTTGAATAGCTTTCAGAAATGTTTTTTACTATTCTGTTATTTGCAGAACTGTTCACTGTAGTAAAGTTTACAGATTTCATATCAAATAGTGGGTACATAAGGAAAGAAAAGCTGTTTGTTTGTTTTTCAAAACAAACAAAAAAACCCCTCAGCACTACTTTCAAATCAACAGGAAACTAAATGATCTTTGTATATTATTTTAAAGGACACGTTTTAATGCAATGAGGTTGGAATTTTATCCTAAGTTAGAAACACATCTCTTACTTGAATAATATATGATTGTTAAACCACTAATCTATTATTTATTCAAACACTATGTTACATAAAGAAGACTAAACTTTTTTTAATGTGCTTGAAAAAAAAAGGCAAGCATGCCATCATTGCTTCTGTCTGAAACAGTTACTCTTTCAAAATGCTAGGCTGTATCAGCTACTTTTTAAAACTATCATATATATTTCCATCTGCAGTTTGTGTTTGTCAATATAACTTTTAACTTGTTTTTTTGCAGTTTTAAGTTTTTGAAATTTAATAGTCATGGTGAGCAAAATCCTTTTGATTATGTGGGCACAATATATGCAATGGTTTTCAGAATAGGTTTTTTTAAAATCAAATAATTTTGACATGATTTTGAGAAGTTTTTAACAGTTCATTCCAGAAGATGAAATTTTACACATGCTCAAGTATTTATGGTTCTACATATGTTAAAATGTTTTTAAAAACTGATCATTACTTATGTAATACAAGATCCAACACTTGCTTCAGAGAAAAGGAGAAGCAAATCATTCCCTAGCTTGGACATTTCTTTCTGAAGACACTATAAATTATATCTTTGTCGATGATGCTGCTGCCTTTAAAAATATTTAAGAATATTGCATTTGAGAGGTATTTTCCTTGGAGACAAGTGTTTAAGTCAAACTATGTGTATTTTTTATTTCTAAATAGCTCAATGGTGATTCGAGATTTAACCTTGCGCAGTGCTGCCAGCTTTGGCTCTTTTCATCTGATCCGCCTGCTCTACGATGAGTACATGTTTTACTTGGTCGAACATCGTGTTGCGCAGGCGACTGGAGAGACACCTATTGCAGTTATGGGAGAGGTAAGATGACACAGGAGAAGCTAAACCAATGAGATTAGCAATAAATCCAGATATGTATTTTCACAACTTTTTTCATATTTATGCAAGTTTTTTTTTTGTAATACAGCAGTTACATAGTCATTCAAGTCACTGGAGCACACACCTGCTCTTTCATAGCTATGTTTAGTTCACATTGGCATAAGACTGTGCAAAAATTTTTATTGTTTATTTTTCAGTTTGGTGATTTAAATGCTGTGTCCCCTGGAAATATGGATAAAGGTAAGCATTTTAATTTCTGCAGCGTATGATTCTGTGTAGAACTACTACACTTCTGAGCAAAGTAAGTCTTTATGTTTTGAAATATAGTAAAGCAGTATCCAGAGCTACATCATCATACAAAATGCATGTTTATCTTTGGTGGGCATTCCATGGGCATAAATAATGCACTATATATGGGATACAGTATAATAATGACTTGTTTATT
The DNA here is from genome assembly GCA_003342815.1 of Eudromia elegans. Lineage (NCBI taxonomy): Eukaryota > Metazoa > Chordata > Aves > Tinamiformes > Tinamidae > Eudromia > Eudromia elegans. Next base: position 353,701 of record PTEX01000161.1, read on the forward strand.
GAATCTGGGAGATGAGAAGTGTTTTGCAAGTCTGAACCTAATGTAGTTAGACCTATATTTGGTATTGTAGTTGCTTTTTCAGTATGTATTGTCAACATCATATAATCACTGAGATCAAAGATGAGTGAGTTTATTACACTGTTTGTTTATATCTTTGTTTATTTGCAAAGTAAAAGCCCTTGCATTAGAGTATTTTTGCTCTAGTGCTAGTTTCACAGTGGTTTGTTTGTGCAGATGAGGGCAGTGAAGTTGAAAGTGAAATAGATGAAGAGCTGGATGAAAACGGAGAGCCACAAGCCAAGAGGGAGAAAACTGAGCTAAACCAGGCATTTCAGGTGGACTGCATGCAGCCAGTACTTGAGGGTGGAGTACAGCAGAACCTCCTGAACCCGCTGCATAGTGAGCACATTGTCACGAGCACCCAGACTATCAGACAATGCAGTGCGACTGGAAATACGTATACTGCAGTCTAATACGAAAGCTTCCTTCCCCGAGCCCTCCTCAGATCGCGTTAGCCATTGGGGCTTAAAATGAGAAAAAAAAAATCTGAAGGTCAGCTGTTGTCAAATTTTTGCTGTACTGAACTTAATTTTACTGGAGTTGTGAAACGAAATGAGTGTATGTATTTTGCCAGGTATGTCTCCTTTTTTTTTTTTTTTTTTTTTTTTTTTTTTTTTTTTTTGTAGAAAGATTGTACCTTGACCATTCGATATGACGACCTTTCTTAGTTTCAGATGTCGAGGAGGATTTTTGCAATGCTTAATGTTGATGTTTTTGTCTTATTATAATTTAATTTTTTCATAGTTTTTTTTAAATGCTAATTATTAGTTATGATGATTTCATATACATAGGTTTTTAGATGCACTTCTGTGATATATCAAAAATGTTTTCTTTGATTTACACTGGAGGCATACTTATTTGACAGCAGATGTATCAAATCTGTTTAAAAAAAAGGTGCTTTTCAATAGACAGAACTAGAAGACACTATTTTGATAATATTGTGAGTGTTCAAGGGGAATTTTTGTAATAATGATGGAGTGTTGGGGAAATCTATCGTTTTCTTTCTTTGAGAAAGAAGCGAGTTTAAATGGCAAAACTGTAACAGAATGTGATAATGCGTACGTAATGAACGTACCTAATCATCTGATCATCATGTAAACAATGCAACCTTCCTTTAAAATCAATTGTTCCAGATACAACTTGCAAACCAGTTCCTCTGTTTTGAAGACTACTGATTCTGTATTTGGGACCACTGAACAGTTGCTGTTGGCTGTTGAGTGGTGATAAGAGTTGTTAGAAACTGAAGCTGAAATAGAAGTGACTTTATTATTATTATTAATTTTAAGTGTACGTGCTACTTATGCTGAACTGGATATAAAGGAATACATTCCCTTTGGATGACTTTCTTCTATTCCAGGTCTTTTTCCTAATAGTGGTTCAGTCTGCTGCTCTTATAAAAGATGATATATAGAATGCAAGGAATGTAGCAACCTGCATCATTTTCCTTTCAAAAATATTTCCTTGTTCTTAAAGTGGATTAAAATTTTTACAAAAATTAGAAAAGGCAGTGTAACTGGCACACCTCACTTATACTTATTCCCAATTGTGTAGAATTTGAATAGGTGGCTAGATGGACCATTGCCATTTAAGAATGTACATCAGGGATCATTGTACCTCGGCTATTACATGGTGCCTTAAAGAGAACTGAAGCTAAGACTTAGTACTTTTTGTTACTCTTAACTCTTAAATTAATTCAAAAAGGTGTGCCTGTCATTCTCAAATTCCCTAAGAAGTAAGGACAGGTTACATAGTCTTCAAAAGAAAAGGATTTTTTTATTATTAAATGATTTTAATATCCCTCCTAGAATGACAATAAACCTATTTTTTTCTTGTTTCTAGCTGGATTTCACTTTATTACAGATAAAATTTGCTTGGGAATTTGGAAAGCAAAACTAGCTTTAATAGCAACTTCAAATGTCAAAATAGATTGACCCTAGTCCCAAGCATGATTATATATTTTCTAAACCCTTCTCTAGTTTTAATTTTAAAAAGTAAAAATAATTAAATGAGCAGGTACATAATGCAGCGCATGTTTTCAATTTGTGTATTTTATGAGGTATCATACAGATACTACATTTTCATGATTAAATCTCATAGTGACAGTTTGCATAGTCTGTATTAATTGACATTAAACAACTCGGATTTTTCTTGTTGAACATTTCATTATGCTTAAAGCAGACACAAGTATTTGCTACACAGAAGCAGTGAAAATAAATAAGCAAAAAAAGCCAAAAAATGAAGAAGAGCTAAAAAAAAAAAAAAACAAAAAAGCAAACAACTTTATAGAGAAGACTGTACTTAAAAACATGGGGATTCTTAATGGGGATTATTTTCCTTCATCTACTGTGTCTGTAACACAATCTTTAAAGGTCTTATATACCAAATGGGTGAAAAGCATGTGAAATGAACAGTGTATTTTTAGCAAACAAGTTTGTGGCTAGAGCTGAATATGCTCCAAATACAGCTACAAATCAACTAAAACGTTCTATCATTTTTGGTGCACAAGATTAATTTTAAATTACTTCGCAGAATTTGGAGGCCAACCCATCCTGCTCACTTTCTGTAGGCATAATTCTAATTAATGTCAGTAGATGTTTTTTGCCTCAACAAAAAGTGAGAATGGGGTTTATATACATTATTTCTAAATTCATATATGCACTGATTCTCATAGTAGATTTTGTTCTCACATATATCCCTCAGTGTGTTCTGATTTTTGCTTAGAAATCAGTACATCTGCATCCTTCACCAAAAATCCTGAAACTAAGCTGTGATACTTATACCCCTTCATTGTGCATTATAAAATGTTTACAAGTAAAATAAAATAATTCAATGATTTTCATCTTCAACTTTTCTTATCTTAAATTTTCGTTATTATTGTTGGCTTCAATATTTGTTTGACAAACTTTAAGTGTTTTGTTATTGTCTTTTCTTGGTTTAATGTTGCATATGTTGTTGGTGAGAGGAGAGTATGATTGTAATATGTAAAACTAGACTGCTAGAAGAGGTGGGACCTGAATTTTTTTCCTTATTCAGCTTCCCACTCCCACCCAGTTGTTCACTGTTCACAAAGTGCAAAACAAATGAAACAATTCTAATATAAAGCTGGAATGTATTTTATGGCTTCTAAAAGCAGAATTATCAAAAGAAATTGGAACTATCCCAGGTTCAGAAGACTGTTTGTAATCCTATGCTTATCAATCGAATTATTCTTTAACAATTTTAAACACTATTTTCTCATACTTTTTAAGCAGATTTTTTAGAAAAATCAAGTTACTGTAAGCTACTTGGTGTACTTACAGGTTTTGGGGGGATTACTCTTTTTTTTTTTTTTTTTTTTTTTTTTTTTTTTTTTTTTTTTACATTTACTGGAATTTTAATCAAACACACAGGCAAAACAGTTTGCACACTCTTGATGTTGTTAATAGTCTGGTATTAGTAATGACTAAGCTACAGAGATACGAATACCTCAGTGCAGATTTCATGAAGTGTAGCATGTGGTTGTGCTGCCACACCACGGCCAACATCCCGTCCTGGTACTCTGGAGGGTGCCCAGCACGTATCCACCAGCAGGCACTGAGGTGGTTCACGTGCTTGGTGGATTTTATGTGATCGTGACATGGAATCCAAAACAATTGCTTTGGAAGCACTTCCCCCATTAGCACAAATAGCACAGTGAACAGTATGGGGGAATGGGTACTGTTGAACTACCTTGTCAAAGCACAGGGCCCAATTTTCAAAAGTTTTATATGAAAAAAGGTGTTGGCATGTCGTAATGTGTCTCATCGTATATCAGTTTTAAAACAGTTTGTTTCAATGAATCGTTATTTCTGTGTCTCACTCCTGTACTGTAGCATGCTATAAGCACTTTCTTTTAAAAAAGTTCCATAAAAAAATTGGAAAATAGATTCTAATTCTTTACCTTAAAATTATGATTTATCAGCATTTATTACTGCCTTTAGTTCAAAATAGTTTAACAGGTAATGTTCTAGTGTACTGTCATTCAGGAATTTGTAAGTCTAGATAGAATTTTACTTTAAAACGAGGTATTTATAAAATATCTAAAAGACTGCTTTTGTTCATCTTGTTCTCCATAGGAGACCTCCTCTGGTATCTTTGCTCTTCTCACTAAGTGACATCTGTGCTGTCTAGAAATACTTTTTATTAGAAATGCAGTGCAATTTGATTTAATTCAAAGTGGATTTCTAGAATTAAAGTAACCACTTATAGCCAAAAATATGGTGGAAAAAAATAGATACATTGATTAGAGAAGTAATCTTTGGTACTTATATATGACACTAGTTTCAGAATACAAACATTAATTTCAGAACACAGGATGAATTTCTGAAAATTGGGCCCGTGTTTGTAACAGGACATCCTCTGTGTATATGGTTTTAAACAAATCTATGAATGGAATTCTAGTATCTCTGCTAATTTGTTTGGTGATTTGAAGACAAACAAAGAAAAAAACTGGAATAGAAGCATAAACACAGTGCTTAGTTCTAGTATTAGAAAATTAATTTAATGTAATGCCTTGCATTAACCCTTTGAGCATTGTAAGTAACATAATGCTAGCAAAGCTTTTTAGCTAATTTAATTAGTTCATTGAATATTAGTACTTTGAAATAGCTGATAGGATTGTGAAGAATGTTTTTTAATTTCTAAATTAAATACTTGCATACTATACAGAAATGATTTTGTCATAGGAGGCTCAATAGATTTAGGCAAAATACCCACTGCCATTGATGTATACTGTCTAATGTAAAACAGTACTTCAGCTCCTTTTTCTTTTTTCATAATTGCATAAATATATAAGGAAAATCAAATGTGTGTTTCTATAGGCATTAAGTTGTCTACTTTAAGATGCCTCTAGAAGATGAAGGTTTAGAAAATATATTATATTTAGACTATTTTGAAAAATCTCCTTAGGTAGGTTAGTATTGCAATATGCAGTACTAACAATAAGAAGAATCCTTAGGAATACAAAAAAAAAAAAAAGGCTTAGTGAACAAGAATGATTTTTACAGAATATTTGGTATGTTTGCATTGAAATTTTCCATAGTCTTTCTGATAACCACATCCAAAATGCACACAATTTTATTCATATCACTTTTAAGACTTAGTCACTGCAGGAATGACTTAACAAAAAATATGAAGGTATTTTATTCAGCTGTTTGGATGGCCCTTAGTGAATGCTAAAAGCAGCTTAGAAATTATACCAGCCTTTTGTCATGTTAGTAAGTCTCTTTGTTTGTAAGGGACTTAAGTTATCCCAAGAGCAAAGGAACAAGAGCAGAAGCAAGTAGACATTCTTTGAAAATACAGACAGAAATGCCATCTTATTAAGTGAGAGTACTGTACATTTCCTACTGGTTACTTGCAGTATCAATCAGTCAGCAAACACTTAGGTGCAGCTGCACTTAATTAAGCCTTGCTGAGGACAAAAAAAAAAAGTCTAATTTTAAGTTGTTTAGTGAAATTATGTCAGTAGTATAGTGCAAGTTGTAAACATTTTTAGTCAGTTAACAATGCAAATTAATGCATAAATAATTAACATAAATGCAATACTCAAAGGGTTTTAATTTAACAACTTTTTTTATTCATAATTTACTGTAAATGCTTCTGAGTTTGCATGCCTTGATCATTGCTGCTAGTGATTTTATGTGCCAGTAGACCTGAGTTTAATTTACCAGTTTAACTTAAGAAATAGTAAAAGCCACTTACAAAGTGACTGCCTAGTGTTTGTTTTGAAGTAAAATATGCCTTAGTTTGAAAATGGTCATTTTAACTCCCTTGTGTTATTCCTATTCTTTTTCCTTTTCCTTTTGAAAACAAAACAACACAACATCCTGGGATTGGAAGCCCTGAGTAGTTAAACATTTGGTAAGAATTGTTCTTGTAGATTGATCATTAAGAGTGAAATTCACTGTTGAAAAGACAGCCCAGAACAAGACTATGAGCATCAAGTGAGCCTCACTTAAATCTGAATCAGGAGGATGCTTTTTGTATATTGTTTCCTTGATTCAGTGCGGGAACACCTTAACAAGAGTACTGCATACTGGATGAATTTTACTCTGAAATGATAAATGTCTTTGTTAGAGGAATTTTCTCTTTGGTGGAACAACCATACATTGATTGGTACTTAACCAGGAACTCAGTTCAATACCTTTTGACTCACTGATACCAGCAAGGTTTTTTTACGCCAAGAATTTCAAAGGCTTGCCCAAGTAAAGTCTCCTTCAATACAATATTAAAGCAATTGCCTTGTGTTTAGACATTAATTACCCATCTTAAAGTAAACCAGTAAAACAATTTAAAGTAGGCCAGAAAAATACCATTTTGTACCAAAGCCAGTTGCCCATCTCCACTCATCTTCACCACAATTTGGATTTACAGTTAAAAACCAATGAGGCTGTTAAAGAAACTTCGAGTGCCTTTCAAAAACTTGAAAAATTGTGCCTGAGATGGTAAACTTTAATTAGGTTAATTCTAGAGCTACCAATCAGTAATTTTATCATCACTCAGGGCTTTCTTACCTTCTATGGAACTTCCTTGTTGCATTTATTTTATACTGTATTTTGTTTAAGTGCCATCATTTAAATTTCACTTAGTAAGTGGCAGATTACATTATTCAGTCCTGCAGCACAGAAACATGATAACACTAGGAAATATTCAAACTTTTATTTTCCTGTTGACTGAATATATTATGTAAATGAGGTAAGCAACTTTTTGTAGATTGTATGTGTGAGATAATGTAATGTTCTTTTCCAGTTTTTGGACTACAGTTGAATATACTTTTTAATTATTTAAAGAAGACATCTTTACAGAATAACGTGATGGTTTTTTTGTATAATGTATTTGATTTTGTAAATACGTATTTCCTGATGTGATTTTTGTGAGAAATGCTAAATCTTTTAGTATATCATGTCCTCTCAAAATTGGCAGGAGCTAAATGATAGTTTGTGGGCAATTTGTATTGTGTACTGTACAATAACTGGGGAACTTTTATAATTATAAAAATATATATTAACTTTTAGTGTGTTGTTTAAAAAAAATGACTGGAACATACTAAAGACAGTAGGATTTTTCTGAATATTTCAGACTTGAACTCAGGCTAGCTTTCTTGTGTTTTTCAAAACAAAATTGTGTCTTGTCTTTTAAAATCAATAAATTTGTTTTCTTGTTACAAACATTCTTGAATTGCTTCCGTTTTTATACAGATGGGTGTTTTGGATTGTGATACTATTGATTTTGAAATAAAAAACATTTCAAGTCTGCCCTCTAAATAAGACTGCAAATATATTTTAGCAGTCACAGAAGTAAAGAAGTAACAGTGAGGGTGTTTCAGATTGCAGAAGAAATTGTTATCCTGAGGTGTCAGCTCAGATAAATAGCCCTTTAGGCTCCCAGTGCATACAGACTGTAATATACTCACTCATTTCAGTATCAACATTAACTTCACTGCTTTTTGTATCAAAAATACAAAGGAGCTTACTATAGTGGAGGAGACTCACCAGGTAACATGTCCTAAAATATAAAAAAGAAAGACCATTGAATACCAGCATTAAGAGAGATTATTTTCACAAAAAAAAATACAATAAAGGTAGAAGAGTTGCATCTAGAGTGCTCCAGGAAGAGCCTGCAGCCTCCGCTCTCTGCTTTTATTAATTAAAGTGACTTAATTAGCTAATTTGTGCAGGTTAATTGAGCATCCCGAGGCCCTGCTTGCCAATGACCACACTTGCTGTGCCCARGTGACACTGCTGCTCCGGGGCTCATCCCAGAGCACGTGCCATCCCGTTGGATGCGTTCTCCCTCAGTGAGGACCGTATTGAACGGGACACACTGTAAATACCTGTGATAAATYATGAACTTCAAACTTGGTCAGATTCGTAGGTGTAAAATGCATGCCTTAAGAGTGTATTTTCACAAACTTGGCATTTTTTTTTTTTTGCCATTAGTGAAGCGTTAGTTCATGGCATTATTTTCGTACCTACTGAAATTGCTGCTGTGGTTGAGAGCCAACGAAACCCCAACCTGGAGCGGAGACTGTTTTCCCCGTGACTCACACGGATCGATTTCGAAGCACAAACACTGCAGTCCATACACAGCAGCAGCGTCTCACAGAGGCAGCTTGCGCAGYAGTAGATCCAGCCACGTTGTGCAGGAATTTGTCCCTTGAGGGATGTTCGCATCCCACCTGCGGCCGCCTGTGGGGTCTTCTCCCAGGAGGAGCCGAGAGGGGACGGACTGGGACAGACAGGAGAGGCGGGCAGGGCAGGCCCGGCCCCGCCGCGGCCCTGCGCCGGCGGGCGGGCGGGCGGCCGGCG
>PTEX01000161.1:362287-416509 GCA_003342815.1 Eudromia elegans
GTGACCGCCACCGACGGTGAGGCCGCCGCGCGCCCTTAACGGTCGCCGCGGGGGGCCGTTAACGGTCGGCGCGGGGAGCGGCGGGGCCGCGGGTGCGAGCGCAGCCGGCGCCCGTCAGGGATGTGCCCGGCGCGCGGGGCTTCCCCGTCCCGCCGCGGCGCTCCGAGGTACCGCGCGCCGTCCCGGGGAGGGCTCCGGGCGGCGGGGTGGGCGCTTGGGGCGCGCCGGGGGAGGACGGTGTCCCCGGGGCGCAGCCTGCGGGAAGGGCCGGGGGCTCCTTGGCGGCGGGCACCGCGGTCAGCGCGTTCCCGGGACGGCGCTTGCTGGGACAAGCCCGTGGCGAGGCGCAAACCGCCCTGTCCTTCCCTCCTGCGTGAACGCGTTGGTGCCTCGGTCCGTGATGCGTCGGCAGGTGCAGGCAGGACCCCAAAACGTCCCCCTCAAGCCTCCTGGGGGAACACGCTGCCTAATCGGACGTGCCGGCTGTGTGTGGAACAGACAGAGCTTAATATTGCCTCTCTAAGCTCGTGTTGTAGGAAAACTGTTGTTTCTTCACTGATAAAGGAACAAGAAACAGAGCTCGTGTCTGGCCTTCCACCTACTTTCTGTGCTGATACAGAAATACTTGTCTGGATGGTCTGAGTAGTGAGTGAAGCGTGTACTTTTCTATTTGTGTTTTCAAAGTGATAAAACACCCCTCGATCAAACTACCTTTAACGTGCAGATCACTTGTAATGACGATAGATAAAGTCTTTAACTGTAGGTCTGTGGTTTAATTGGCAAGGAGGAGGTYTCGTGCTTCACCTGCCACTGCTGCATGCAATCCTGTGCAATTAATGTCTTTATCATAATAATAACAGCGCTTGAATACAGAGCTTCCTAAGAACATAGGCTGTGCTGTCTATGGGTAGTCGTCATCATGGGTTTAAGGTAACGTGTGGCTGGATGCTGGTTGATAAACTGCCAGATTTTTGCCCTCCCGGCTGGCAGCATCAGTGAGAAGTCCATCCTGTGCTCTCTTTGGGCTGGATCAGGGAATATCATCATTAACCCTTAGTATTTCCAGTTCACGTAGATGCACTCTGGGACTATATAGTGCCTGAAGAGTAATAAACTCAGTTTAGAGACCGTGGTTCCCTAAAAGGACTCCAAAGCAGTGGAGTTTCTCCAAAGATGGGACCAGTCATGGGCCCGAGAGAGGCAGGAGCTCACAAATAGGTGCAGGATGTTCAAGAAGGGAAGAAGAAAGAAGGTTTATGCTTTAGTATGGGATGCATCTATTTCAGCTGTTGCTGAGGAGAAAGAGGAGATTCCAGAATACRATATTATTATGTGCAGAATGGGGGAAAACGTGCGACTCTGAGGAACAGAGGCAGCGAGTGGATACTAAATGCTGTGCATTGGGACTGGTACAGAACCAGAACTGCAGCTGTTGGGAAGAAGGATCCATCGGGGCAGTGGTTCCTGGTGGGCTGCGAGGCCAAGGAGAGCTGGAAGCTCCTGGCACTTGTGGAGGAAACCTGTTGTCCATGAGGTGAGTGATCAATCACCAGATCCTGCTGACTTTCCGTGGCTGCGCTTAACCTCTGGTCTGGGAATGGAAATGCAGTCTGCAAAAGTGCTCTAGRAAGGTCCCAAAGGGGAATTAGATCTTATGTCAAAATATTTTCAGAGGTGTTAAGCTCAAACAGGAGCACTCTTGTTAGCTGTGGCATTATCCATTGCTTTTAGAGGATGGGATATTAAAAACATGTCTTACAGAATTGTGATAACAGCAATACAGAAATGAGGTCAGAAACATGTAGATCTTCTGGCATGGAAGTAAGAAATTGATGTTCAAGAGGTTTTCCAAGAGAATGACCAGGTTGTGGCCAGGGTTGCAACCCTACAACCTGCTTGGATTAAGAGAGCAGGTGGACCGCTGTAATGCAGGATGCAAGAAGGATGCAAACATTGCAGTCCTGTGCCCTTTCCAGGACTGTGATTCCCTTTGTATTCCCTGTCATGGGGTGATTTTGGTACGTAAGCAAGTAGTGATCTCAAACGGGGACTAGCAAGGTCATGACTGAGGTCTTTAGACCAAAATTTGTGATTCTGGAGACTCCTGTAGCAGCAGCAGCTCTACTTTAATTTCATCTTATTCTTGTTTAGCTGCTTTAATGACCTTTATGCACTGTTTTTCCACTGCATTTTCCCAGGTCTTTGTCAGACTGCAATAGGCAATTGCAGTAAAGCTTCTTTACACATACTATTAGAAATATGGTGCAAATTCCTCAGAAGCTTGTGTTGACTTGGGTTCTTACTGTTGATGTATTGGTGTCTTTTTTTTTTTTTTCTTTTTTTTTTGGTCTCACTAAAAATGCCAGTGATACAAATACCGACAAGRTTTTAGGCTGTGACAGAAGAAAACTGCTCAGAGCTGCTGAAACTTAGAGATGGTAGTGAACAGTTGCAGCATCCGTGTATTTCTGTGTTGAAGTACAGGCTGTGTAGATGTGTGTGCTATATCCGCTCATTTGTTTGGTTTTTCTGAGATTACTAAGAATAACCTAATCACTGATACCTTTTTAGGACAGATTTCATTGCTATACCTGATAAGTATACCTCATAATCTGTGCTGAAGACAGGGGAAAGTAAATAGGAGAAATTGCCACAGTGTTTTTATTTCAATTGAAGCAAAAATAAAAATCATAATTTTATGTATAATATTCAAAATATTATTTTGAATACAGTTTGCCAGTACTTGCAGTAAACTTGCTTTTTTTCTGAAGACATACATAAAAATTGTCAGACTGGCACAAAAAGAAGAAAGTTCAAAGAAGGTTTCTATAGCCTGTAATAACTTTCTGAAGTCTGTAATAAATTGATGTTTTGTTCTCTGTATGTGTTAGGTGAGGTCAAAAAAAAGAAGTGAAACTTGAGTGTAATGTACACAAAAGAGGCTGTAGGGTAAATGCTACAGCAGGGTAGGCACCTGCTACCTAAAGGTAAAATTTCTTTAATTTCTTCTGGMGAAGAAATTTGGCTGAACTGGTTTTCTAATGCATTTTAGCTGATGCTGGTCGGAAAGGATAAACTTCAGTTGGTAGCCACAAATTTTGGAAGAATCAATACAATAATTCGAGTCACTGCCCCAGTKAAAGTGAGGATTTTAACACACTTTGCAAAGGTATTTAATTTAAGATCCTTAATCATATCTTCCTAAAGAGCTGCCTGTGAGCTCTATTGAGTGCCAGCCGTTGAACTGTAGGAGGAATGACATCCAATTATTGATTGAGTTCTTAATATTATGTTCTTTGTTTAACATTGTCACTTACTCTTTGGCAGGTAATGATGTGCCTGATGATCAAAAGAGCTGAGATCCAGGCAAGCTGGAGGATTGACTGTCTTGCGAGATACTGTATCTGCAGAGCAGTTCTGCTCCTTTTTGTCTTAATAAATACTAGCGCTAGAATCCATGTCTTTAGCAAATTTAGTAAAATTACAATTTAGTAAAATTACAAGGAGTAAAATTACAAGGGAAAATTACATAACATTGTTGGACTGAAGGAAAACTTGTTCTGTTTGTGCTCCAGAATAAAGATGCCAACTAAAACCTCACAGCTTGGAAAATTCATTCTTGCAAGCTAGTCCAGCTCTACCAACTCCTTTGCTACTAGCAGTCATGGCAGTGAGTTTTAAACACCATTGAGCTGGATTGGATACGAGCCAGTAACTGCAAGACATAAACTTTATGTGCTTTTGTTTGGCCCCGGCTTATTTCCCCACATGCAGTGTCTTGTCGTCAGATATATGGCTCTTTTTTTTCCCCCCTATCCTATACTGAGACCATTTTTTAATCTCAAATCATTGGGAAACTAAGGAAGTAAAAGAAACTGAAAATCAGAAATATCACGTTTAAATATCTTAGAAAAAATATTAATCGTATGAACTGTGAGTGCTAGTGTATGGTTTAATGCTAGACATTCATGTGCGCATCGCACAAATAGTCATGTCAACAGTGTGATGATAGAGGGCAAACACTGCAGGTATTTCTAAGCAGCAGAACTGGTGTGGTTCGTCTTTTTTTTTTTTTTCTTTTTTCTTCCTTCTTGCCTTTTATTTCCTGTGAAAATCTTCCTTTTCTAGTGGAGAAAGAAGTTGGTTAGTAAAGTTTAAGGATGCCACAGTTTATAGATAGAATTCAAGTGCCTCCTGACATGCTGGTGACCTGAAAGCTTTTAGTTATCYGTACCCACTTCTTTCAACATTTCAATGCAGCCTAAAGGATTTCAGGAGATTTAACAATACACTTACATCTCTTCAAATCTTCATGCCTAGTTCAAAGTTTTCTCTATTTCTTTTTCAAAGAAAAATTGAAGGTGTTTTCCAGCAAACAACTCTTCCAAGGAWACAGATTAGTTGGTATGAAGGAATTGTTTGAATAAGGAGAAAACTTAAATTTTTTTGTTAACTGTCTTAGGTCATTATACCAAGTACTTGAAAGGTTRTTTGAGTCTATTAGTTCCTAAAGTTATGTTTCACAAGGATTCTCAAYTTCCCAGGTTCTAGGTTCTCTCTTTCATGTCTACCTTTAAACCTTTAGCAGTGGTTTCCAGACCAGAATAGCCCTTTTGTTCTGTAAGGAAATGAAAGRAAAATATTGATGTCAGTTTTGCATTAATTGCACACCTTGGTTTTCTTTTTTCATTAGCATTACTTTTTTTATATGTTTTTATATCTAGTGAATATGTACATGTGCATATATATACACATATGTATGTTATATATGGAAATGATTAATATATGTAAAGGGTTATGAACAGATGAAGAAAATTAAAACTTCTTTTCACTGGTGAATTCGTAGGTTATATCTGTAATTAGTCTGAATGAGACTAGACTGGATTCTGCGTTGCTTGGGCATTACTATTATTATTACTACAACARCTCGTATTCTCTTTTACTCCCTGTTTACTTGCATATTATACGATGACATTGGTTATCTTCTGACTGTCATCTAACAAATGTGGTTCTCTGGCTGGGGACGCAAGTATGAAATTTGAGAGACCTGGRTTCATTTCTGTGGTCTTACATAATGTCTGCATCAATAATATAGCTAGTCTCTCTCCCTCTTTTCATTTTTTTTGTTTTATTTAAGTGGAGATAATGTAACGCTTGGCCCATTCACCATTTGTTACAGATAAGTGTTTTAAAACCGGTGAGGTGCTAGGAAACTCTAGCAGCAGGAATGGAAGCCTTAGAGGTCAGTTAGGAGTAAATAGCTTGGCATGTCCTTACGCACGCAGGGAAGACGCTGCATTTGCCTGGGCACGTCTAGTCGTCGCTTCCCAGTGTTTGTCATCTGAACCAGCTCCATCTCGCCTGCAAATTAGCTTGCGATTTATGGGGTGTTTTGGTGGCCCCCTGTGCTATTACTCATTACACAGCTCTCCAGGAAAAACATCAGACCTGTGCTGGCCTGCAGGGTTTTGAAGGTCTATCTTGAGCAAATACGTAAGATGTCCTGCCCTTTTAGAACCTAAACCTCTGAAATAAGGACCTTGTGGAAACAGGGTAAAATCCTCCAGCCTAAATGTATGCTGGTAACTTGAACCAGCATATTCTCACAATAATAAGTTAATAATCCGTAATGAACTGGGATAAATTTAATGTCTCAGTGCATCARGAGGCTCCTCTTCTTTTTTCAGCCTTGCTGCAGCTCAATCTTAATTTAACAGATTGAATTATGACATTGAACGCCCAGTAGTCATGCAAAGAAGAGATAATACAGGATTGGATACTATAAAGAACGATAATACAGAATTAAGTATAATTAAGAACTATGCATGTTTTCCTTGACAATGCATTTTTCTTACTTTTTTTTTCTCTTATGTTGGAGATATACAGCTTCACATACTTTAATGAAAATAGCTGGCCGATGTTGGGTGTGTTTGCTTTTACATTGTTGTGCAGCATTGCCTACGTATTTTAATAAAAAACAGTTCTATCACAAAGATTTTACAGTCTAAATAGAGAATGCAGACAAATGACAGGAAATAAAAATGTATTGTCCTCCTTGTTTTGTATTTTACAAAGCTAAGGAATAACAAAATTCGAACTTTTTATTTTTTTAATGTTAGCAGTAGACTAGGAAGTGTCACAGTATATGTTAAGAGTGAGTTTAGGGTATTTTTTTAATTGAAGGGGGAGAAATTACTACCTCTGAAACAGGTTCACTTTTCTGGTCTTATTGGAGAGAGAGAGAGAGAAGGGAGATTATTTGGAAGCATATAAGAACATGGCTTTATTTCACTGAATTACCTAAATTATGCACCAAAAAAAATTTTTAAAAAAAAGATGCCAGCGTGGCCTGATTCAGATCCCACTGATATTAGTGAAGATTCTCACTGTCATAAGGGGAGCTTGGAGTGACTTCGGCCTTACCTTATTTTTTCCAGCTGAAGACATTTAAAGGGATTAGTGTACTGCATAAGCCACAAATTGGCAACTGAAAATTTGGATCAGATAAATGTTATCTTAGTCAGCAACAGTGTAGTATGTTCAGCAAGATATTTTGTAGACCTGCACTTGTCTCTTGTACATCAAAACCTTCTGCTATTGATGCCCTATGGTTGAGTAATTTTTTTAATAAAGATTTTTTGTAGTAATAGTGCAGTAATTCTGATGTTASAGGGCACCAGCGTGTGATTGTGTCAGCATAATAATAGTCTTATTACTATTTGTGGTGACTTTATAGTAATATGTTCATGTTCTTTCTTCARTTTTCTGTGTATGAATTTTCTTTTGACTCCCTGGGTAAAATTGAAGCTATGCATTTAGCTGTGTTTATTAGCTGTGTGTATATGCACTTAGGTATGTATTTAGCTAAATTGAAGCTATATATTTAGATCCTGGTGTAAATAAATCTCTAAGTTATTTTTCTCCATCCCCCTTTCAAACATTCAGTAATTTTGCATGTTATCTATAAATTCACTGAATTTTCTGCATCTGTGAGCTCACTTGAAAACTGGCTATATATTTTTACATTTGTTTATAAAATCTGTAGGGGGTAACAGTCATAAATCCTGATCCCACAAACATGCATGCTGTTAATTTTTTCTGCATGATTTATTGACATTGACTTCATCTGGCAGTACACACAGAGTAACATGGGTGGCATTGCATCTGCATGTGTTTGTGCGATCGGGTTGTTTGTACCCAGAAAACAAATCTCAGCTGTTTAATAATAGACATCTGGAAAGCAAACGGTCCACGCTGAGACTGTGATGGGCTCATCATGTTAGTGCCAGTTGCTTGTGTGCCAGGCTCTTCTGGCAGCCAAGGGCTCGTACCAGGGAGAGGTATCTGCGCGTTTCACRCTGCCACTGTGGGGAATATTCCAARTATGAAATGGAATTTCAGTGTGAACCCCAGGAGGGCTTCCAAAACTCTAGCTTTGTTGACATCTTAGTTTTTGTGACTACACATATGGTTATTTGATTTCCAARAAAGCTGGATATAAAATACGTGTGAGGCACTGTTGATATGTAGGGAGTAATAATAGATTCAAAAATACGCAGGGGAAATTTCGTAGGAAGGAGTTCAAATTTTTTTGGCTGGACTTGTCAAATCTGGAATTCTTGAATCCTGTTATTAGTTACTAGGTTTTGTATATAGTGCTTTGGTACTGACCCCTCTGTGAAGCGATTAAAATATTCCTGAGGTTGGAAATATTTCAAATATATTAGATATAATGACAATATTATAAAGTAATAAGGTAGTTGTATGTGTGAAGTGGCTTGAATATCAGAAAAAATGTTAAGCCAATGATTGCAAATGTYACCCTCTCCCCTTGTCTCCAGCCTTTTGTTCAATAAACTGAGTTGTGTTTTTAGAAAAGGGATGTGTCATTTACACTGGTACTGCAACACGATACCTAAACTTCTCGAGGCACACAGAATAAATAGCAATACTCATAAAATGGGCACAGACTGTTCAGTGCTGCAGTATTCTTTCACAGCTTGCCATCAGCCTCTCTTAATCTGCCCACGATTACAGGTTTTACTGGTCAAGCTGCACGGCCAGCCGTAAAAGCAGAGCTCTCTTCTAAGGCTGGCRGAGCAGCTCGCTGGCAGGTGCATGGTAAAAGGCAGCCCTGCCTTCAAAGGTCAGGTTACGTATTAACTTGGAGAGTGTTGCCTGTAGATAACTCCCAGACCTGAGGCAGCATCTTTGGAAGATGTTTAGCTGTGCAGGTACAACCCCCCTAATGCTCACTGCTGCTGAGGGGTCTCCGCGTCGTGCTCTCTTGAGTGGCATAAACATGTTYCATTGTGTGGGGGTATTAGAAAGTCTCAAGAATCAGCCAAAACAATACGCCATATGATACATGTTTAGAGCCTGCTGTGGTGAAGTAGCAACAAATGCCAAATCTCACATTCTTGAAAGAGCTCSGTCAGTCAGGGAAAGTCACTGTGAGAGGAATGCCATTTTCTGCTGCATAAATGTTTTAGCTAAATAACTTTGCAGCTGTGCTCTTCTTGAAACTTTTTTAAACCATTTTGAGATAGCAAATCTGTGTATCTTACCTAACACCTTAATCTGAGAGACAGCAGGCCAAAAGCAAATATGCATTGCTCAGTTATGTAATAGGAATCCATGTGCAGTTACAGCTATCTACCAGGTAGGTCTGTTTCTCAAGTAAACAACCACTGTGTAACCATTTTTAAAAGCAGATAAATGGAAATAAACATTTATCAAGTGCTTACTGGCACCACTCCATATACAAACACRTATCACTCTAATGATTTGGCTTGTTTATAGTTTTAGAAGAAAAGCTAAGAGAAAAATACTATGAATTATTTAAGTTCTTTTGAAATACAAGCATTTATGAGGGTTTTTTTTGTTCTTTCATTGCAAGTGGATTTTTTTCCCTTTTGCAAGAAAATACCGTTCATTTGTTACCAACAGAGTAAGTTTATATTCAGAGACTGAAAGAAATGTAATTATACACCTAGCTTTAAATTGCAGAGAATTCAGACTTATATGGCTCGCTGAAGTTGCAGCTAGTTTATGCAGTGTTATGCTGCTGTCARCAGAGCAGAATGCAGAGACTTTGCATCTGAAGCAATAGTGATGAACTGGTAGAGTGTTAGAGAAGTGAAATGGCTGGGCAAGTCTTCAAGGCTTGGATCTCTGCAGAACCTTCATTGTGTGATAGATACAGCAGTCTTTTTAGAGAGTTGAAGTAGGATTATTCATTATAAAAAGTAACAGGGAGATAATTCTTCTTGTCTGTATCTGAAGAAAAGATATGATATAGTGCTTGAATTTTGGGCTACCCCCTGACTATCCATGATGTGCCATCCTGCCTGGCTGTGATGTACTCCATCCGACAACCATGGAGGACTAGTTGGAAGTGGGTATGGAAGTTTGGTGGATGGACCTTTGCTTCCCATCTTGCTTTCTTCATACTTCAATGTCATGTTATTTCTGAGTCATGTTATTTCTGAGTCGTCTTTGCATTTATTCACCAGGTTTTAGAATTTAAGAAAGGAGCCATTTCTTTTTACTGATATAGTTTGTTTTAGGCAGGCACATATCTGTGCTCATTTTCTGCAATTATAAGATTTCTCTGTTAAAAGTATTGACTTCTTTGAAGTAGCGCTCATTTTCCTTGTTAAGAATGTTGTATTAGAACTAAAGCACAACAGTTATTGCTGTATCTACATTTAGAGCCTTGAAACATATTTTTGCCACTGAATTAACAGTAGTCTTAAGAAATTGCACAGTTGTTTTCTCTTTCCTGATATGAGCTCMAATAGCTTTTTAAACCAATGGCTTTCAAGAAAAAGAATAGCATTTCAAAGCTTATATAAAAAGTACCAATAAATCACACATGGAAGAATAGTTCTTTGACACATTGTCATAGGAAAAGATAATATAGTAATGCTGCTGTTCCTGCTACCATTGTTCAGGTTGCCTGGAAATTCAGGTGCCTCAGATCTGTTTTCCCTCATTAAGTCTGGGTTGCCAAGAGAGACGCCTGATAACGATGCTCTGCAGATGCAGCTGGAATGTAAGAAATTTTATGCTTAAAATTACCTCARTCAAGAGTTTTTGCATCTGCACTTCTGCTAGACTCTTCTCCCTTTATGCAGACACTGTGGGAAGGGTCTAAGAGAGAACTTTCCCTGGTCTACACCCAGGCAAATCCCAGGGCTATTAATGAACCTCCCTGCTTGGAAAGGCTCGGTGCTTGAGGCACCTGGCCTGGTGGAGGGCACCATCAGTGACAGCTTCACCTGGGTGCTAAAATCCCACAGTCATTACGGTTGGAAAAGACCTTCAAGATCATCGAGTTCAACCATAAGCCCTTCAACACCCTCCCTGCCAAATCATGTCCCTGAGTGCCTCATTGATGCGTTCCCTGAAGCCGCACTGCTGCAGCTGCACGGTGGCATCAGAGGACATGGGTGACGTGAAAAAAGAAACAGAATCTAAAAGCTTTGTAAACTTTCCTTAAGGGTAAAATGTGCTCTTCCCAAATGCTGCATTTTCCCTCAAGGCTTAAGTTAAGGCTGCTCCATGATCAGCTGCTCTGTAATCATACATAACTAAGGCATTTTGGTCCTCAAATGTGTGAAAGTGTGAAAATTCGTGTGTGGCTTTAAACAAGTTTGAAACAAAATATATTACCATGTACTGATTTAAAGTTTTTTTCCCCCTGAAGTTACAAAAACTTACTCATTATCACTCAATATATCAAAATAACATATTTTCATTACTGCTGAGCTTGAATGTCTTGTACTCTCCTTAGAGTGCCTATTAATAAATGGGAAAAATATGTGCCAGATCCCGTGTCTGTCAGTTTGCACAGATGTTCTTGTTTGGGTGTTTTTAGTTCACATATGCATAGCTTCACAAATCAGCTTGCAGGCAGGTAAGCAAAATATGAGTGTGCCATGGAAAATGCAAGATTTTTTGGGGCGTTATGGTTCAGGACTGCATCAAATCAAGGTGTTGTTAGTCTCCTTTAACAGAAAACAAGAGTTAATTTTTAATATAGAAAATAAATGAACATGAATTATTTATTTAGCTATGTTTACACAGTTTTTTTTAATTCTAAAAACACAAGCATATTCTCAGATGCAAATAGTTTCCTTTCTAGGATGACAATTATGTCTGTTGCTTAACTATTTGGGATATTCAGAAAGCAAAGCAAGATARAATCATGGGGGTTTTCTCATAGTCTTTTGTTTGTTTGTTTTTATTTTCATTTTAATATGTAAAGCTGTTATTGAACAAAACCCGACATGAACTAACACCTCAATGTTACAAGAATATTTAGAAATCCATATGATGATTTCTGATCAATTTTCAAGGCATGTTTTCAAACTTGTAACTTTCTCAGAAATGCAAACAACATCTTCTGATAATCTCACCCAGTAGCATAATACCTCAGTTTTTAGGCTCTATTTCTTCTTAGGTTTTTMAGAGTGTATTTTTATTTTTAAATCTCATTTGTGGGTTTTTTTTTCGCGGTGTGAGGTTTTCTCCAATAGTTTTGTTTCCTGTTGACAATAAAAATGTGAACCCTTTTACACTAGTTTTGTATATGGTTCTTGATGAAGTATCCTAATATGTGAGCTAATATAGGACTAGCTTTATAGGTGGTAGGCAGACCTTGGGAGCCACAGCAAACAGGTATGAAACATAAAGGTGAGGATGGGAACATRGAGAGTGTCAGAGGGGATTTCTGTTCCCTGCAGGAGGGGAAAAGCAGTGCTTATCAGTGGTGTACCTGGCTGATGACAGCAAAACAAGTTCTCTGTAGTTGTTGACTATTGTAGGTGTTCACAGTGTGGTATTCAGTGTGATGTAATAGCCACACGGTGAAATAATGTGTTGATTCTGTGTACTGAATTTTAAGTGCTCTGTTGTATTTTTCCATTGTAACCAAAACGGAATGCCAGCTTTTCCCTCGTCGGATACTTCTGCAGGGCAGGGCACAGGCCTCTTCATTGCCTTGACACTGAAATACAAAGATAGATGCTCTTCTGTCATTCCATGTTGTTCATACACAGCATTATGCTGCTGGTCTGTCGAGGTGAAGAAAGTTCTCTGCAGATTAGGGTAAATGTATTTTTCATTGTGCCTGTGTTCTACTACACAGTTTATGGGTTAACAAGAAACAAGATCTCAGCTTCTGAGTGCTTGACCCTCTATCCCTACAGATCAAAAAATGCATGGTCAATATCCACAGGAGCACCAGCAGAAGTGTGGAGTTTTCTTCACAGGGAGGCGAGTGACTGCTCTAGATTTAGGACATAACCATAAAATATTAAATGAGGTTAGAAATGGATATATGTGAGAAGACAATGAGTGAGAGAACTTGCACTGAAACATTCATTAAATTCACCAAGAAGACTGCAGAAAGGAGATGCTCAGTCGTCAGGGTGATGGGGTTCAGAAGATTTTATGGCTATCAGAAAATCACTTGGCTCCAGATGGGAATTTATAAGCGCATTCGTACTTGCTTTGGATTTATGAGATATTCATCAGAATATTCATAATGAATTTTAACCACAGGGTGATAGAATTATTTCATGGTTTTCGTCAGTGGTAAAGTTCTCTTTTGCACAAATCTAAAGTACTGTGGTTTTGGTTGGGGTTTTTTTTGTTTCATTTTGTTTTCTAAGGATCAAAGTTCTTTATTTAATTGGTGTATGGCCATCTGTCTGACTGCAGTCTGGTTTCCACTGCATTCTGAAGACTGTTTATGGGAACTTCAGCCGATCATTTGCTTGTGTTGAGCCTGATGAGCCTCTACATGTCCTTTTGTTCATCTTGTTGAACCAATTGTGTTTTAGCCATAAGTTGGGGTCTCACTTCAGTAATCATTAATGGTTGCTAACRCCTCTTTAGCATCTGGAAGGTGAAGTACCTTTTCCTCTGGTCTGCCTCAAACAGGATGAGTTCCGACACGTCTACAATATTTAAGCAGTGCAGTCACACAGCATAATGGTTTTCTGCTTTGGTAGCCATAACAGGATGTTCTGCCTGCAGGTATTTTTCTCCAGAAGAGGCTAGGCTGTAATTCCTCAGCACATTATTCAAAATACATCTTCCTAGTCTTTGAAAGGATATGTGATATGGGTAAATGCTGCATCTGCTGCGTGTCTGGTGTTAGATCCTGAGGAAAACAGTACCTTTTCCTGATAGTTTTTGAGTTTGTTTCTTCACCGTGCACTTTTCAGTAACTTAGGGTCACTTGGTTAGTGTTCTAAATGTTTTTGGAGTGAGAACGTGGGTACCGAGTGCTCGCTGAGGCTCTCTGCACAAGACTGTCTTGGCCCATTTCTTGGGAAAGTTTAGGATCCTCTCAGCAAACCGGCTCGTAAGCAAAAAGGCAGGAATACCCAAAGTAAGCTAAAGTAGATACGGTATAAATGTCACTATTCTTTCGTGATGACATCATTTGTGTTTGATCATTAAATGGGTTTGGTGGGTAAGGTATAGCGTCAGTAAACGTTAGCTCTGCTCTGCTGCAGAGTTTTTCTGTGGACCTGGGAAAGTTACAGTTGTTCTTGCTGTTGTACCTGTTTTGATGGATACCCTCCCAYTGGAGCATAACTGAACTTCTGCAGGAATAGTGACTGTCTACCAAGGCCAGCTGTCATTTCACTTGAATATTTTCAAAATACTCAAATCCGCTTCAGTGTTTCCCAAATTTCCAAAATATATTTAAGATTACGTTCTTTAAGAGATGACACATGATACAAACTGACTTTGGTGGATTTTTCTTTTTTAATATTAGTTAAACGGTGTATCTATGAGCAACTGTTCTAATACATGTGCAATCTGATGGAAAGGTTGAACTATTTAACATAAGAATAGAAAGCATTCCAAATTAAGACTTAAATAGAAACAGGGGAAAAAAAAAAAAAAAAAAGAAAAAAAATCTGTCCTGCAATGCATAGACTTCTTCCGTGGTCACGTTGCAGTTACTGTGTAGCCTGACTCTAAAATACATTCCAAAGATAAGCCTACAGACATTTGAATAGTTTGTTATATACATGTGGAATGTTATCAGGCACRACTCAGCCCAACACAGATTTCTGTCAAGTTTTCAAAATCTTCAAAATCTTTCAAAATCTTTTCCTATATTTGGAATTCATACATGAAAAAAAATTAATGGTTTATCCTTATTCTTCATACAAAGTGCCAAGCATGTGAAAATCATTTCTGGGTGAATCAGGGTGTTTTATTAGTGAAAGTCAAGATCCAGGTTCTCTTAGATGTCTAGGTGTGTATATTAAGAACTGACTAAATTGTGGTTATATGCTATGTAACAGCTTATRTAACATTATTTGAAAAAATAAAAYAATAATAATTCTTTTGAAAGAATACTAATGGCAGCTTTGCTTGCAGCAGTCTTGAAATATTGGAATTCAAGATCTTGAGGAGAGCAGCTGAGCATGCAGACTTGAGGAGTGCAGGCATGGACCAGTTGGAGAACTGGCAGGCAGGAGCACGTGCAAGGCAAGCTGGAAGTGTGTACAAGTCCAGGAGAACTGACAGATCCCTAGGGACTGCATGATCCRCGTGCTGATGCTCAAGAGAATGAGGAAGAAACAGGAGACCACTTCGACTGAACAGGGAGTAATTGCTACTCATGGTTGAGACATGGTGCAAAAGCAACATGTTCAGGAGCAGCAGGCACAGGGTGCAAAGGAAAAATCTGGAAGCCTTACCCCAGCCTGAAGGGTTGGTATTAGGAGAGACAGAAGTAAGCTGGACTTGAAAATAATAAATAATGTGTTAGTTTCTGCAGGAAAAAGAAAAAAAGTTTCAGTCTCCTTCTCAGTGGGGTACTGATTTGGTAATAGAGGATACACAGGTGTGCTTAATGCCTGTTTTACCTCAGTCWTCACCAACAAGGCTTGCCAGGCCTCAGAGCTGAGAATGATACAAGGACAAGAGAGACTAACTTGAAGAAGAAAGAGATCTCTTAATAGATTTTCACCCCAGAAATTCATGGGACATGCTGAGAGCGTTGAGAGAGGTGTCTAGTGTCTTTGAGAAGCCTCTGTCTCATCTGTGAGAGGTCGCTGAGATTGAGGGAGGTTCCTGAACAAGGGATAGAGGCAAAGGTTGCAACAGTCCTTGAAAAAGGGCAAGAAAGGGCCCCTGAAGAGCCTCCAGGCCTTGCTTTGGTAAAACAGGAAAGCAAATTTTCCTGGAAACTCTTAACAGATAAATAGGACAAGAAGGTGGGAATGGCTGTCATGATTGTATGTAGGCCAAGGTAAATTATGCCTGGCCTATTCGTTTGCTTTCTGTAATGAAAGGTTCTTCTATTGTCAATTATTCTTTGATCAGTAGTCTTGAAGTTCCCCCTGAAGCCTTAAAATGGTGATTTTTTTCTTGTATTTAGGAAAAATAATACTAGGATAGAAGGTCTGTTTTTAGAAGTTCTGGTAACGCTTGTTTAGGAATCACTCACTATCACTCAGAACAGTATGAACGAAGAGACACATGCAGATAAAAAGGACATGCGTGTGTGTGTGTGTATATGAAGACAGTGTGAACTGCAACTGGGTGGGTTAACTTCTGTATCATTCACATAGATAGCACTTCACACTTCAATGTAGTCTTTACTCAGTGCTAATCATTTTAAATAGCTGAYGCAGTATATATGCCTCTCTGAAAGTTCATATGGCTGCTTGTGGATGCAAACATGGAGTTYTGGGAAATGTGAAAAGACACAGGCCGGACCTGGAACTCGAGCAGCCTGAGTGCTGAACTCTTTGCAGACCCATGAAATGCTCTGGCAAATCCTAGCAGGCCCTTTCAGCTGTGGGACTGCAGGATGTGGTGCTCAACAAGAGGCTGAGCAAGCTGGTTTTGTTCAGCGGATGGATCAGAAGGATAAGCGTGGTGAGGTCCTATTGTCATGTGTTAAAGGGACATTGGTTATAGGTAGATTGTAACAAGAGAAATCCTAATAGAGAGTTAAAAAAAAAAGCTTTAAAAAGTTAAAAAGTTTTAATGTTGAGAGACAGTTGTATAATAAATCATCTGATGTATAAATTTAACCTTTAAGTGTATGAATATGAAATGCTTTCTTGACTCGAGAAACTGTCATTTCCCAAGTCTCAGGCCTGTGAATCATGTATGCAAACATTGCATAGGTAATAAAATGTGGGTTGAACCCCAGAAGTTAATACTGTGGAAGAACCTCTAAGCTGTGGAAAACTGGATGGCTATGGAGCTACTTCAGAGTTGTTCTAGGAGGAATAAAACACTAGTATGTCCTTAAATATTTAGAGAAAACGCTCCAAATACAAGTGAACRTGCAAATAGAAGAGTGAGTGAGCTCGGATGAGATGCTTCTTCTATTTATCAGCCCTTTTCTCTATGGTTAAGCCTTGCTTGAGATGGACAGTATCTTATAGTGCCCTTTTCTTGGTTCACTTCTCATCATAGTCAAGTGTAAGGCTTAAAAAATGAACTCTATTAGCTATATGATAGGTGTCTGTGTATGCCTTCCCCTTTCTGCCTGTGCTCCTTTGAACGCTATTAGCAAAGTAACATGTCTCAGCAATGTGTCAATAAATTTCTACTGAGCTTTTCTACTGACATTTTATATAAATAATTTATTTATTGCCTCTTTTCAGCTCTACCTCTTCTCTTTCATTCTAGATTCCCTTCAGCTTTTCTCTTTGATGTTCTGTAGCMTATTGCTGCATGTCCTTTTCCTTCACTGCTGTCAATTTTTGTGCTTTTGTTGTTAGTTCTCTTTCTGTCTGTTTTTCCTTAAGCATTTTCCCTTTTTTTTTCTGTTTTCTTYTCTTCACTTYTATTCACAAAGATAAAATGTGCATGGGAAAAGCAATACTAAGCATTTCTTAGTGCTTAAATGGACTAAAATGATTCAAAGAATGGTTCAAGGAAATGGAATCCATATGGTGGTTAAGATATATMTGGTGCAAATAGGACATTATTTGAAGTCTGCATTTTGTAGCCCACGTCCATAGCAGCCATAATCATACAGTTTTCCAGCCTATTTCAGGTTTCTGGGASCGAGAACGTGGATTCTGTTCAGTTTGCTCATGCAGTAGCTTCCTGACAGCTGCAAGGCTGATAATGAGACAGCACATASTGATTTATCACACTGCTTAAGCCCTTGATACTGGATCCTCTTCCACAAGGAGCACAGCATGCAGGTTTACCCGCTGCGGCCCCTCTCCCTGTCTCTAATGCTCCTGTCTGATCTTCTTCACCCAGGAAAGCCTCTGTCRTGTTGTCTTATCTGGTGCTTATTAATGGCGGGAATGGACTGTGTGCTTCCCGGGGAAAAGCTACAGTAGAATTGATCACTGACTCTGCTCCATGCCGCTCCATGTGCCAGGCAGCATGCCTGGAGGTTGTTGGAACATGATACGTAGGATTTCGCCAGCAAAAGAAGCAGAAAATCTGTGCATTTAAGACCTTGTTAGGATCTGGGTGGTTCAGCCTCGGAGGATGAGAGAACTGTGGTGTAAGGATGATAAGAGCATGAGATTTTGAAAACTGTGGGTCATTATGGAAAATCAACTTAAGAAACAACATATAGAGAATTTGGGGGTATTTCCCCTGAATTTTGTGCTTCATATACAAGCCCAAGCTATTTATTGCTAATGAAGAGAAACATCTGTTTCTATTTGTGGTTTTGTTTCTAACAACTTCTACTAAAGTATTTTTTTCCCTTCAGCTGATGGAGTCTGTGTGTTTAAATGCTTGGTTAACAGAGACACTGAATACTGTCGCTTGGGAAAAGAGTCTGTGTTAATTACGCTGGGATACAACAGTGCCTTGCTCCAATTCAAGTCACAAGCTGGTAAGTGCCTTTTGCACTTGTATCTTCTCTTTCCTGTCATGCTGCTCTCTTGATGAAATTTACTTCTGTATATGCTGCCTTCCACCTATGTGGTTGCCTATGTAAATATTACATTTTCTTAAAAGGATCCTAATTTCTGCAAGCTCGTTTGCCTCTCTGTCCCATTCCAAACTTCCTTTTTGCTGTGCAAGCTTTCACAGTGGGCATAAGTTTTTTTTAAAAAAAAACCCCAATATATCTGTTTTTTGAAGAAAGCGACTGCAGGTAACAAGTACGACTTAATTTCATAATATGTAATACTTGGTAAATGCAATGATTCACGTTTGCAATCTGCGAGTTACTGCTCCTCAGTCAGAAATTGTCTTGCAGATCTGCTAATCTGCCTAAATCATGGAATAGGGCAACATACACCTGGACTTCACAGGATAAATATTTTGAATGTTGTCATGCTGAAAAGAAATCATTCTGTTACAGAACCAGGATGTTTAGCAGAACGTGGCTGGTTCTATTTTTACAGCTGCTGCAATGTCATTTTTTGTTCTGAATAGCTTGCCTTGTGGGCTGAACTCCTTGTGAAATTGTGTTGCTACCAGCAATGTATTGCTTCCTATGCGAGGATTGCAGCTGGGTTTTAGGTAGCAACCTCTGTCACTGGGCCTGGTGACTTCCAGAGGAGGCTGGTGTARTTATTCCCATTCTAGATTGTGTTGAAAACAAAGGCAAATAGATTTCAAATTTTACAACCTATTTAAAKGCTTACACACATTACCAAATATCAGGAGCTGACAAGCTGGATGTGTGTGGTTGGTGCTGCATGTGAAGGTCACACACATATATACATGCATTACAAATACGCTTTTTAGACTCATCTGATTTTTTCTGTTGACTACCAAATCTCAGGAACTTTTAAAATCCTGCCTTGTTACAGTTTTTCATCTATATCCCATAGGAAAAAAAATTTACACTTGTAAAGCTTTAGTAAAACAGTGTCAATTTAACCTAAAAATGACTTGTTTTCCAATGAGTAGTGTAATTCAATACTGAATTGCATCAAGTTATTTCTTTTGTGGCCACAGTTTAGTATTGTCTCTTACAGACTCTCACATCAAAATTAAAGAGGTAATTGGCATTAGATTATTTAGAGATTTAGTTTTAATTATCTAGACAGTTAAGTCTTTAGTTAATTAATTACTAATATTAAGAAATTCAGCTATGTAAGTTTTTCCTTAATTCTTATTTTGCATTCTCTATGGTTAGGAAAGTCCTGATATCTACAGGCAGTGTTAGCTTGGGATCCCAGAGCAGAAGAAATTCCTCTTAATTCTCTTCTCTACTTTTGAAAACAAATATTTGAAAATTTCATCTAGTTTCAGCACTGATGGCATTTTCCTAGGAGTGAATTRAATATTAATTGTTTTAGCCTGTTTAGGCCTGCTTAACCCTTTTCTTTGGTAATTTGTTTTTATAGCTACTTATTATGAAATAGACAAATGCTATAACTATATATACTATATATACTATGTATACTGTATACTATACTATATATACTATAGTCTCCCTGATTATTAGCTCTGGTTAGCTATAACCTAATAAAACAGAACTTTTCTCATATATTTTTCCTGCAGGGAAAAATAAAGTGAAAAGGTCCATCAGGCAGTTCAATAGCTCCTTGACTGCAGGAATATAACTGATAGGTACGAGTAAAGTCTAGTCAGACTGGATGACGAATCCRTTGGTGTCAAATATAACGTGTTGTCTCCTGCTTTAAGGTGTAAGTTATTAGTAGGATATTTCCTACTGCCCTAAGGAATGCTTCTTGTTACCTTCCTCTACATGTTTATTATAGTGTGTTACACCAAACAGTGTCTAGCCTTGAGGAACTTACCTTTTTTGTAGAGAAAACAAGGCCATGGAGCATAAGTCAACCTTTTGTTGTTTGCCAAGTATGAGTGTAGCTTTAGTCTCAGTTCTGTGTACCTGTATGTGTGTCCAAGTATGTGTGCCCATGTGTATATATAGATGTATGTGTATAAAAATACTGTAAATCAGAAAATTGCAGAGAGAAAATACTCTCCTTTTTGATTGGGTGAAAGTGTTAATTATGAAAATAAGCTGTAAAAAGTCGAGTTTTTAAAGGCTCTTTGTTCTTCAGGAAGGCAGGGTGAGATGCGTAGTAAGGATGGAGGAGATGGGAACTCATGCCCTGCTTGTGCCCATGCTATTCTGACTGCACCGTTTAGACCCCCCATAAATCATAGCCTGCACCTTCCATTTCCTGCTAAACACATGTTAAACATCTGAGCAGGATCAAGCAGGCCATGAATGTGAAAATTAGCAGCCTGCAGGCTTCTCTTCCAGAAATAAAGACCATTTATCTGGAACAGATCAATCAACCAGTCTGTAACTCATCCGGAGCATCTTGGTGTGTAGCGCTCTACTCCTGGGCAGAAATGTCCTGCTTAATTTAGCAGAGAATTAATTAATGGGCACAGAATGAATTGTTCCTGCAGGACTGTGATAAAAGGCAGATTCCTTTCTTCTCCTACGAATTTAACCTTGGTCTCCAGCCAAGTGAGTCTAGGTACTGGACATGCCAATAGTTGTTGTGTCTCTATAGCATTTTGCTAGCACAAATTTCCCTTTTTGACCAACCACCTGGTCAAATTTGTACCACCTACATAGGAGCATACCACAAGAAAAAGAAAAATGTGATTTTTAACTTTACCTTCCGTTAAATCCATGCAATTTTTTTAAGGCTGGAAGTGGACCCACTGGTCACAATCAAACTATTCAGCAGTTTTAACTAAGGAATCCATATCAAATAATGTGACCCATGAAGTAACTGTTCAATGGTACTCTGCAGTTGCTTTCTATTCTATGTTGATATTAGCAATTTTTTTTCAGCAATAATAATAAAAAAAGAGGAATCTGGCTGCTTTTCTATAAATTGATATAGAATGCAGTTAATGTTACAATCTTTCGGATTGTATCTTGAACTTTTGAAGAGTTTTGTGGAATGAAGAAAAAGATCCAACATTTTGAGGAGAGAGCATACAAAACATGTACAACTGTAACTGCAACTTGGCAATGAATGGTAATCTTGAAATCTAGCATTCCAGCAGCTTGTCTCAGAAGAGCATCAGGATGTTGTACGACTGATAGGAAGTCTTAAAAGGTCAAAAAGGGCTTTGTTCTAAGTCACAGTACATGCACGGCTGTGATCCCTAACTTTTTATCTTCTGGGAAAAATACCTCAGCTCCATGTTTCCACATTGCTGCACAATCACAAAATTGCTTTAAGCTTTGTATGTGCTTTCTGTAAATTAGTTCATTTATGTGGGTGTCCGAAAAACTGGATGGGCTGAACAGTTTCACCTGTTATCCAAAGATTTACATGTCTGGTAGTAATTTCGCAGGCTGTGTTTGGAAGTGAAGAGCTTTGGTGTGCAGGAATGACTATCTCTGGTTTGAAGACTGCTGTTCATTTTGCAGATCTTAAGAGTGAGGAATGTCACTGACAACACCTTCCCTGGCATACGTGTCTATTGGTCAGCATTAGAGAGCAAGCTGTTCGGACCGCTGGGTTTGACACGGTCCGTGTGTGATGGTCACCACCGTTGCAGCAGCAGATCGTGGTAGATGATCCAGTTTCTGATCCAAGCAGAGGTTATTATTCATGACTGTTTTGTAGTGTTTTGGGCTGATCCTGACTACTTTCAAGACAGTAAGATAAAAAAAGAGATGCTTAAGACCTAATGACTTCTGACACATTTTTCAGTATTTTTTGTTTCTCCAGACTTTCCTTGAACATTTCTGTAGGAATGTTTTTAGCATTAGTAGGTTAAAATGGTGTTTGATGCTGATTGCTGGGAGAACTTGATATAGCTGGAAAAAGGTCAGTCTCTTACCACCATTTTCTAATCAACTTGTAACATTATTTTGTTTTTGTTGGAATTATTTTGAACTATTTCCTTTTGGGGGAATATCAGTATTTGACTTTTACCAGTGATCTGGTAATACTATTTTCTTTCCTTATGTAGGCRAGTAATTTAGCACAAATTTCCTACAGCTTTAGAAGGAAAAAAAATATATATGAGATTTCAGATATAGAGATATTCTACTCAAACTCAGTGTCATTAATAAGATACTTAACCTATCTTCAATCTACAACATCTCATTTCACTGCTAGGTCTTCCTGTATACAAATTTCCTTATGGGGGAGTTAATTCCATTTTGGAGCATGGACCTGCTCCATGGCAGCATGTCCTGAATGTTTTAAATTTTCAGCAATCTGAATGTTTTAAAAATCATTTACATTCTAGTGCCTTGTCTTCTGGTAAAAATAGAGGAGATTTGGGGCATAAGTGATGATTTTCTTTTCAAAATAAACAACGATTCMTTCCAGTAAGTCAAGGTGTCCGTCAGAAAGCCCTGTCAATATCTTGAAATCAAATACCACTAATTCTGTTTTACCAGATGGTGTTTGCCCACATCTGTGCCCACCAGTTCAGAAGGCATTTCTCTCTAGGCATCACGTAAACCCTGAGTAAAACATCCTTAATGTAGAGAGATTTTGGCTGTTGTGGCCATTTGCAATTAGAAGAGAGAAGCAGACCACCTAAATCAACTGTATCTATCTCAGTTATCCATTTCATCCAATCACACTGTATTGAGTCCAACAGTCTGACATCGCTAAAGCCTAATTTGTGTTTTGAGGAAATGAGTTCCCATAAAAAAAATCCATTCATTCAAGGAAGAATAAAATAAAAGATTTAATATTTCCTAGCTTAGACATTCCAAAATTATGGTATAATTTAAAAAGTGTTGTTTGAAACATCACAGTAGTTCATGCGGTCTTTGTGTAAAGTTGGCCACAATTTAACTACCCATTTCTATCTTTATATTGTCAAATCCAATTTTTGTGGTTGTCACACGGATGATGAAGTGTTTAAATCTCGGCACTTTACAATGCCACTTTTCAAATCATGACTTACTCTTTTGGTAACATTTTTTAATGTGAGATTGACACAGTGGGGGAAGCGTTCACATCTTGTAGTTCATGTAGTTCATAGTTGCAGCTTGAAATTAGAAAGGTACTTGTTTTATATCCTCCTTGATGATAACTTTCTGCTTTGTGAATTTGGTTTCACTTGTTTTACTTTGGATGTGCGTCACTAATGGATAGAAAATTGTGTTAGAATAAAACAGATTTCAGTKAGAACGTACAAGACGTTAGTTTGGAATTGGTGAATTATATTTTTTTCTGTGTACCAAAGAAAGCATGCAGTACTGATGTTAGAAATAATATAAAAGATTTTTGCCATGCCAAAAGAAAATAAAAGGTTTAGAAAACTAAGAATGAGCTTTGGAATATGTGTCATCCAGTTACTKGTGCTAATGACAGATGCTGTCAGTTCTGTTTCATGTGAAAACACAATTGATAAAATGCCCTGTATGTTTAGTGACTGAATTTCTGAGCATCAGGTCTTCCTGTGTGGATACAGGAAATGATTCACCCACTAATATCTTTGGAATAAAAGCATTTCCACTGCAGAATTCCAGAATAACAAAAAGAAAAAAAAAAATAACATTGGAGAAGTTGTCTCACGATGTAGCATTGCTATAAACAACCTGGTTTGCAAATTGTGATTTAATATTCAGTCAGTCATAATAAAACGGTCTAATGCTCATTGAAATATTAGTAAATTAAGTGCTGAAATGAACATCAGAACTTGTTAATCTAATCTGCTGTTTTTATGGCTTTAAAAAGCTCTTTAACTATTTGAAAGTTAATTATACAGAGACAAAAATCTCTAGGTTTAATTGATGTCAGCAGTCAAATTGATGTAAACCCAAGGAAATCTGGGAGCTTTTTCTTTTGAGTTTATGTGGTGAACGCTCTGGAATTTTATTAGATTACTTGCAAAGACATCGCTGTGATTCTCTGAAGCTTAATGCACTACAATACAATAAGTAAATAGAATACAATAAATAAATTACAATATAATAAGTAAAAACAAAGGCTTATTTTTCCTTATTTGGAAATACTACATTTACCTCAGACAACTTGTGAAATAATCAAGCCTTGATAAACTCACTGTATTTTTTTACTTCAGCTTTTTGCTGTTTTGCAAAGTGGGATTTTTTTTTCATGAGGATACTGGCCAGCTCTGTTGTTCCGAATGGAAGCRTTCCTCCTGTTTCTTCCTTCCCCCTATTTTTCCCCTTCAACATAATGAGCAGGTCCATTTGTTTTACGCAGGCGGGTGAAGTGCACTGTRGTAGCATCTTGTGTGTGTCTTCTGTGGTGAGGATAAAGCATCTCACAAAGAGAAATAGCAATGAGAAACAGAAACACAGAATGCAGTCATTGTTGTGATGTTTTAATCCTGCTCTGTGTGTGAGAGTATTGCAGAGGTCTGAGTCTACCCATGCACTGGGTACACAAGAAGCAGAATTCTCTGGATTAATATTTCTGTCTGGGTAGGTCCCAGCAATCAGTTTTTAGGTTGTCTTTCCATTTACCAGTTGAGTTTAAGGACATTGGTACAATAATCTTCTTAATATGCCACTGATAAACTGTATAGGATGGATTTAATGCCCAACAATAAATGTTGGCTAGTGGAGATACACAGGTAGTCAAATCCCCTATATAAAATGCTTTCGGTTTTCTGCAAGATACAGCTTTTCTCTCAAGGCAAAAGGATTCACAGAAATGTGCTTTTTCAGATATTTATCGAAAAGAAAAAAGAAGTAGGAGAATACGAAACAAATCAAAATCTTAACAAACCTTGCCTTCAAAGAAGATGTTTGATGTTTTTATGTTCTGTGAACTTATTTGCAAGAGAAAACTTTTTTCTTTTTTCCCCGTGAGAAGATACCTGGGAAGCACTTCAGCATACAAGTGTGAGGGTTTTCTTCATGGCCTTCTCAATGGCAAAGAACTGAGACTTTTGCTCTGAGAGATAATAGTGAATTCTGTAAGATGTATTTTGCTCCAGAGGAAGATTTATTATAGAGTAAGTTGAGTATTTTTTGCAGTTTCTTGGTAACTAACTGCCTCTGTGAATATTTTTAGGACAATATGTATAATATTGAAGAAATATACCTCTCATTGGAAGGAGATGTAGTTATTGTGAGGTAATGGTTTGCACATGCATAGTTACTAAGAGTACTAGTGTCCCGATTTAGTGATATAAACTACGTATCTGTAGCATATTCTCTCAATATTCTCTTTCTGAACATCCAGATCCTTTCTTTTGTTTGTTTGTTTTTGAGATAGTGAGGACAAGAAATATATCTGCATACCTTTTTTCTTAAGATCGTTGTTATTCTTGTTGGAGAGGTTATTGGCAGTCTTACAGCATGTGGGAAGGAGTAAATGCATTGAATTTGACAGCCTTGACTCATTAATTTACCACTATTAGAATGTGGTTTTTCACACTTGCAAAGTGGTTTGTTTTTTTTTTTTTTTTCCTACCTGTTAATGGAAAATCAAAAGATTGATTTAAGTGAATGCGGAGATGGAAGTACAGGAATTTGTTTTTCTATCATTGAAAACTGTGTAACCAAGACCACGCTGGAGGATTCCGTGTTA
The DNA here is from genome assembly GCA_003342815.1 of Eudromia elegans. Classification (NCBI taxonomy): domain Eukaryota; kingdom Metazoa; phylum Chordata; class Aves; order Tinamiformes; family Tinamidae; genus Eudromia; species Eudromia elegans. Next base: position 387,748 of record PTEX01000161.1, read on the forward strand.
TCTTCCCAATCTGCTGAGAATAAAGCAAAAGAAATAGTTCTGAAGGTGGAAAAAAGAAGGCTTTGCAAGGCATTCAAGAGCACTGCAGAAGCAACAAGTGCACGGAGTGCTAGAACATCCTCAAAGATATAGAGGATTCCCATAATAATGAATGGGAAATATTCTTTGGCTCTTCTTGGAAAATTCTTTCCTGATTTTTTAGTGCTGCATATTTGATGCTTGTATGCAAAACAAGGACTTTCCAGGTAGATGATACATCAGTAATCTGTTTGTGAGGCTAAATACTTTTGGTGTAGAATCTTTTCCTGTCCTCTTCCACTTTTAAATAAAAAATGAAGTCCATTTCTATAAGGASTAGGACCATTTCTGGATGTACTTTGGTGTGTTACACGTGAAATTCCCAGCTTYTTAGCAAGGTCAAAATTAAATTTCGTTTTAAGCACCTTGGGCAATGTGCAAATAGGAACCTATTTCATATTAGAGGGAGGAGGCATGAGTTCTTTTATAGAGAATGTGAGAGCATACAAGCTTAGTATGTTGATTTGCATAAGCAAATGGAGAGAAAACAGGCTATTGTAAATACACGGTGGATATAGAAGATAGACTGGAGAGGAATGCTTAATTTTTGCTGAGGCAGTCAACTGAAGAAAGCAGCATTGTGTTCCTTTTCCATACTAAAAAACTTGGACTGTGTCCCTTGACATTGTCAACAGTTGCCTGTTGATTAGTTTACATGGGAGAATTTATGAAAGATTCACAATGATTTTATTTCATTTTATTTTGTATGTCCATGTTGTGTGTAGTGTTRTGTGTAGTGTTCACTTGAGCTAACTATTTACTTTTTTTTCTACATTAAAAACTAAAAGCTTGTTATTCATCATGGTAATCGTAACAAATGAATATGTATCATCTGATTTCTCAGGTAATACTTGAAACTGGCAGCAACTGTAATGAATAATCCCATGACAATTGGTGCAGCCTAAGAGATTTCTCCTTAGAACCTTAGACTCTTTAAAGGCATRTATTCCAAAAATGCTATCTTCTGTGTACTCTATTAGGAATATTTTAAGAGCATCTGAGATCCATTCTGAAGCATTGTGAAGAAACTTGGAGGACTTCCCATCATTTCTTTCTGGTTTTCTGCTCYCTCACTCAGTGAGTCTTAGTGTTGTAATTTACCAACAGTGTGGAGAGCTTCATTTGCAAACCTCTGATTTGTATATGGAGAAGTAATGTGCCACATATAAATTCCTRCTTTTGTCATGAAATTGAATATTTGGAAGGGATCATGGTGTWCACCTGGTCCAGCCCCTTACTCAAAGCAGGGTCARCCCCAGGTTRTTCAAGGCTGGGCCCTGATAGAYCTTGAAAACCTCCAARSATGGAGACTGCACAACCTCACTAGGTTTYGATTCCATCTTATTCTTACACTGTGCTTGCTTTGGAATCCATTTTCATTCCTGGACAGCAAAGATGATGTACTCAGTGTTAATCAAARCAACTAAAAAAGTCCCTGCAGAGATGTGATAAAAATACTGACCTTGAAGGGCGATTGTAGAGAAGAAAGGAAACAAACATATTGCTAAACCTGTTACATCATCCCCAGCCTTCAGATAGAAAAATATGGGTGAAGCCCTCGGTATTGGGTGATTGCCTGGAAAGTATTTCTGATATCCAGTGTTATTTCTGCTGTCGTTTCTTCGTTCAGTGAAGGACATTTCCTGCATTTCCATCAAAAACCTGGCACTGTCTTCTTTTGGGGCCTTCTCATGAGCCAGTCACTTAATTTGACRTTCTGCTATTGTGTGGGAGTGGAAAGGGCATGCTAATGGCACGCACACATTTTACCATTACTTCTTGAATTCATAACCAGTAGCAATTCGTAAGTAATGTCAAATCCCCAGATCACCCCAAAGTGAGATGTTTAATATGCCGTCTTATTCCCACTGGAGCTGAAAGACCAGAAGTAACAGAGCAGGACTTTCTCTCAACTGAAAATGTCAGGAGAATTTTCTGCATGGTGGTTAAGAGATCAGTTCTGTGGCAGATTCCATCAGCAGCTGACACTTACTTGAATAAATGGATGAGCTGTGTTTTACGACTTCTGCCACATGTAGTGKTTTTTTCCTGGTGTAAGGATAAAGTGACTTGTTCATTCACGGAAAGCTAGTTCTTCCCAGAGCTATTGCTCCAGGCTTTGCACATGCTGATTTTGTTGTATCCATTAGACTGCTCATAATTTCGACTCAGATGAGAGGCATTACTTATTCTGGGAGGCCTAAGAGCAGATTTTATTATGTTTAGTCTAGCTTGTGGTTGCCCAGGCGTTCAAGGAACTGTGTCCTCAATTGATGTGGACCTTCCTGGGGAATTGTGAATGTCTGTCACTTTTTCAGTGCTAAATTCTTACAGTGGAACAGTGAATAACTGTCTGAAAGGTAGAGCTTTTTCCAACCAGTTTTCAGGTTGTAATGATTTCTAGCTGAGCGAAAAGTAGGAGGCGGGATAGCAACAGCAGGAATTTTTGAAGGTTTTACTGAATTCTACATCTTTCAGATTCCAAATCTTATTATAAACTTCYGTAAAGGATTAAGCATTTTCTGCTAGGGTTCTCTCTGAAATCTCTAGTCAAAATTTTTTAAACTTAGTTAAAACATTGAACTCAAAAATCACTATTTGTGACTTTTCTAGTCGCTTATGTATACTTAGGTATATTTGTGTAAGCATGGTCTTTGTTGATTCACCAGCAATTTGAATTGAGATCACCCTGATTTCCAAAGGTAGAAGGAAAACCATATTTTAAAGGAATTGCCATCTTTTAACTCTCTTCCTTTGCAAAAGTCATCTTTTGCAGTGAAGGAGGATCAGTTCAACCAGATCTGTTTTCATGGTATCAGAATTTCCTGAAACAAGGATGGAAGAGAAACAAGGATGGAAAGATGAAACAATGGAGATTCTTTTCCTTGATTACCATATTTATACCTTCATTTTAATCATTAGTTATTCTTTTCAAAAGCACTTGGAGTCTTTACAGGTACTTCCCAATGCACATAAGTTTATGCTTCAGGCACTGGCTGTTTCCATTTTAATCTCTTACTTGTGCAGGAGTTTCCTGTCTCTGACTATTAGCGTCGTGTGCTTTGATTTTTTGATTTTTTTTGTTTTCTCTTGCCTTCAGATGAGCAGAAGATACAAGATTTTCATCCTTCACATAATTGTTATCAATCTTACTGTTTCCCCCCATTGATATTTTTCTTCTATTTTTCATGCCAGATAACGGCTGGCATGAAAAAGCCTCACGGCTTTCTGGACCCATTTGAATTTTCCTGTTAGTTGTCTAGTATCAAAGAGCATTGTGTCTACAGCAGCCAAAATATTGCTACTCTGAACCTTCTTTTTGTTAGACTGATCTTAGARAAACATGCATAGTCCTCAGCCTGACTTTTTAGGTCAATTAGCTGTGTTAATTCAAAGCTGTAAATCTCCTAGCTCAAATCCATATATCATATAATGCTTCTAGATGGTCCTCTGTGTTGAGCATGATTGAACAGAGATTAACCCAAATGAATAGRTTGAGGCTTATTTTCTGGAGTTCACCATCACAGATATTCCATTCCATCCAGATATTCCACAGATGTTCCATTTCACTGCCCATAYTGAAGAATCCTTGGCAAAAGCTTTTTACATATCCAGCCATGAAAGCCCATGCTGTTCAGGTCTTTGTATCAGCTCTTCTTTGTTCAGTGAAATTGGAAACTTTATGAGCCCTGTAAACTAAATGGAACATTTATCTGAAGTCTTTATGAATGTGTTCCTCAGCTGTCACTTCATAACATGTATTTTATTTTTGCTCTGGCATTATTGCTTTGCTACATTGGTGGGGTTTGTTTTTGTTTTCCCCCAGAGTACAGTACATTTTCGAGTGCATTGAAGAAATGCTGTAACCAAAAGAAGAAAGACTCTGTGTTCAGCCAGCGTACAGATGAATCATCTGCTTCTCAGTATTTCCAGGTAATGAAACTCCTCAGGGTGAGTCTGTGGCACCCAAGTTACAGTTCTATTCCTAACTTGGTCACCAGGTGATTTAGGAGTATGGTTCCATTTTGCTCAATGACTGGTCAGGTCTTTGGTCATTTAAGAAYAAGAAAGATTGATGTGCTCTGTCTTTTCTCTGTTTTCCCTTTCCCCTCTTTAGTTTTATGGCTGTCTGTCTCAACAACAGAACATGCTGCAGGATTTTGTGAGGACAGCCACCTATCACAGCGCAATCCTACAGAACCACATAGATTTTAAAGACAAGGTGAGCTCTATTAACAATTTAAATATCCCAGTATACTGATCAAGCTTTAAACTTTTGATTGAACAGCACTGATCATACTTGAGTTTTTTCTCAGCTGAGACTTTGTGCTTGCTTATACTAACTATGTGTGTGTTTGTTCTTCGTTTCACATTTGTAATGTCATGTTCAAATGCATGATGGCAATGCGTGATGGTGATGGTACACTACATATCCTAGGATGAACGTTCCAGAATATAGATCCAGACATGAATAATAATAAATTCCTCCGTWGTCCTCTGTGAGTTTCTTTAACTGTCAGCTGTGTAATTGGTATTTTGCCTAGTAGCCTCTTGCAAATACCTATAAAAAAGTTTAAGTTAGCATCTCTTTTTTTTTGAGGTCTACAATGAATGTTTTACCACCTTGCAGTTGTTATAGACTAAACAAGCATGTTGTTGGCGGCTGTGCCTCCGTTCATGTGTGGCAATGAGTTGGAAAGAATGCAGGACCTTTTGCCTATGAATTGAGGTGCACACACCCATCTCCAGAATAAATATACACAGATCTTTAAAAAACTACCATAATTAACATAATGACCATTTTTGCTGATTCCTTTAATACTTTGCCTCTTACATTCTCCAGACCAGGCACCTCTGAAAAAGGTAAAAGAAAATTTGCACTGAGAAGATGTAGGGTGACCTCTCTCCCCCTCATTTGCCAGTTGTAGTTTGTTAAGCTTCTTAAAATCCAAAGCACAGGACTTGATATCTCTTGCAAATATTTTACTTTCTGATTATTTTTTTCAAMTGAAAGTAGTTGCATTAGCTCTAGTAGTTTTTCTGACCATAGGCAGAGCTGTCCTCCTGTGCAATCCTATCTCATCCCACCTTTAACAGTATTTAAAACAATAAATGTAGTCAATAATTAGGTAATATAATGGCACATTATGTGGAAATGAATCTTCTTTAATAAGATTCTGAGTTTGTCAGCTTTCCAATCCTGTCATTTTGCTTCTATGTTACAAGGCAAAAAAAGATTCGTGTTCCCAGCTCACTTTCTTATATTATTGCTCCTCTGTGTGAATTTCTGTCAYGTCTTCTTAGTTGCCTTCTCATCTCTCTTCTGGGGACAGCATGCCCAGTTCCCTCAGTCTCCTTCTCTAAGAAGAAATTGCTTGTGCCCTTTTACCATTCCTATCATTCTTCTTCAGACCTACCATCAATTCTGCTGAACYTGTTTTTATAAGGATTGACAAGACTTATACAAAGTGGTGCAGGAAAAGCAATACAACACGTTTACGTTATAGAATTCTGACACCTTTTTTATTATTTTCTATATTCTATAGAAATCTGAACTTTTTTTTCCTCTAAGTGCATCTGTCTACTGAGAACTTGAATAGTATGTAAACAATACAGATTTCCTAAAAATCAATTGAATTTATCTTAGCATTGTCCAATCTCCTAGTTTTCATAGGTCTCCCTTCTCTTGAGTAACTTTGTGTCCTCAGCAGGTCTTGTCCACACGCTGTAATGCAAAACGTGAATTTATGTCTACAAGTGACAAATATCGGTTTCATTTTGGTACCTGTGGTAAGGAGTTCATGCGTTGTGCATTCCTTCCCCCTGTAGTCAGGCTTGCTGTGCAGGAGCACAGCTGTGTGCTTTTGCTCTTAGTTTATTTTTTTTCCAAGCTGTCGGAGCTTCTCTGGCCGCTCTTCAGTATACCTAAGAATAAGACTTTTCCTGTCTGGGTGTTGCTGGCCACCCACCTAGAAAATGATCTTTCAGTTTCCTGATTCCTTTTCAAAATKGCAATTTTTCAAAACAAATGTGGCTGAATGTTGCTCTAGATCCCTGGTTTCAATGGTTTCCCATGAGAACCTCAAATTCCCATTCTGTTAAGAATTTACCTAGCTGTCTTAAAAATACTGCAGCTATATGTTATCTTTCATTCAGAAAAATGTAAGGTAGGGAAATGTCTAATGGTAGCAATGTGGAGAGAAACAGAGACATAATTATTTTTATATTTCCATTTATTGGAAGATTTTTTCACTGAATTTCTATTTGACTGATTGTTTCCTAACTCCCTGGCTTTCTTTGGCATACTGCATTACCTTTGCTGCCTACTTCCCTAAATTCCTGAATAGAAGTTTAATTTATAGTAACTTTTGACTTAAAATATTTATTTTCCTTTGTTTTTGAAAAAAAAAAATCAGAAAATGAAGCAGATGATCAGAGTTAAGCTGAATGAAATTAACTCTAGATCCTTTGAGAGGGTTCTTACTGATGTATTCAGACACATCCTTTCTATCAAAAGTAAGATATTTCAGGATCATCTTCTRGGATTGACAATTTATTTCAATGGGAACTTAAAAGAATAAGGAGAACTTATTTAGAGTGTAATGTATCTGACGTTGGACTTTTCACACTGGTTTGTGTGGTATGTGTTCCTATGTGTACCTTACTGTCCTATTCTCCTCTATATGGATTACTTACAAGTTTCTTTAGAGCTTTCACTAATTTTTCATAGTAAAACTTCCTTGGATTTTGAATTCTTATCGAGCCAGTAGGGTGAGTTAAAAGTGTTTTAATTAATTTTATTGAAGGAAAGACCCTAAAACAAATTGTACAGTAGCAGTGCATAATGCAATTTCAGACTGAATTAAGGCATTGCTACATTTCTAGTTCTTTGAAAATAAGTCTGAGGTTCCTGAACCTTTTATGGTTTTGTTTTGTTTTGTTTTGTTTGCAACTAGCACCAGGATTTCTCCAGTGATTCTGGATAAAGGGTTAGGGAAATTAGCCATTCACACTCCACAATCAAAGGCATATATTTATAATAATAATAATTTTCTCTATCTATTCTTGGTAATATATGATTATTCTGCATGATAATATAATCATAGGTTTTTGGTATTTCACACTTTCTGCTTTGAGTTTTACAACTCTGCTCTGTTGCCGTTTTGGTGTATTCCCCCATCTTACTCAAAAATCCTTTTCAGGACTCTAATTCTGCAAGCACACGAGCRTGCAAACCTATTTCTACATGTGCGTAGCTCTCATCAAATTCACATTTGGAAAGTTACTCGTCTGTGCAGGAGCTGTGATCAGAGAGATGTGGCATTGGTCCTTCTCAGCTCTGTGATTTTTGATAAATACTGAAGTAGCTGCATTTACATTTCACATACTATCATTAGTCAACCACCTGTCTATTTTTTTTATCTTAAAATTCTCCTTAGAGAATTTTTCTCTTTAGAAATAAACATGCCACTTCCATGTATTGATCTTTCTCCACATTTGGTTGTAGAGAATGCTCTTGCATTTCTGTTAAAAAGATGTTAAGAGGGAGGTGAGAGGAAGCCGCTCGTTCTGTAGGGAGTACAGCAGTGCCATTTGGGGCCATTTGGGGCCATTTGGGATCAAGCCATGCTGTTGAGAGTTCATTGAACCACAGAATAACTTAGGCTGGAAAGGACCTCTGGACATATGCAGACAAGACTGCACTTTGAGTGTATTCAAGGGTGGAGATTGTGCAGAGCCTCCACGGGCTGGCCTTTCTTGACCACCTGCAAGGTGAAACAGCTTTTCTGTGTATTTGTTGGAATTTCCAGCATTTAAATGTTCCTCTGTTACCTCCTGTCCTGTCCCCSTGGTTGTGTTTTCCCTGTACACTCTCAACAGGCAGATGAAGAATGCAGTAAGCTCTTCCCCTGGTACACTTCGTCCTAATCTAGACAAACATTTCCCTCAAGCTTCTCTTCGTAGGTCGTGTCCTTTAGATCCCTTACCAGCTTGGGGGGGATGTCTATTGGACTTGATGCAAARTGTCAATATCTCTTTTTGGCCTGAGGATCTCAAAATTGCACCGATATCTCCAGGACATTATCTCACAGGTGGATACTTCACTTTCCCAGACCTCTGCTGGCTACAGTTTTGTTTTTGCCATTCTTGGCTGCAAGAGCTTGTTGTCCAGCGGGACCCCTAAGTCTGTTTTTTTTAAAAGCTGCTTCCAAGATGTTCAGCCCCAGCCTGTACTATTGCAAGGTGTTCAGCAAAGATGACTTTGTGCAAGTTATCCCACCATGTCTCTAATCSCAGTGAAATCACAGCTGTGCTGCCTTTTCCACACTACATGTGTTTGTGTCCATGCATCTCTGGTGGCTTCGCTGTCATCCAGCTTTCACAAAAGGATCATGGCTCTGCTGTCCTGTTCTGATCCTGTTCTACTGGCTCCTGGATACTTCCTCATGCCTTTCATGCCTTCACCTCTCTTCAAGCCATCATAATTCCCTGTGCATGGACCTACATTTTCACTGTTGAAAACCTGATGGCAAAGATGATCTTGCCCCATTTTTAGATGGATCACATCTGTCACCCCCAATCCTCATTCCTCCAGAAGGTCCTGTCTTCATATTTACCATAGTCCTGCRCAACCAGGTACTGATGTCCAGGAGAGGTTAGATTAGTCCTACCTGCCCTCACATGGGCAGGATTGAGGAGATACACATGGGACCCATAGTACATCAGTCCCATGTGCTTCACACTCAAGAGAGTGTCATCGGTGTCCACATAGATGAAGGGCAATGGATAATAAGCAGCCCAAGGGCCAAGGAGGTTAAGCATTCCCTTTCTAGCTTCCTAGGTCTGAGCCCTTGGTGTACAAGAAGCCTCCCAAGAGAGCATGTCAGATCAGCAGATGAGTGCCCCTGTCCCATGCAGGAAGGGGTTTCTGRTGACATTGTCCCCTCTGATTTTGGCGCGGATGTTGCTTCTGATTCAACCGGTTTTCATCCCATCTTGGGAGTTTATGTCCTCTGCTTGAGCATACTCAAATGTATTCAAGGGTACTCTTGTATTCAGAAGGTTTTCTTGTATTACATGTCTTGTATTCAGAGGGTCCTCCTGTCTGTTTCCTCTCCTTGCATTGCATGGCTTGGGCTTCTTCCTCTGCTAAGTGCTTGTGAGGACCCAGGCCATCACCCTCTTGGCCTCCCTAATGTCTTACAGTGCACTCCTGTCCTCCCAGAGCTTCTTCCCCCAGCAGCTCCCTCAGCTGCAGCCCGTTTCATCCTAAACCTTCCCACTGAGYTGTACTACCTTCTGACACAGACATAGGGCTCGTATGGGTGATGGTATTAAAACAGATCCAACGCAAAAAAACAACTTCCCTTTATCCCCTAGATCTGTAATGCTGCATTTGAACAGTTGGCTCTTATTCCTAACTTACAAGTATAGAGAGGGAAAGCTTTGTAATATCCGTGGTTCCCCTTGGGCACTGAGAAATAGTCATCAGCCCTTCTGTCAGCCMTGTGGTTCAGTGAAATTGGCCTGGTTTTATTTTCTTCCTCCCTAGTCTCTTACCCAACATTTGCTGTCACTTGTTGTTATGAAGAGTTAGTTCCTCTGGGCATGGGGGCATATTCTAATACCTGCCAAAGCACCGAGAATAAAACTGGGTCTGTGACAGCCTGTCATCGGTGATCTGAAAAAATGAGCTTAATAAAATCTTTCACTAGGAAAGGGAATCTGAATAAAGGGAAGGCTCTGGCTCCTACGCCCAGCTTGAAACTGTGTGCAATAACAGAAGCAATGTTAATTTATTTTACACTGGAGAAGTTCTGTAACACAGACCTGTAGCATCTACGACAAATCCAAACAACGTGTGTTGAACKTTATTCAGTAGTGAGGAACCTGTGTGTCACACAGAGTGAGTATTTGGGAGCAGAATGGGCTCTTAGTTCTGAAAGATGATTTTTCTGCCAAAAACTGGGAAACTGAGACATGACAAGGACAGAGAGCAGGGGAAACTGATGGCATTCTTAGCTGTGGTATTCCSTCTGAATGCATATTATATTTAAGTGGTGGGTTTGACTCAGACTGAATCAGATTTGGCCCTTCAAAATGTTTTAGGCAACATTTTGTCTTGCAAAAGGTGAACATTCTGGCCAAGAGGGAAAGTGGCTTTGGGATTTAAATATGATTGAGAGACACTGCATCCAAAATAAGCATAAAAGACATAATATTGCTGTCAGCAAATAGAAATAATATTTGAACAAACATATACCTCAGTTTTATACTTCCATATCAAGGAGTGATTTTTTTTTCATATGTGGTTTTGTACACCCTTAAAGAATTATTGGAGTTTTATCTTCCTTCCCTCCCCAGGGTATTCAGACTAAGGACAGTGTTCACATTTTTCTCCTGAAGAAACTTCAGTATAAAACCCTCTTTCCTCCATCCCACACACATTTACATATATACATGAATTAAAAGTCTTTTAAAAATATACTTCCCTGCTAGAATAAAGATTAAGGGCATTAACACTCTTCTGTAAGAAGTTTTTTACACTTTTTCATTGTGTAATTTATAAAATTTAAGCAAAATACTAAACTCAGGGTTCATCTGTGAAAACTTGCTTAGTGAAAACAGGTGCCAGGAAGTGACTTGTCGTGATTTTGTTCCTTTTGTTCTGCCTTTTGTTTTCAAGGTGGTTCTAGATGTTGGCTGYGGATCAGGAATCCTTTCATTTTTTGCAGTTCAGGCTGGAGCTAGAAAAGTCTACGCAGTTGAAGCCAGTTCGGTGGCAAAATATGCAGAGGTAAGTGTTTTATTTCAACAAAGTGCCAAACGATGTGAAAGCATGAGAGACCCAGAACTCTGCATCAAATAGGTTGGTGCTGAAGATTTGCAGTTTCACCTGCATAAGAAGTCTGATCTAGTCCCTATGCTTCTTAGAAGGTCATTTTTGAAGGTGCTCTAAATCTATGGATTTGTCATATAAATCATATAGCAGTTGTTTCTGTGAACAAAGCTGTGAACATACCTAATTGTGGTTAGACTTTCTATCTTCAGAACCAGAGAAAATTATATTTTTTAAAAAAAACACCCCTGCTGTTTTCACAAGTTATATGGAAAAATACTATCTTCAGAGGAAACAATGTATTTTGATGGGATAAAACAAATATTTGATGGATGCTCCCAGTTTTAAAAGATATTTTTTGAGCATTTCTTAATGAAGTATTCTCATATAATTCAAGGCATTTTAAACATAAAAAAAAAAAGGCACTTAAGTGACATTTAATGGTGGAAGTGCCTTAGGAAAAATCCACTTCCTAAAATGCGCTAATCCTAAATCASAGCAACAGCAGAAATCTCTGTCTCTGCTCACAGATAACAGTGTTTGAGATTTAAACATCGCTGTGTGTGGGAAGCAGTGTGAGAATATTTTTGCCAGAGCTGATCAGCTCCATCCCAGTTTTAAAAATGTGGAAGACACTCAAAGATGGAAAAGTAGCAGTTTCCTAATCCATGCTTAGAAGAAAAAGTTGTTTTATCTAGATGTTATTTTCTCTTTCTGCTTTACTAATCCTGAACAATAATGTTGACATCCCTTCAATAGTTCAGTAATTTGGAGTCAATAATTCCTCTGACATTAAAACTATGACAGTCGAGCCTTTACCTTGATGAAAGTTGGTGTTTTCAGGTAGAACAACGTCAAATATTGTGTTACTGCTGGAAATAATGAGAATGTGTTTGTATCTTAAAGAAGCAAATGGGGATATTAGATATTTTTATTTCAGGTAGAATTTTTGACTAATATATTAAGTCTTTGCCTCTTTTTTTTTGGCATTTTACAAGGTTTTTTGATTCCAGCTGTAATATAAGATTCTCTATGATCTCCCCATTTTTGCTTTTGCTTCCTGCTGCATTTATGTTGTTATTGATGAATGGTTGATGTATGTCTCACGTATACAGCCAGATAGTTGTACCAGCATGACTCAGGAAAAACATACTGCAGGAACATGTCTATCGCTTTATGGTAACTTCAGTAGTCAGAGAAGAAATCTTCATGATTAAAGGGAAAACTTTTCCTGATGTTTGTCATTTTTAACACCCATCCGAGGCATTAAAAAAGGTAAACATAGGGAAGGATGGTCACTCTGTGTCAGAGGGAAGAGCGGAGAGTGGATTCACTACGGATTCTTGTGGACAGATTTGACAAATTGTATCTAAGTCAAATTTGTTTCATGAAAAATGGAGGATTTATTTAGGAAAACAAAGTAAAAAGAGCAAAAGAGAAGCTTCCTGTCCTTGCAAGCAAGTGGGCATAGTATTAAATATGTTTTAAACTTTGGGTCACCGTCTTGAATGTGCTTTGATGTCAGGAGTAAGCAAAGCCACTAGTTGTGAGAAGGTATTTGCTGCATCTGTAGCCTATCAGATACTGTATGTATTTATGAGAGTATATACATGTGAGTAAAATACCTGGAAACAGCATGAATCTATTGGTTTTAAAGAYTGAATTGCAATTCCCCTGAGGTGAATGAAATGCTAAATTACTTAAGGCTACATCTTAGGAAGAGAAATAAAGAACATTTTACTGCTGCAGATACTGGTGAATACTAGCTGAAGTGAAAGCAATTACCCAGACCCTGATAATTCATAAAACTGTGATCATTTCCCTCTCCCCTTTTCCTAAGATAAGAGTCAGTTCCTAGAAGAAAAATCACGGAATTGTATAGTCATAATTTCTTTTGAAAACCTCTTCACCCTCATAAACTATATGGTAAGTCAGCACAACTGATCAGTGAGCACATAGTATATTTTAAGAGTTTGAATTTTTTTAATAAAAACATGTTTGGTTAGGTAAATTAACTGAATGCTTTTATTGCATACTGTAGATACTATTTACAGAATTCTAAGTGTTCCACAATGCAATTTCATTGTAAATTAGCATCATCTATCCAGCATCTGGATTATGAGAAGAACATTACTTTATATCCATTTCTTACCTCGTTTCTGCATGCATTTGTTGTATTTGCCATCTGCTTCAGCTATATGTAATAAAATRCTATTGAAGGTGGGATTAACAGGTCACATTCCCTTTGTTTTTCCATTTTAATACAACATATATGAATCTAGTGTAACATTCTACCGATTGAAGAGAAATTATGAACTGAATTTCAGCTGTGCACACTAGTGCCGTAGTATTTCACCGAGAGCTACATTAGCTTTAAAGTACATTCCTTTTTATGGTTATGAGTTTATACAGAAAGAGTTCATATAGATGTATGTGTGTGTGTGTGTGTGTGTGTGTGTGTATAAATCACACTCCAGTGCAAATAGTTGTTGGGCAGCTTTTTCACTGGTTATCAGTTTAACTTGCTTTCATTTCCATTTTCTTCTACAACATCATGACAAAAGCTAGAGCTGGAGCTTTCCTTAATGAAAGGCTAGYTCAGAAAAGCTAGAGAGACCTTAGCATCCTTTTTGTGGTGATATATATATGAGTGAACTGGTGTTTGTGTGTACGTATGTGTGTGTGTATATATATATGTGTGTGTGTGTGTATAGTGGTATATATATATGACTCCAGTGAAGCTCGTAGATAGTCATTAGACATATTATTTTCATTAGACATATTATTTTCATTTGAAGTAAAAATGACAACAGAGAGATAATAATTTAACATATATATATGACTTAAAAGTTCAGCTCATTACTACAGTCCAAGGAATTTAGTCTTCTCTCTCCAACACTTTTGGCATTTCTCTACACAGAAAAGAATACTATCTAAGGGAGTTCCTAGCATTATTATTTACTTTTATGTCAGTCTCGTCAACACACTAAATATTGCCTATTCACTAACATGACACAGAAGGGTCRTGCACCGTAAGGGTGCTTATAGATGCACTCTCCAGCACACCTTCTGGAATTAACATTTAACACATTTAACATGAATTGGGAATAAGTGTTTTGGCCAAAATTCTTCCTAAGCMCCCGCAATGTTTGCTGCTATTTGCAATGTAGTATTTAGGCAATATTTATGTGCACCGTATTGTCTTCAGTACAGTAAGGAAACTGCATCTGTGTGTTTTCTGTTATTTAGATTAAAATATTTTTAACTGTGCATGATGATACATTGTTTGCCCTCTCATCGGGYGCATCACGTGTGTTATTGCGAGGCTGGTATGGTATGGTGATAATGCACATCTAAAAGAAACCCTGGAGGACGTTCCATKGGGAAGGGCAGCCGGGTAGAGACAGCAGTTTCTCCCTCAGGAATGACGGACCGTGGGCTTGGGCTTTTTAGCTGAATGCAGCTATATAATTAACACTTCAACTAAATCACTGGATTTTACTAACTGAATGCAGCTGGATATCTCCAGTACAGTAGTGTAGAATAATAATTACGGAACTACTTCATAATAAGCATCTTATTGGGACACTGTTAGAATTTAGCTGGATTTAAGGAGCCTGGTACTGTATATGAGCTCTTAAGTGTGCACCAAGACCTATATTTTAAGTTCTGATGGAAGTGCAGCTGGTCCTGTTAAGAGAGATCAGAGAAGTGGCATAAACAAGCGGGTAAATGCAGCTGCCCCAGAGGTGCAAACCCTGAGCAGATGGATGTCCAGAGCCTCCAGATAAACTCTCTTACTTCAACTTCCTCACCTTCAGCCCGCCGAACTCTGTTCCACTGTATTTGCATCTCATGACAATTGCAAAAGTCTCTGTCACGTTTCTACTGAGGGCATTTGGGCTTGTGAATGTCCTTGGTTGTGAACGTTTAGTTTTACCAGCTTGATTCCTTCTCCGAGTCTTCTCCGAGGTTGAAGTAGTTGCTGTTTTCTCTGCATCACTCAGCATTAAGTACACTGATAAGTCTAACACCAGTGGTTTTTCATACGGATATATAGTTCCTCCCTAAGTATGTAGCTGCACAGTTARATTAAAAGCCATTTGACTGTTTCTATTTTAATTTTTAAGGATGCTGCCATGTTATTTTCTGTTTTGGTAGAGCTATTCTTTTTGCCATCTTTGGGAGTCAAATTTCTTTTATTTTCACGGTTTGCCTTTTTTCATAATGASTTTTGCAGAAATTTGTTTTTGTCAAAGCAAAACAGATTCTGAAGCTTCAGACAGCTCAGTCTGTCACAGTCTTTCTGAGGGAAGTCCTGTTGAATTTTTGGATTATTCATAGCTTCATAAGATCCATGACATCGACAGTCAGACTTTCGTGTGTAGCAGTTGGGTCCTTGTTTAGTAGGGTTGAAGGTCTTCTGTGGCTTTATGTGGAACCGGACCTTTCATGAGAAGAGATATATGAGGGGTTTCCATTAACCTATCTGAATGGCACAGATGAGTTTTGATCTGGATTTTRTCAAAAAAACTTCTTATTTTTCCTAAGACTTTTGAATGTTTGATTTTTGTGAATGCTGTGTGAAAGAGGATGAGAAAAGTTACGAGAACGCTTACATGGCCCCGTTTGGTGGCAGATTGTTGGAATTCATTTGACATGAATTCATATACCGGATACAAATTTAACCATTCGTATTTTGTTTTAAGAAATTGATTTAATGCTCTCTCTCTCTCCATGCCTTGAAGGTTTCCTGAAACCCAGGAGACTAACGCAGCTCTTGAAAAGAACAGATTCCTWCAGTCACTGACAACCCCAGAAGATAAAGGGTGGAGTGAAACACGTTGTTTTCTTTTCAAGGTTTTTGTTTTCCCCCTTTGCAGAAGCTGTGATATATCGAAACAGCTTTATTTCTTTTGCTCAAGCACATTGTGCTGAGCGTGACTTGGGGATTGCGGGAATTTATGAAATAACGTG
This sequence comes from Eudromia elegans, assembly GCA_003342815.1. Classification (NCBI taxonomy): domain Eukaryota; kingdom Metazoa; phylum Chordata; class Aves; order Tinamiformes; family Tinamidae; genus Eudromia; species Eudromia elegans. Next base: position 403,643 of record PTEX01000161.1, read on the forward strand.
TGGGAAGTGCAGGCATTGTCAGCGCTCCCACTCGCACATACCTCCCCTCCTTGGGCACAGGCTTGCCAACGAAGGGCTGAATGGAAAAGCTCTGCTGCCATCGCCCCTAGCTGCTTGTTCCTCACGTTGTTGAAAAAAACCAAAAGACAGAGTTTGCTAATATTATTTTTTTAAAAAGCTCTAATATAGTGAGATTAGTATACGAGATATATGGGATGTCAATATAAATATGCAGATGGGAAAAATTAATCAAGAGATTAAGACAATAGTTTGGATAAGTCATAGATTTTATGTGGCATGGCCAATATTCCTGATGAATTGGTGAGGATATATGGAACTTTTTACACTTAAATCCTCAGTTCTTGGAAGTTGATTTAACTCAGGGTTAGTAACCTTGTTGTAGTAAGGTCAGGCCAAAGGAGGACAAGGTAGATGGGACAAATACTTATTTCATAGTTGATATTTACAGTCTCACCAGGATACTTTTTTTTTTTATTTTCAGTTTTGTATTAATACTGCCTCGGAAAAGCAAAAAGCATTTTATATGTATTTTATATGCTTTTGTTTTTTTATTTTCAGTTTTGTATTAATACTGCCTCGGAAAAGCAAAAAGCATTTTATATGTATTTTATATGCTTTTGACAGAAGACCTTTGTATTCTCTATCTGTTCAATTTTCAAAAAACTAGCTTTTAATCACCACCAGCCTGGCTAGACAAGAACTCTTAATTAATGCTAATTAAACTGCYGTAAAAACCAGAAAAAAATCACAGGCCTGCAGGCAGAGGCGTCTGCATGTCTGTGACCAGTAACTGCCATAGGAGAGGTGAACAGGAGAGAGAGCTTTGGAGTAAATCAGAAGGTTTCTCTAGAAACCTTCTAGTTTCTCTCGGTTGTTTGTGTAAAAATGCTCTGTGTCTTGCCCGTTCACTGGCTTCCAGACAGCCTTGGTGGGCAGAAGAATAATCTGGCAGACACAGGGTTCTTGCCTTGGTTCTTCAGATGGCAGCGGGTAGGAAACTGAGGGGACTGTCACGTGAGCAGTGAGAAGCTGCTGCTCTTTTTTTTTTTAAAGTTGTATAATAATAATATGGAAAAGTAATGAAAAAAAAAAAAAAAATCTTGTTTTCCATTCAGTTTGTCTCCCTGCCATTACTCTAGTAAAAGTAAATATTTTCTCAATGCAGTTACCTTCTGCACGCGTATTGGAGACCACAATATGCTGCTGCCCTCTAGCCAACTATATGTGCTACCTATCACGGTTTGTGACGTTCTGAAAATGATTTGGGCTTCTCGCCCTCATGCACGTGTGATACTTTTGCACTTTTCCTGCAGAATTAAAACTATTTTTACATTAAAAAAACTCACCTGTGAGCAAAACGGTTATTTTGCTTCCAGAAATAAATTGCATGAAGGTTTTCCTGGTATAGTCTCTGGTTTAAAGAAATTAAGCAAAACGAACAAAGGAAAACAAGTCAGGTTGTTTTTAGAATGGGTACAAACACTAGTGAATAGAAATATAACCACTGGTATTTAGATAATTTAAAATTATATTAGATAATTAAAAATGTATATTTTTGTTTCATTAAGCACATTCATTAAATAGTTGTATTACTGTATTTGTTTATGGTGTATACTAGCAGGTTACGGCTGAAAATCACAAAGTGTGCTGTTTGTTAAGGTGCTAGAGCTGAATAAAAGCAGCATTAGTAGCTCTCGTTCTGCAGCCAGAGTGAGTCACAACTGCCTGTGTTTCCTAGCTGCTGCCTTTGGCCCAGTCCGYACTGGAAGAAGTTTGCTGAATTAGTGCGTTTCTGTGGATGTTATCAGCACACCTCCTTGGAGGAGGCGCTTTTGARCACTTGTTCCTGCTCTCCTTCTCATTCTCCTCCTTTGGGTGCATTTTCCCTTGTGGCTCCCTGTTTTTCCATCTATCCGCGTTTCCTCCTCTGCCCCACATAGGTGTTGGCAGGGCAGCAGGTCAGGAAATGTCTCTGTCTGTATCCTAAAGCATCTCCTGGGCAGAACAAGCTGTCCAAAGATGTAGTTTATTTTGTTCAGAATACTCTGAAGTTGCTTTGAAACTGGTGGCATATTTCAGAGACTTAGGAAGTTGACCAAAACCATGGGTATTCCATGGTTGAAGGTTTGGATTTCAGGGTATAAATGTCCTTATGGAGATGGAGATATTGCTCCTCTTTGGCAATGAAATGCAGAACTGACCTTCTTACACATCATGGCAGGGGAATGAAGATGAAGCAGCAGCAGCCACTGCTGGTGTCTCTGCTTGGTGGTCCAGCTTTCTTCTTCTGCACAAGGGTTGGCCGAGTGACTGCTTTCATCACTGTGTCTTCTCCATGAGGGATTTTCCTATAGCTTCGCCTGAATGTAGTATTTTTTCCTCCAAAATGTTACGCAGTTTGCTCCATGCTGGTTAAAGGGTGATTACTTTCAAAATAGTGAGCAAAAGTGATGTCCTTGTTTGGGATGTAGATAGCAAGGAGTTGTTATGGTGGAGGCGAAGCTAGATAAACCCAAGGTTCTCATAAACTCCTGCAGGAGGAGTTTTAAAATAGTTAATTTGATTCCCTGTGAAGAAACACTGGTATTTTGGTGTGGGATGTATATCCAATTGATCAAATAGATGGCAAATTTTTGAATATATCAAGAAGTGAAAGGAACTGTCTCAGTATTTATCTTCAGAAACCACAAAATACTGACTAATTCTTTGTCTTAAGCACTAAAATCTCATATTGAGGAATAAATTCCTTCGGAAACACACAATTTCTGTGTACTTGTCTAACGCATCCTTTTCAATCACCATTAGACAGTTTTACTGAAATTTGAGTCGTTGCGGTCACATGTAACATTTAAGTTCCTACTTTGTGTGTTTGTGTGTAAAATGAACTTCTGGCTAGCAAATGAGAAACTGAGTTACCTCTTAAACAATAGGAAAGACAATTATATTTCTTTTCGTTGCTGTTGTTCTACAGTGTGGAATGCTTAATCCCAATTTAGATGTCCTCTGGAGAATTTGCTGGTCAAAGAGGCCAGCTCCTTCTCGTGTATTTTTTTGTTTTTTCTCCAGCTGTTGGTGAGAAGTAACAACCTTTCTGACAAGATCAGTGTCCTGGCAGGGAAAGTGGAGGAGATCTCCCTGCCGGAGAGTGTTGACGTGGTAATCTCTGAACCCATGGGTTATATGCTCTTCAATGAGAGGATGTTGGAAACTTACCTCCACTCCAAAAAATGGCTGAAATGCAACGGTGAGTGAGCCACTACTCTCTGTACAGAGAAAAGAGGATGAAAAGCTGGAAGAAGAGGAAGCACCAGCACTGATGGTCCAGCGTGGTCTGGCTTTATTCCTTGTCTCTAGCTCCACGGGCAGCTCCAAAGGAGCAAGCATGATGCTGCAGCCTCCATTGCCCTTGCTCCAGGATGTGACTCCCTGATGGTCCTTGCTGGAGGTGGCTCTTGGCCACCGGTCTCTGTTTTGRTCTTAGCTTCCTGCTCCGTGCCCTGTGATCGCATCTCTCCTGCAAGGCACCATAAAACAAGAGGGCACTCTRCCCCCAAATGCAGGGTGGGCAAATACGGGCGCTTTTATTGGAAAAGCAGCAAGCTCCTTCTTTTGGGTGGTGGGGTAGGGCAGGGGAATTTATGGTTTTCAAATTGTTTGGACATCCTTTCACAGAGCTTCACCCGCAGACATTTTTCTAATACCTGGATCTCTCCTCTTTAATGACATACTAAAGTATTTAGTAYTGTGCATTTCATTCCTTCCTTCTTCCCTCCAAAAACGTTTGGAGACATTTTGAAGGGGATCTGTGAAATGCAAGACTTTGGAATGTTCTTTTTGAGATAAATCTAAGCACCCAATTGCTGTATGMTAAATTCTCCTACATGAGTGCTGAAAAGGAACTGTAAACTCTCTTGAAAGACTTCTTTAAAAGCAGTCTTTCTCACATTAAATTACTGCAGGGTTGAAATCTTGTAAAGCATAAACTAAATCTGTGCCAATGAGTTTTAATTCTGACTTTGCTGTTGAATTCTTCCAAAATTGGGGTATTTTTTGAAAGTCACCCACTGGCCTTCAGCCTCCARTTTGGACTCTGGGGCTCTGCTTTTCAGAGCACTTCTGAAAACTGCTCTGTGGGCAGCTCGTTCTCAGAGGGACCGAAGATGGGTCCCCGGGATACCTTGGGATACTCTGGGATACTTTGGGAAGTACATGCCCTAGTTTCTGATTCCTGCCTTGTGCAGGGGGGTAAGTTGCTTGACCCACCTTATACAGCGATTATTAAACTTAATGATTCACTCTGGGGTGATGGAATGTTACTTTCCTAGTATTTAGCAGCAGAAATAAAATCAGGTAAGTTTAGAAACCTTCTATATGAAGTTCTTCTCTGCGAACGTGTTAATATTCTCCCTACGGCCTATTTTAAAAAGCGTGTCTGTTTTGTGAGGGGGTGTTGTTCTTTCTTGAATTCCTATAGACTCATCCTACACGATGCACCTGCAAAAAGAGCTTCCTCTTCCCTCCCCTCCTCTGCTCCTCCCGCTCTGCGTCGTGTTCYGTGTCAGGTAGAAGAGCGCCGATGGGACGTGTTAAAATGTGGCCCAAGTGATGAGGCCTCGCTCCCTGCTCCTTACTGACATGCGCACGAATGAACGTGGGGGCTTCCCGTCGTGCTGCGAGGCCGTCTGATGTGCTGCCCTCTGTTAAAAAAATAAATCAATTAAAAAAGAAAAGAAAAAATTAATCAAAAAAGAAAAAGTAAAAAAAAAWAATTAAAAAAGACGAATTCTCTGGTTTCCTCAGACACGAGGGCATGAGTTCTTACTGTCACTAATTTGCCACTGAATGCATAAAATTCTTCATGCCACAGTCTCGGCAGGTTGGTGTCAGTGAAATTTTCAGTGTGTTTTCCAGAGTCCGGTGATATTCCCAGATTGAAAGCCTAACAGAATGAAGTATGTATCATTGCTTCAAATCGTGGACAATAGTTCTGAATTTGACCGAGTCCACAGCCYGTGGTTTAGCTCAGGATCGTCTGAGCTTTATTGAAAATTCTTCACAGCTTTTGAGAAAAGTTTATTGAGAAAAGTCTGAGCAAACAAGATGTTCCACTGGAGATCACCGAGAAGGTGGCATTTCACTTCATTCAAAGCTAAATTTTTTCCAATAGTTGATACAGGACCATAATAGGGTTTTATGAAGTTCCTTGCTTTGCACAGCCCATTTGTTGTGGGCTGGTTTTGTTACTGACCGCTTTAATATATTCAGATTGTAGTAATCCATATATTAATGAAATAAATGTTATCCCATTGAAGTGTTTGGCATCTGCTGCTTCTGAACTGGTGATCTCTTGCTGGTGAACACATTCCTATAGGAAATGTCCGTGGGACTCTGCATTGCTATTGTATATTATCTTTTGTTTACTAGGAATGATGTTTCCAACATTTAGTGACATTCATTTCGCTCCTTTTTCCGATGAGCAGCTGTACATGGAACACTACTCCAGAGCCAATTTTTGGTAATGATATTTTATTTTATTTTATTTTATTTTATTTTTTATTGCCTGGAGGTTCAGTAATAGCTAAAAATTAAATTAATTGTTTGGTTCATAATAAAGTGGAACTTAGTGTCTGTCAGTATTTGAAGAGAACTCTTTGATGTTTTCCATGTTTGCTTCTATAGCACTGGGCTGTAGCCACAGTGTTTTTTGGGTAAGAAATATAAATTACTGTTGCCTAAAAATTTTATTCAGCTTCAACAAGAACCCTTTTTGCCAAAAAGTGTCGTAATGTAATATCTACTGTTAATAGGCTTTTATATGGAGRAACTATCAACAGCAATATTTTAATAAGAAAAAAAGAGATATTTTCATTTCAGCAAAAGGTGAGATAGTTTCTAAATATCTCCTTCAGAGGTTACAGATCAATTAATTTATAAATTAATCATTTATAGATTGTTACTTGAAGTTCTTGGGTAAAAAGTGCTGTGTAAAGGATTAATTCTTTTAAATACTTTTTTATACTTATTATGAAGTTCTTTCAGCTTGCAGAGTGGTACCTAAACATTAAGCTGACTTCATCAAAGCTCTTCATTAGTTCTTAGATTAAGGTAGATGTTTTATTTTATGCTGAAGGTTGTTTTTTCYTCTGACTGCCTCTGAAGTACACCTTCTTGCTTATCCTATAGAGACTAAATGTGTGAGAAAAAATGGGCTTATATGTTGAATGCTTTAGAGTTGCTCTTTTGTCTCACCTGCATAAGCTAACAGGATGAACGGGATATAACATATGTGCTTAGAACTGGGGAAAGATCTAGTGTTTTTTTTGGAACCAGTACTCTGCACAATAATACTTGAAAAAAAAGTATTATATTTGTAATTTAAGTTTGTCCGTGGTGAAGACTGCAGGATTTTGAAAAAAAAAAACCYTCCAAAATTCTACAAAAGAATYTTGAAACCTTCTGAACSCACCTGGMTGCCRCCCTGTGCCCYGTGCTCTGGGTGTCCCTGCTGGAGCAGGGGGCTGGACTGGATGATCTCTAGAGGTCCCTTCCAACCCTAAAAATTCTGTGATTCTGTGTGATTCTGTGAAGAGTGTTTTAGCATTAACGAAGATAATCAGGGCTGATTACTCTACAAAGGAAAGGCTACAAATTTCTCCTCTGCTTAGGATTATTGCCTTGGATCTGKGCAATAATAACAATAATTATGAGGCTGTATACACTGGCTGTGTTTCTCTTTTTGCATATCAGTTGGTTTACTGCTGTGCCTCAGAGGTGCATGTTAACTTAGCAGGAATCATTCCTAGAAGTGTGGCCTACCGTAGAAGAGCTGAATGCTCCTCCTATGGTCAAAAGCCTTGCAAATATAGGAAGATATGAAGTATAAATACACAGCAAGGTGTTAAAAACAGTGTGCATTCTGTCAGTGACCAAAGTAGGTAATTCAGTACAGCAAACACTTAGAAAAGGATAAAAGATCATGTGCAGCTTACTCCCTCTTTTCTGCTTTCTTATTCCTTACTTGAGGACACCATATCGCATTTAGTCATGAAGACATCTCCCCCATAAGCAATTAGCAATGAACTAATAACGCAGAATCAATTAATCTTAAAGGGGTGTCATTAAACTGGCTTAGACCATGTCAAATAAGCATTGACAGTTTAAGAGCTGTATTATTTGTAACAATAGAGACAAAAATTTAAGCCTTCCTGTTTTAAGTGCTTCTGAAGACTCAGGAGAAAGCTTCAAACCATGGCTTTACATTTAGATGACACTTTGATCACAGAAATTGTCTCCCTTTCCACAGACCCTTTTGGGTCTGTGACCTGAAAATAAAAGTACCCATAACCTTCATGAGCTTGGTAAGAGGATCAGGACCAGAGTCTGGGGAATTTGCTGTAGACATGTATGCTTCAGTTCAGAATTTATGACTTCCTCAACCCTTCTTCTTGTTTTCCGTTTATTTGTACCTGGTGTGATGTGCCCGTTTGAGGAACTCGGGTCTGAAGGTGCAGAATGAAGAACGCAAGGAAGGGAAGCTGAGGAGGGACACTGAGGGTGGCTGGAATTTGGGCTTTTGGCAAATTTCAGGAAGGAAAAATGCCCTCGGGCACCCTTCCCCTTTTATTGACAGATATTGGTCTTTCTGGCGTGCACTGCAATCCATGTTGTTTTTTTTACCTAAACCTCTTCAATGTATTAACGTTTCTAGGTACCAAGAGTGCTTTTATGGGGTCAACCTGTCCAGCCTCCGCAAGGCAGCCGTGGACGAGTATTTCAGACAGCCTATTGTGGTAGGTTGGTGCGTGTCTCTGCATGCGTGCGTGTTTCCCCTTCCCTTCCCCTTGCGTTATCCTCCCACRGAACCCTTGTTTGACCCCCTCTGAACACTATGACCAGAGCTGCTGCCTTGTTACCTCCTTAACTTAATGCATCACAATACGCAGTGGAAATCACCTACTGCAGCAAGTCTAGGCTGGCTCCAAGCCAGTTAGTTTAAGTAGCAGTAGCTGCAGTTGAATGGAGGCTGCCCAACCTGCCCAGGAACCTGGAGAGGTGTCTGGGAGCGGCGGTGACTCTTCGTCTGTGCTGCCTCGGTGCATGAAACGTTATGTTCAGTTACTCAGTTTCAGCTGTGCCTTTGACTACAGCAAAATCCATGCCCGCTGTCACCTATTGAGCTTTCAGTCAGGACTGAAACCCATATTTTGTTTCTGTAGGAAGGACGTTTTTTTTTTCTCAGCTGAGATTCTTCCTCCTCTGAAGATCTGACATTCAGTGACCAATAAAAGTCACCTWTAAAAAATGAAATGACACATTTCCCTGCTTTCCCTTTATTTTATTAGGTAGATTTCAGTTCTCAAGAGGAGTTCTTTGGTGGGGATGTGACAAGGTTTTATGCCAAGCCTTTGTTTTACTTGTCAGAAGAACGTGTGAATAGGATAGACTAGAATTAGTACATGTGATTGAAGAGAAAAAAACAAAGAGGAGAAAGTTCTTTCCATTTGCTGCAGGAACTAACTTGTCTCTCTATGGGGCAATCCACATTATGTAATTTTACTTCTTACACTTCATAATTTAATTTTCAGCTGTTTCCGGGCTCTTAGTAGAGTTTTCCCAACAGCATTGCAGAAGAGTGTACTAAAATGTGAGTTTAAAAGAAAAGCAACTTGTTTTTGGAAGCGAGGAGCAATTTTGGTGCAGGTTTTGTGCTTTCTGTGTTGAACACGACAGTCTTTAGTAGGTATATAAGCTATCAACTATGTTTAATCCTGCTGATGGCACRGATATTTCTCCAGAGCAGTCAGAAGAATGCAATGGTGCGTTAAAACGCRCGGTGTGAAGGCCGCTTCCTCTCCTTTTCCCGTTGTCCAGCAGCACCGTTGTGTGCTGGGCAGATCCAGCGGTAACGTCGCGGCTCTGTTCCCACAGGACACGTTTGACGTGCGGGTCCTCATGGCTCGGACGGTGAAGTACACCATCAACTTCACGGAGGCTGCCGAGGAGGACCTGCACAGGTTAGCACGTAGCGATGCCCTCCGTAGATCCATTACCGTTGGAAAAGACCTTGGAGATTAACTAGGGTCCAACCATAACCCCTTGAGCGCCCTGCCTGTCGAACCATGTCCCCAGGGGCCTCCTGTGCCCCTCACTCAAGCACTGCCAGGGACACGGAGACCCCTTCTCCTCTGCTTCGCTTTGTGGTTGCTGCCCAGAAGCTGGTGGGTCTGGTGAGCATGGAAAGGGGGAAGGTGGCAAGCCAYGATGCTTGGGGCACCTCTAGCAGCCACCACAGCGTTCACCTGCAGACTGGTTTGTCTCCTGCTGGTGAAAAAGCCCATGAAACAGGAGAGGTTGATTCAAAGGAGATCCCTATGGAAAGAGAGGAGCACGGAGCCTTTGCTCCCTAGCATCATCTGTTGGGACACAGTTAGCTCAGCTCTGGTGACAAAGCAATTTTTGTCGCTTGCTTCCACACCTGGAGAGACCTCCAGCCCCATTGGTAAGGTGGTGTCATTGCAGGCCTGTTGCTGGACTCTTTTTGAAAGCTCTAGTCGAGGCGGGGTCAGATGAACCTCTACTTGGTAGTTACAAAGTCCTGCATGCCTCTGTCCCAGAAACCGAGCAGAGAAACCTCCTTCTGAGCACATTACTGAAATAAAATATCCCCCGCCAGAGWACCTGGGGGACCACAGTCTTTGCAAGACGTAAGAGAAAATACCACAGGCAGTCGCGAAGCTCAGAACACTTTACTGTTTCAGCATGACTCACAGCTAATGTACGTGTGACACGGTCTGCTGAGAGAGAGGAATTGCTCCGAGAGAAGGAAACATCTGCAGAATGACTTTCAAGTTTCGGCTGGCTAGGGTTGGCTCGTTTCAGTAGTTCTCAGGAGGGAATTTATGTGTGCTGCCTCTCTAAACCACGACCAAATATTACTTGCTTTCCTCTGCATAAGCGCTGGCCTCATGATGTGTCTCTGCAAGACGCAGAGAGATTCGGCTGTAGCTGCAGAGCCACTAACACTCCTTTAAAAAATGAAAGTATTCCAGCTACCTCTTGCTCGTTTTCTGCATCTRGTTCCAAGAGTCATTTTGTTTGTGATATTTCTACTGGAGAATTTCCCTGTTAGAATGCTATTTAATATAAATACATGTCCATTTTCCTTTAGCAAATTTTCCTTTAGGAAAATTGAACTTTWGTAATTGTAAGAATCTGTAGTGTTGTCATCAGCAACATAGTTAGGCTTTAGAAATGGGTTRTTTGGTTCTGTTGCTGAATAAGACACATAATAATTAATACCTAAACTAGTGCCTTTAGCTATTTCTACTGACACTGAAAATAAGAGAATATTCTTCTAAAATACATAAAAKAGAGTCAAAAACTCTATTACATAAGAATGAAAATGTAGAAATTAATACAGGATAGGTTCAATACATGAATGGAGATCATGGAATTTTGTTTCTGGTACTTTTGGTAAATTTGGTAATTTGGGAATATTTTGTTTTTTATCTGCAGAGTGGAAATGCCTTTTGTTTTCCACATGATGCAGTCTGGACTAATCCATGGCCTGGCCTTCTGGTTTGATGTGGCTTTTGTAGGATCATTGTAAGTAYTTTTTTCCCTAACTAATATATAAGAAAACCCCAGGTGTACCAGAGTTAGATCTTTATGGAGTGCACAGCTTGTTTGTAACATCATTGCCAATTTTTCTTGTTAACTAAGGAAATTATTCCTTCTAGAGGTAACAAAAGAGTGATAACTCAGTGCTAGCAGCCTAACTCAAAAKGCTGTGATCTTCCTTTCCATTGATTGGTATGTGTAATAACTAACATAGGCCTCATCCAGGCATTGTTAACGGTCAAGATCCTTATATCTATCCACACTGTTCTAATTCTTCATGTTATATATACTCCTATAAATACACTATAAATAAGGAAGCAGCATATGAATATGAGCTAGAACTTGCTGTTTTGGCCTGGTCTGATTTATGGGCAAAATGGAAATTCCTGATAGCTGCCTAGAAAACGGAAATGCAGTAAACTTCCCAGGTTTGAGGAGAACGTTTTCATTCTAACACCATCACTATTCATTTCAAAATGATTACATCCTTCTGGTATAATAAGGAGATGAAAATTAGATAAGCTTTGATTTTTAATGAAAATTAGATAAAGTTACCTGAGAAATGAGAAGATATACTGCAGCTTTTTAGCTTTATTTTTCCACTTAAATTTATCTAAATTTAGATTTTTTTTTGTAATATACTGTAAAATTAATTTCTGTTGCTAAAATCTACTAACATTTGAAATGGTCTGATTGTGAAGAGTTCATTACTACCTCCCTTAAAACGAAAAGGTTCTTTCAGGGCCGAAATCATCAGCTAATGTCTCTATTTCAGAGTAGAAGATTGCATAATCTGCAGGTCTTTCATTCCAAAGTTCTTTGTCTCAGCACTTGAAATTTCATTGGATTGGATTCAGGATATTGTTCGTGTTTCTGCTTTCTTGGCACCTTCAGCCCCTTTCAACAAAATGGCTGAGTTGCACTTTTCTTCAGGAGTGGTGTTTGGGGATGAAATCACCATTGTGAAGAATCACATGACACCTTTCAGGACAAACCTGTATTTCCTTTAACTTATTTAATTATCTGAGTGGGAAGATAGRACAGAGAATATTAATTTCCGTCGCAGAAGTCTGTACAGAAGAGAGAACACAAGCCCGGAAAGCCCTTTTCTGAATCTCCATAATTGTCTGAGGCACTCAGGTCTCGTAGGGACAAGCATGGTATAGATTAAGAAAATAACACAGGATTAGGTCACTGGGCTAGTTTGCTTCAGGATAGTCTAAAAATTATTCTGAGCAATTATTAGGCTTTATATTCCTCAAATCTTAAAAACTGTAAGTTGTTTCTGAAATAAGACAGTAAAAAGATCATGTGTAGATAGTTTCTACCGTTTGTTTTAGGGTAACTGTTTGGTTGTCGACTGCGCCGACGGAGCCTCTCACTCACTGGTACCAAGTACGCTGCCTTCTTCAGACGCCTCTCTTTGCTAAAGAGGGGGAAACTCTCTCAGGGAAAGTTTTGTTTGTTGCCAATAAAAGGTAAGTATAAAGCCTCATAAAGTGTGTTTTGGAGTGTGGCTGTTCTTGTCTGAAAAACTCAAAGGCAATCTGGATAAGTAGTACAGAATCTGTTCTGATGAGTGAGTTATAATTAATACTTAAGACAGCTTAGGCCCACAGAAATGGAAAACTTTGGCAGGATGGTGTCTGTTTTAGCACTGTTATATACACCTGCAAACCAAGTGTCCATTTTTTTATATATATATATATGGATGGATGTATATAAAAGCAGTCTTTTTGTTGATTGTGGATCTCAGAAAACATGAAGAGGCATACTGCATAAAGACTGTTTCTTTAGAGAAGGTCTAAATCAAGACACATGGTCCAAAAACATGGTTTATTAGCGATCACATCAGCCAGCATTGTTTGCTGTATATCAATAGCCCTAGACCCCTAAGTTTAGCACAGCAGAAGTGGTTTTAAATGAGGGAATAGCAAYAGTAGAATCAGGTTTAGGCTTTAGTAATTGCATTTAAATTCCTCATAAAATGAATTAATCTCTGTGATTATTTATCATTGAATTCTTTTTCATTCATTTTTTTTCTTCTCCTGAATTTTTTTGTTCTTCTTTCTACTAAGAAGCAGTGTTATTGCCAGTGCTGTGAGGCCTGGGATGGGCACTGACACACTCAGATCTGTTCTCATAGTGGCTCTCCTGTTAGCCCCAGAAAGCACTGTGACCTCTGGCTGCAGGCACAGGCCTGGTTAGAATCATAGAATCATAGAA
>PTEX01000161.1:417779-508007 GCA_003342815.1 Eudromia elegans
TGTGCCTGGAAACAGCAGTCAGGATGACCTGCTCCATCACCTTCCCAGGGACAGAGGTCAGGCTCACCGGCCTGTAGTTGCCTGGCTCCTCCTTCTTGTCTTTTTTGAAGACCGGGGTGACATTGGCTTTCCTGGTTCATGGGGCACAGTCAGCACAGCGCGTGTGGTTCGCTTTCCAGCTGCAGTGACAGCATTTTTCATAGCATTAGCACAATTTACCTTCTCTTTTACTATTTCTTTACATTGTTCTGTAGGTAATTTGGAGTTTACATGATCTYACTGATAAACTTACTTAGGTACTGTTGGCCTTGCAAGGTTCTGCTCCCCAAAAGGTGCACAGTCATCTGTGAGTCTCTCGCTCACACAACTCCACGTGGGAAATCCAGCCACCGGTCATGATGTTACTTCTGGTTTTTGTCATATTTTCATTCGCTTATCTGTCATACACAACAAGTCGTGCTCAGGTGCTTTCTAAGCATTATTCAGAAGGCTTAACTTCAGGCCAAGGGCTTACTCAACAGTGTGGTCATTTTCTGGCAGCGCTGTCACCTCTCAGTAAATCATTCACAGAGATAAAAGGTGAGGTTGACCCTGACCCCATTCTGTGCTACTAATTCTACAAAAAAGGGCTGTGGACGTGCTTTCCCAGTGCTTTCACACAACACTCGCCTGTGCTTCTGCTGACATTAATGGAAAGGAGACCTCTCTTAGCAGACTTCTGTGCTGCTCTTGCCCTCCGTCAGAGGTCTGGGAACTCCGCTCCTCTATTTTGTTTTGAAAACAATCACGAAGAGAYTGGTTCATACAAGTTGCAGCCTGATTTGCTCTGTATAGTTGTGGTTGCAATTCAAAGCAAAGCCTCTTCTGTGTAGAAAGATGAATCACTTTTTCTTTCTTTCTYTCTCCTTTTTCTGTACTTGCTGATCGAGTGAGTTCAGAGAGATCAAACTTGTCAGCAGTTACTCACTCTGCAGCACGGGAGACTTGCCCAACTGCCAGGTCTTCTGGTTAGGAGCTGATCACTCATCTCCCCGTGTCTCCTTGGAAAGCAGGAGGCATTACTATTTTAGCATACAAGGGAAACTCTTGTTGGCCACAAGGTTGGCCACACAGAGGCCGCTGTAAATCTCTCAAGGCATAAAGCATATTTGCAGCAGAGCCTGGTTCGGAACTGTCCGAGCTGAAAACTGGTAGATTTATAACGAGGAGCAGTTTGGCCACATGCTACCATGGAGCTTGAAATCCTGCTGCAAAGCTGACCTGCCCTCACCATCAATCCACCATCTCTGCATAACTCTCTACACTGCTGCTCTTTGCAAGAGCACTGACTTGGGCCCACTTGAGCCTTTCGGTTTTTGGKTTTTTTTAACTTTTTTGCCTCATACATAAAATCCAGGAGATAGCTTTCACCTTTTGAGGTCAACTTGAGTTTAAAAAACATATGCTGCATTAAGTTATGGTATGTTGTTATACTGCATTTTCATATTTATTTTCTAAAAGTGAATATACTCATTTTTTTACTGAGCTTTTGTCTTTTGGAACCCCTACCAAAATTCTTGCCTTGAAGAACCTGTAATTTGAATATTGACATCTAAAAATGGCAAACAGACAAAGGAAGGGTAAGAACAAACAAAAAATACTGCTTTAAAATTAAAATACAGTTGATGGGTTCTTGATTCTCAGTGACATCCCAAGTCAGTTGCTGATCAGCTGCTGAGTCAGCTGCATGTCATAAAACACGCATTGAAGGTGCTAATAACTACAGCAGGAATGGTGCCAATGGCCCAATCGTTTCTCTTTACTTTTCTGTGCAAACTCAGTTGCTCGCAAAAAATCCTATTAAAAAATTAGCCTTTCCAGTGAAATCCTGGGTTACAAAGAGCATGAACGTAATGCTTTCTGGCCAGCTAGATGATTGTGATGTAATACTCTGTGTACATTAATGTTGAAATGTATAGGATTTTTCTTGGAAAGAGCAAAGACCTTTCACTGTTACCTTCTATCAATGTAAAATTACGATTTTTTTGGATAGAAATTCTTAACATTAGTTAAGTGTCTTGGTAAATTTTATTTCTGTAGAGTCATGTCCTAGCAAGGACAGCACAGAAAAATTATTTATTTTGCTTATTATGCTAAATGGTTATTGTTCAGACAGTAGCTGTCTTTTTAACACAAGAGTTTATAAAATACAACTATTGTTTACCCCTGTTATCGGCTTTTATATTTTTATTTCTGATGCAGACAAAGTTACGATATTCACATTGCGGCTGTGGTGGACCAGACAGGATTTAAATCTGATAACATTCTTGATTTAAAGAATCCATTTTTTAGGTAAGAAATGCTTTTAACTAAAATACACCATTACGTTTAATGGCTAAAAATTGAGTGGTAAGGTCTTGTATGTCAGAAAGCATACCTACAGGGTATAAATAAGATTCTGACATCTCATGGTTTATTTTAATTTCACAGGTATTAGGGCACTGTTACTTCAATGATTTTTTTATATAATGCGTTATTCCATTCATGTTGTGTGACAAAGAGCAAGAGGAAATAGTTTTGTAAGACCTGTGTTGTTTTAGTGCTGTGACAAAAGACAATGTATCTTGAACGGAACATGGACATGCATTTCTTTTAACAAATATAGCTAAGATTGATGCTGTTTTTCAACATGTATTTTACATCATTACGATTCTTGCGGAATAGGCAGTATGAGCTGCACGGTGCTGGGTACATACCTTGATACTAGACATGATGGACCCCTCTTTTCATTATAAAAACATGAGAGGAGGAAAAATCCGTGACTGCTGCAGTCCTTCCCAGCAGAGCAGGGAACATGCGGTGTTGCTGCAGCCCGGTGAGACTTCTTTCTGAGAGAAACTGTCAACAACAGATCAAGACAGCCAGCAGGAAGGGACCCTCAGTTCTTGCAAAGCAAAAACGACCTGTGAGAAAACCTGGCTGGCTGGATGAGTGTCTTTCTCATTCTTATTGCTGTATTTGGCATAAAAGTAGACAGGCTAATAAAACTGGTCAAATTGATTTTTCCAGAGGTACACATGGGAAATAATGTTTCCTTAGTTCATTATGTTTCCCTTTTATCTCATTTTTTACCTCAGACCTATATGACAATTCCACAGTAAACTCTGTCTGGTGAAAATTAAGTAATTAAGTAATTTGCACCAGTACATTAAGAATGTACCACATTAGATGTTTTTGTTTTCAAGTGGGGGCCTTTTTGCTAAATAAATTAGTATGTTGTTACAACAGGACTATTTGTGGAAGACAAGCAATAATTATAAACATAACCATGCAGTGGAAAAAAATGTTACATGGACAGTGTCTAGCATGGTTATGGTTTTGGTTTGGTTGATACACGTTTTTGTGAGGATGATTAGAAATAAATTTGCTGGTCTCTTACAGCGTGTATTTACCGTCAGATCTGTTTTATGAGTGTGAGTGACTTCTCAAGAATGACAGCTGCCTGCTCTTAGGAGCAAAATAAGGTTTYCTTAAGAGTTTTTAGTTTAGGTAAGCCATAGAAATCACTCCTCAGTAAATGTGTGCCATTAGTCATTTGAAAGACATCCTGGGGAAAAGTGGTCAAATTGTATGTTGCATATAGGAGTAATTTAGGTTGTATAAAGTGGGACTGCGGTTTGAAAATGTAATCAAAAAATCACTGTGTGATTTTAAGGTTGCTTGCCAACTAATTAACCATGTTTAGTTCATTAATTTAGACTGCTGTTCTTTATGTATTAATGCTTAGAGTACTTTGGTCTGAAACAGAGCCACAACACAGCAGCCTTATTTCACAGCCTTCCCCTGCGAGACTGCAGAGTCTTGCTGTTTTGTCATTTATTTCTCCCACTCCATGCTGTCCCTGGCCTTCCATAATAGCTCCTAGAATTCTGGGAGATTTGGGAGGGAAAAAAAAAAAACAAACATGAAAAGCAAGGGTTTCAAAAATGTTCTCTGTAATGTGTAAGCATTTATAAGTTTTTTAAAATTAATACCAGGTTTAAAGTCCAGGTTTCAGGCTAAGAGATGCAAATCAGTGTGCGCAGAGCAAGGAAGACCTGATTTCGATAGCTGGCTTGAGACTCACCAAGTGCGGCAGCATGTGCAGACAGCCTGGTCGGACCTGACACCAACCCCTGCAGCCCAGTCCTGTTCTACCTCCCTGATTCCCAGGGGGCCGCGAGTCCCCAGTGCGGAGCTTTCCTCCTGTAACACAGCAGTGAAAGAGGAAAAGATCAACTGAGCATGTTTTTGAGTCCCTTAAAACAGCTCTGTGGTATTTCTATAGGATATAAAAAAGGACCAGCCTGTCATTTCTGTGGAGAACACGACCTGAGCTGCTATACTTGTTAGAAGTAAGCTTTTGCCATAGTGAAAATGCTGCATGAGACTTGGTAGCATTTTACACTTCTTTTGTCCACTGCAAATCTAGGTGAGAGGACTTGGAATATGAATTTCAAACTACTCTGCGTTTTAGTAAATCCTGTACCAGTAGAGGGGACTAACTCCTTTGCCTTATTCCACTGAGTCCTTGTTAAATACAAAAAAAAAGCTGCCAGTAGTTTTTACTTCAAATTAAAATATATTTACTGTGCTTAATTGGCTGATGCTGTAAGCCACAAAGAACTGCATGTTTTGACTGTAACTGTTTTATTGTTTCATCTATTTTCAGGTATGCCTAGAACATATTCTAATTCGGCATCTGAAAAGATGAAGTGAGATTCTCACCAAGCTGAATAACCAATGAGACTGAAATGAATTCAGTTCCTAGTAGGCCTACTGGTCTTGTGTAAAATCAATTTGTAACTGTACATACCTGTAATAAAAGAGTTTATGCAAGTAACACAAGAAGGGGATACTGTGGTTCCATAATTTTTTTAAAACTGAAATTTAGCTGACATTTATAGACCTAAATTGCAACAGACTTAACTATTCCAGAAAGCTCATTTATTATGGATCAAGAAGGATTTCTTTCTGTTTTTTTCCCATTTTACCATCGACTGGCATTAGTTCAGATTGGGAATTCTTTTTTGAAATTACTGTTACTATATTCCAAATTAGCAAGCAAAACCTACCTCATGTTTATATGTAAGACATATTAAAAGATCTTTCAGCAATACACATTGTTGATGCTTTCAACTTTCGGCACACGTTTCTTGATTTTTCAAATACACTTGCTCTTAATCTTCTAGCTCACCAGGGTAGCATGTTAAATAATTTAATTTTCTCTCCACGGAGAAACTAATTTGCTTCCCTATGAGACATGAACTTAAAGTCATCTTTGCACATATCTTGAAAATGTTCTAAGACTGCCTTATTCATATCAAAGTGTCAGAGGAACCCATTTGTAAATTACTTGCAGCACAATGTAAAATAAAAACAATTGCAGGATGTTTGACTTGTGCTTTTTCTGTAGCTCTGTTAGAACTACTGATACTTCAAAATACACATTTTTGGCTTGTGTAGCTAGAAAGGGAGGAGACTGTAGCCTCATTATGCAGATTCTGATGAAATCTCTCTCCAATCATCTCATCCATGAAGAACACAAAGTTATTTTACAGGCTGTGCATGTTTCTCAGATTGAAACCCTTGATAGGCTGAATTAATAAGCTGTAGTGAAAACAAAAAAGTCAGGTAACTGACTTGACCAGAAACACAATTGCAATTATACCTCCAGCAAAACTGAATCAGGTTTGAGCCTTTCATGCATTGGTGGAGGGCTGGTTTGCGGGAAAAGACCAAACAAAACTGACCTTTTCTTGTGAAGCAGCCTACAAGGTTTGATCAAAAGATGTTCTTAGGTTTGGGCCCTTCCCAGGAGCAATTAAGAGACAACTGTAATTTCAGAGGTCTTCTCAAAGTCCACAGCTTTTTAAACATGGTTCATAGGTTTTCAGTCCCTGAAATTGTGATACAGTAAAACTTCTCTTTAGTAGACACTCTGAACAACAGGCAGTGTTCACAGTATTCATTCCATAGCACTACATTTTATGTAGTCAGATTTATGAGAAACACCACAGATGACACTACCACTTATGAAGAAATCCAAAGAAAACTTAGTCTTCTTAGTCTTTTTGCTAACACTTTTTTGTTGGTGGAAGGGGAAGAAAATTTGTTTTTAGTTTTGTGTAAGTCTAGCTGCCAGAGCTAGCATCCCAGAGCAAACACAAGTCAGTTAGCTTCACGTCCACCCCTGAGAAACTGATGGAGTAGCTCATCCAGGATGTCATCTCAAAGCGTGTGGAAGACAAGAAGGTGAGCAAGGGTAGTCAGCATGGATTCATTCCCCAAGGGAAAGTCATGTTTGATGAACCTGGTAGCCCTCTACAATGGAATGACTGGCTTGCTGAAGGATGGGAGAGCTGTGGATATTGTCTACCTTGACTTCATCAAGGCTTTTGACAGTGTTTCCCACAACATCCTCATGGGGAAGCTCAGGACGKGTGGGGTAGATTGAGGACGKTCTGGATGGCAGAGCCCAGAGGGTCGTGATTAGCAASTGCAGAGCCTAGTTGGAAGCCTGTGGCCAGCGGTKTACCCCAGGGGTCAGTGCTGTGCCCACATTTACTCAAATCTGTCAATGACCTGGATTAGGTAAGTGCCCCCCCAGCAACTTTGCTGGTGTCACAAAGCTGGGAGCAGTGGMTGGTACCCTGGTACTGGACTGCTATTCAGAGGGACCTGGACAGGCTGGGCAGTTGGRCACACARGAACCTCACATTGTTCAACAGGGGCAAGYRCAGRGYCCTGCCCCAAGGCAGGAACAACCCCAGGCACCAGGACATGCTTAGGGTGACCTGCTGGGGAGCAGCTCTGCAGAGAAGACCCTGGGGGTCCTGCTGGACAACAGACTCACCAGGAGGCAGCAACGGGGCTGGGTGGCCACAAGGCCAGCGGTGCCCTGGGCTGCATGAGGAAGAGGGTGGCTAGCAGCAAGAGGGAGGTGACTTGAGCCTCCTTCAATGTGGGGAGGCCACATCTGGAGTCCTGTTTGTGCCCAGGGCTCCCCAGGGCAGGAGGGACATGGAGCTAGCAGAGAGAGGCCAGTGGAGGGCTACAAAGCTGGGGAGGGCCCTGGAGCTTCTCTCCTGTGAGGAAAGGCTGAGAATGCTGGGGCTGCTTGGCCTGGAGAAGAGGGGCACAGAGAGGGGTCTTACCAGTGGATATAAGATTTTTAGTGGCTATCAGCAAAAGGATGAGAGGCAAKGGGCACAATCTGAAGCACAGTCCATTTYGCCTGAACATGAGGAAAAACCTCTGACCATGATAGTGACCAAGCATTGAAGCAGGATATCCAGAGAGGCCGTGGGATCTCCTTTTCTCARTATGTTCAAAACTTGCCTGGATGTGATGCTGCGCAAGGTGCTGCTCCTGTTTGAGAAGGGGGTTGGACTCTGTAGGTCTCGTCCAGCCTCAAACACTATGGAAATGGGAAAAAGCAAAACTGGGTGCGAAGAACTGGTGGGAAGTGAAGTATCTGTGGYCCCACTGCCTACTCTTTTACTGTGTAATCTTTAAAAGATAGGTTTGTCCTTGCTACGACCACGGCAAATAGCTCAGATACAGACATTGGCAACAGTTGTTATAGGGGAAGGGATGGTCACTGCTAAAAACATTATGTGCTGTCACCACAGATTCCTCCTGCTTGGCAGCAGGAGTAACTGGCTCCTGTGCTTCTTTCTCAAGAGACAGCAGATAGATACAGATTATCTTGAGCTCTACATCCATAGCAATCCTTTGGGGCTGCAAAATTCTTTTATACATTATSTGGTGGTAGAAAACAGAAGGTTTTTGCATAGGGAAAGAGCAAATTGTGCCCAGTGTTGCTGGCTTGCTTAATGAGCCTCTCTCCTACAGTCCTCGAGAAGCAGTCCTGGAGTGAGGTCCTTGGCACAAGACAGCTGGATTGGCACAAATGTCTTTGGCTCTGTCTGCAGCTTAGACGTCAGTGTTGTGTTTTCCAGGAAAGGGTGGAGATGATGAGCTAAAAGGCTGGGATAAGGAGATGCTCCCAACATCAGGATCATGATGTAGGATCATGAAGGATCATCATGCAGGATCAARGAAGGATCACGAAGGTCAGGAAGTGTGCATCTGAAAGCCATGGTAATTAAGAGGAGAGCAGAACAATCCATTTCTTCAGAAATAATATAAGCTATAATACATAATACAGTTGCAGAGCACTTATCTGTCGTCAGAAACYGCGTACCATCAGCACCACTTAACAATGGAAATGAAATGAAGCCGTTTTAACTCTCCTCTGTGGTAGCTGTTCTCATGTGCTCTGGCAGTAGGGAAAGGTGGTTTCACTGCATTTCCCTTATAGCTTTTGAGGCCACTTCCAGTGGCCTGGCCTAAGGAGACTCCCTGAGGACAGCAGAGCAGCCTGACAGGAGGCACCAAAGGGCCTAGCACTGCTGCAGTCTTCACAGCAGCTGCCTTGGTAGGAAGGCTAAGTCATTGTGCCACTGACCCAGAGTATTTTTAGATGGTGAAAACATTCAGATAAATGTCATGTTAACAAATGTAAGAATAAAAATCTTGTTACTGTTTCCTTGATATCTTCACTATAGACAGTATGGAACTTTGTTTTGGCTAGAACAAGATAAGCAGAAACACAGTAGTGCTGTGAATCTCTATGTAACACAAGGTGTCTGCTATTTTAAAACTTGTTACTTTAGCACAGCTCTTATTTCTTGAAAGTCTGGTAAGAAAGAAAGTGGTATTAACTTTAGCACAACTGAAGTTACCCCAAATCTCTCTGAACTGGAAGCCAATGCTAGAATAGTATCTAACAAAGTATGTTAGTGCTGTTTCCGCTACTTCCACAGCAATTTTATCACACTCACAAATCCTTAAGCATGTGAATACAGTGTGTGAAAATGCTCTAGACATTTATGATGATCTTGTCCACACTGTGACTATTCAGTGAAAGATGTTCTTGCTGTTTGGGTTCTTACTGCTTATTTTGATGGCAAAGTGCTGGTTCCTTTCTTTTGTTTTAAAAATAACCTACTAACAGGACTACATTTTTAAAGGTGTTTKTGACAGGAATTTGAAAACTGACATGTTTGAGAAGTAATACATAATTACGCAAGTAAGGCACAGTTTTAGTAGAATCTGTATAAACATCTGMATCTTGAGATCAGACTCTTAGCAGACAGACAAACTGATGAGAATGAATTTCACACCATGTCTTGTTGCAAATTACACAGAAGTTCACATCTCTGAATTTTACTCTTTTGGCTTGCTTTTCATCATTTTTATCTCAATGGAATTAAAACAGTATCCAGAAAAAGAGAGAAATAGAGACATTAAAGCATCCATGCTACAAAAGAACTTTCAGCACAAACAGGAACACTCCAGAAACCTGAGCTACTTAAGACATATCTTCTACAACTATAGCCTGTTTAAACTATTTTTAATCTGTATCTTTTTAAAGATATATGATAAAACTGGTAAGCTGATGGAAAAAATGGCTTGAAATCTCTGGTTAACATTCAAAATTTTCACTGTCTTCCCTCTAGGAGATACTCATTATTGAGTATTATAGCAAATAAGCTGAAGATAGCAATATATTTCCCAACTGTTATTCCCCTTGAAATAAACCTACAAAGAAAAAAAAAAAAAGAAAATATCTAAAGGYGGAGAGAAGACCTCTCAAATATGTGAGGGAATTGTTTCAAAAAATGGTGCAAAGCATTTGGACAGGGAGTATGGATGCCTGTGAAATTACACTCTTAAATTAAATCAAGCTTCAAGGTACTCTCCTTTTAAGCATACAATTTTGATGTATTTATGACAGATGCTCTATTAATGTTTCAAGGAGTGGGAAAACTTAATGTTCTGATCCGGTATATGACTATTCTATTTTGCTGTTTGCCATTGAGTGCTTCTCATAAAAGGAATAAAAGATACCATCACAACAGTACTAAACTGAAATTATTTCTTTCTATATCACTTCTTAACCAAATATATTTACAGAAGTGTTTGAGGTCCGGCTTCCTTCCACAGCTGCTCCAACGAGTGCTGTAGCAGGCACACTTAGGAGCAGCAACTCCTTTCCCACGTGGAAATGACGACTTCACAGAACAAGCTGGAGATGAGGGAGCAGGAGACACGAACCATTTCACACAAGCAAACCTGTTGGCGCCACTCTGAAGTCACGGCTCCACCTGGTGCTCCGCAGCAGGACTGCTGCTCACTTCGATACCTCACGTCTAAGCCAGGACTCTGCCTACGCTGCGCACCGAGCAAGCTCACCGGTGCAAAAAGCTGGTCGCAGGTCAGGAAAGGACAGGGGGTGAGAAAGGGAAAGATGCCGAAACCAGGAATTATTTCAGATGCTCAAGTGCGTACAGAAATACGCAGAATTCCAGTCACACGACGAGGCTGCTTCCTACCAGCTCCCTGCTCCTTTTAAGGCTTCTTCTTAAGAAGTGTGTATAGATAGATAGATGGATAGATAGATAGATGGATAGATAGATAGATAGATAGATAGACAGATAGATAGACAGATAGATAGACAGACAGACAGACAGACAGACAGACAGACAGACAGACAGACAGACAGACAGACAGACAGACTTTTTAAGGGAGGGTTTGACAGTAACGCCCCACGTCTACCACCACCTCTGCCAGACTAAAAGCGATCCCGTAACGATCGCGCGGAGCCGTTGGAGCCGTTGGCGTCTCCTAGCAACGGCCGCTCCCGCCCCCTCCCACGGCGCCCTCCGATTGGCCACGAGACCCGGAGCGTCACCCGCTCCGCCCCACCCCGCGGCTCCGCCCTCCGCGCGGCGCTTTACGGCAATGTCGCTAAGGCACCGTCGCGCGGCGGGCTGGCCGCGGCCAATGGCAGCGCCCGCGCGGCAGGTGCCGTAAAGCGCGGACGGGCGGCGGCACGTGCGGGG
Organism: Eudromia elegans; assembly: GCA_003342815.1. Lineage (NCBI taxonomy): Eukaryota > Metazoa > Chordata > Aves > Tinamiformes > Tinamidae > Eudromia > Eudromia elegans. The sequence continues at coordinate 428,711 of PTEX01000161.1, forward strand.
TGAGCGGTGGCACCGGGAACTGGGAGGGGGATAGGAGGGGGGTAGGAGGGGGGTAGGAGAGGGGTAGGAGAGGGGTAGGAGAGGGGTAGGAGAGGGGTAGGAGAGCAGAGGCCGTTGCGGGCAACGGTCGTTTGGGCTCCGCTACCACAGGGAAGCTCGTTACGGCGCTGGAGCGGCCCCTTTAACTGATTTCCGGGGAGTTGAGGGTGTTTTGTTTTTACATTTTCGTCAACGAAGCACGAAAGTTTCTTTTTTATTATTATTTGAATTTAATTCCGGCAGTACTGTCGCGATGGAAGCCCAAAATAAGAAGAAATTCGTCGGCAAGCGCGGAAAAGCACCTCGTGGGAAAGCGCCGCCTGGGAAGAGGAAGTTTAAGAAGGATAAGGGTAAGAGGGCAGAGTTTCCTTCGTGGAAGTGAGCTGTGTGAGGGGCTGGTGTAGTGCAGAAAAAGGCAGAATTTGGGTTTTCTCTCTTGTGCTTAAAACTGTGCTGACTAAGAGAAACCAGGCAGAAAATAAGCGGAAAATCTGGATTGCTTTGGAAGTAGATCGTTCTGCTCCATTTGGTTGAAATAAAGTACTGGTTTAGAGCAGAACTAGAAATAATCTTGTTTCTAGTTTTTGCATTTCCAGGTTAGCAAAGCGGGTTTGTTTGAGAGTTGGATTGGGACTTGAGAAGTGTTTTGTGTTAGCATTGAGGAAATGTCATTCAGCACTTGCTCTATTCTGATTAAAACTCCAAGATTTCAAAACAGTGATGATGGTAATAATAAATACAAGAACAAGACTGAAAAGAACATGGAATTCTTAATTTAGAACTACTATTATATGCCCCTTTATCCTGGAAGAATTGCTTGGAATATGTATTGTGTAGTAGTCTATATCACAGTTGTGATTGGTTTAAAGACACATTGGCTCTGGAATGACATACTCTGTTTCCTGATAACTAGATTCTGGTCCTCCAAAGAAATTCCAAAGCAAGGGAGATGAGGAGGGAAAGCCTAAATCCATTTCCAAGAAATTTGTGAAAGGAAACTTGAGACCTGGAAAGGCTAGTGTCAAAAAATTCAAGAATAAGCAACAACTGGAAAAACCTGGAAAGAAGAGAAAACTCCAGGATGGAGAAGAGCAAGGTGAGTGGATTTTTAGCAGTGAATGCTTGCAGACACTGTATGTTGATAAACACGCTGCTCATCTAGGACTTCCTCTTTACCCTCTCCTTTATTTCTTATGTATTCAGTCGTACTTAATATAACCTTATGAGCATGGTAACTTTGTATTGTTCATTCTCTGCAGTGAAACCAAGTTAATTGAGGGAGCTTGAATATAAAGAGCGTAAAATGAAAACCAGATTATTATGGGGGGCTTCTGAAGTTACTTGTTTGAGAAGATAGAGGAAGAGACTGGTTACTTTTATGCATATGTTTTTTAAGAATGATTTTGTTTGAAATGCACTAGTTGTTTGTAAAACTGTATTAAGTTGCCTTTAAAACAAACGAGAGGAAGATTAATTGTGTGTGAGAGCTGCCATGTGTACATTGATGCAGCACTGAAAACAAATCATGTTAGTCATTTTTATTTGGTAGTTTCCTGTAGGCCTAGTTGGCCTAGTTGCTTGTGATATTTTTGTTATCTAAAGCTTGCGAAGCAATGTGAAGTCTCCTACTTAAAATACCTTATTCAGTAAAAAAGATGTGCAAGGTCTAACCTACAGGACGTTACGTGAGAAGGAAGTATGGGATGATTGTTAGCAGCCAGTTTGTATTATGAGATTGTACTTGTGAATAAACTAAAGTGATAAACAAAGTTAGTCACTGATGAGAAAGGCATTGAATAAAACAGTAAATTGTGTATAGTCTGTCATTGCCGGCAATAGATTGCAAACTGTGGTCTTTATTGTCATTCTTTTTATCCTATTAAGTATTTTGTGGCTTTTTGTGGTATTTTCTAAAAAAAATGAATGGTAGTAGAGAGATTAGAGACTCAGAATGTTTGTGTCCTGTGTGCTAAAACTGTTATTAGCATTACTTTTTAATCCTTATCTTGACATTATAGGATACCTAAAAAGGAGGCTGTACAGTAGATCTTAGTTTGCAATTTTTATTTTTTTTTTTTTTTTTTTTTTATTTCAGTTTTGTACCAATAAATCAGGATGCTTTTAAGTGAGGAAAATGACATATAGTTGAGCAAAACAAAGGAAAAAGGGAAAATCACCTCAGGCTGCACAGTCCCTAAGTAGCAGATAAATCCTGGCTTGATGTTTAAGGCCATGTTTAATTGAGATGTGTCCTTTGAAAGAACATTGAGGAAAAACTGCATGTTTGTCTTCTGCATCCAGTTTTCTGAAAGTGCAACTTGCCAGCTTAGCATATCTGCTAGTGTTTGCACAGTCGTATTAGCTACATGAAAAGTTGTGGGCAAAGAGCCTGAGCAGTTTAAGTCACAGAGCAACTACAGTTGGCAGTGGAGGATTTCCTTGTACCTTCTGCTATTGTAAAAAATGTTATTTACTTTTATTTTCAGGGACGGATTCTAAGAAACCGAAGTGGAGTGAATTCAAAAAAAAAAGGAAGGAATTAAAGCAAAGCAGACAACTCAATGACAAAAGCAACTATGACATAATTGTGAAATCAAAGCAAATATGGGAAAATGTGAGAAGGTAGTAATGTTTTTTTTTCTTTCATTCAGTTGACTTCTAGTCATAAGTTTTGTGGTAGTAGAGAGATAGACCTTTCGGCTACTCTTAAAATTTTTTCTTGTGTATTTCCGTGATGGAACATTATAGATAAGTGATTAGATGTATTTTTGTAGATCAGTGAAATAGTGTAATGATCTGTAATGCTAGAAATCACTTTTTCTATAATGTCTGTGTTGATACCACTTGAATCTTATTTTCTCTTTGAATTATTAATCATAGAGCAAAAGTATCATTTGCTGACAGTCTGATTACTGTGGTTTTGTTATTGTTGTTGTTACTGTTTGGGTTTTTTTTGTGAAGATTTACGTAGTCTATGCAGTTGTAACTCTTATGACTGGGACCTCAAGTCAAAAAAAAAAGTTTGTGATTGTACAGGTGTCCCTGCTGACTACTTTTGGCTGTGTAATGCTCACAGGTCTTCAGTGCCTTGCTGACATAAGCAACTTTGTGGATCTGAAATACTATTTTTTTTCTAGTGCCATTGTTACTTTAGAAGATCCTTTTAAATTGAAAAACTGATTTTGTTTCTAGGAACTGAAACCTTAGTTATACCTAACCATAGCTTTAATGAATTAACAGGAGCTAATTGCATATTAGTTTTTATGTTCTTACTTTTTTATTTGTAGACATAACTGAAAAATATTATCAAAAAGGTGATTCCTCAATTAAGATTCTTCTGTTTATTTCCTTTTAGGAAGAAATGTGATAAGGCGCAGCGGGAAAAACTAATGCATGAACTACAAAAGCTACTTCATGGAAAAATTAAAAGCGTAAGGAAAAGATATATGCCACTATAACAAATGACTGCATGAGTTCACAAAAGCTTGTTTTAAGAGTATTGAAGTGTCCTGACACTTGCTATGCCAAGTAGTCTTTTTCCTTATCTCTTGAAGTGTTTAATTTTGCAGTGAAATATATGTCACTGGGCTCTGAAGTGATTCTTTCCCTTGCTCAAATGAAACGTACTTCTACTTCAGTAGTAGATATCCAAAGCGTTTTATGGTTACCCTTCATTGCCAACAACTGATTTGCAATTTCAAATTGACAAATTTTATGTCACATGTAGCATGTATTGAAGGTCAGTTACATTAACACAAATTTGGAGCATAATGTTGTGTGAAAGGCTGAGGATGAATAAAATATTTGTATCCTGCAGCTGGCGTTTGCACATGATTCGACTAGAGTGATCCAGTGCTTTATCCAGTATGGTAACAACGAACAAAGGCAGGAGACATTTGAAGAACTAAAAGGTACTTCTTCCTATTTGCACTGTATTTGCAACCTTTAGGAAAAACAAAAGCTAACTGAACGCTTTCTTCCCCTCCTCTAGATAGCCTTGTAGAGTTGAGTAAATCAAAATATTCTAGGAATATTGTGAAGAAGTTTCTTATGTATGGGTAAGTATGAAACGGTGGATTTATTTACTTGCATTGTCCCATTCCTGGTGTAAATGTTCCTATTAATCCATAATGCATTGATTATTAATAGAAAATTTGTCTATTTAGTAGTAGTGAAGCGGGTGACTAGCTGATATTGCTAGCAGCAGTTTTCCTGTTGCAAAAAGTAATCCTAAAGCTTAGCACGGTATTGGCTAAAATACTGAGGATGCACAAAAGCATACTCAAAGTTTGCCTCTGCCTGAAAAATTAAAAATTGGTTTGTAAAGGCTTGCTTTCTCTGCTCACTGTTGAAGCCAGAGTGTTCCTAAAAGCATCCTTTCTTTTGCAGAATTTATCCACTGCTTTCTAAATTTGGTTTCTGTGCTTTGTAATGCAGAAGTAGAGTTTTGTCCTTCTCTGGTCTACCTGATAGCTACTTCATATTTCTTCTTTTTCATTTTCCTTCAATTGTATTTGCTCTGTTTATGGAATACTGCTGCATACTTACCACCTTAATCTTTGCTTCTCCGAGTATCTCCATAACATGACAGCTTTTTACCCAAATGAGCTAATCTTAAGACACTTTTATGTACAGAGAGATCTATTATACCTTTTGCATGTCTGTACTGTGCATATGTTTTGCAGTGACTTACCCTGCACTTAGAGACCTTGAAGTAATGTAGACTGATAACTTTTGCACTGGAATTGGGGATTAAACTAATATTATCATCCTTATTGTCATAAAATTAGACACTAGCTTCACTGTGATTTTTGTAGGGGTTTCTTTTCCTGAAAATGACCACTTAGTAATCCCACTTGTCTTCTGTGCAATGCTGGCCTTTTCACCGTCTTGTCATAAAAGCCATGAGGCTGATCTAGGTGCATGTATTTCCTGAGTTATTTTTCTGCTCTTTGATCACATAAACATACTTCCAGAAGTCAGTTCCTTTGTGATGATTTAACTCCTGCTATCTGTCCTTTCTGTGAAAAAGGACAAAACAACAAGTTGCAGAAATAATGAAGAGTTTTAAAGGCCACGTGAGAAAGATGCTCCGTCATGCTGAAGCATCTGCTGTAGTGGAGTATGCATATAACGACAAAGCTGTTCTGGAGCAAAGGAATATGCTGACAGAAGAACTATATGGAAACACATTCCAGGTTTATAAGGTGATGTTTTAGTGCTTTTTAATCATAAGGTATTTTAGTTTTGTAAAGTATTATGTTAACAGTATCTTGCCAGTCATAGCTGCTGTATCTTATGATAAAATTCCGTTTCACGTAGTTGCCTTTGTCATACTGCCTAGTTTGAAGTAGTTGTCCATGCTGAGGTAAGGTTTAGGCTTAATTGAAGTTGACCTCAATTAACTGAAACTTTAGAAACTTGTTTTATACATATAGCTGCTGATGAACTTTTTTCTGGAAATCACTAAACTGCTGGTTGGGCACTCATTTCAGACACCAGTTGACCCAACACTGGATAAAGTGTTAGAAACTCATCCTGAAAAGAGAGAGGCCATTCTGGATGAAATGAAACAGATTCTTACACCAATGGCACAGAAGTAAGTGTGTGTTTTTCAAGATTGTGATATGATGTGTATTTCTTTTAAGATGTAAAATTACTGCATTATAGATAATGATTAATTAACAATGATTCTTTACAAAATATCCTGAATACTGTACCGTTGTGAAATCAGTGAAAACTTTCTAGAACTCCAGCAGTGTGTTACTCTTTTGTAATGCATTGTAAGATAATCTTGCCACATGGTCTTTGGGACAAAATCATGTGCCAGGCATTAGAATTTATCATCTCTGGTGATTAGAATTTTCCACATATTTTAAATGCTAATCATCTCAATAACTTGTGTGAAACTTCTATGCTGACTTGACTTTTGGGAGATAAATTATTGCTATGTTGTTATTTTTTTCCTTTTCTTCCTCTTCCGAAAACACAGAGAGGCTGTGATAAAACACTCACTGGTACATAAGGTGTTTTTGGACTTTTTCACGCATGCTCTTCCAAAGCAAAGATCTGTAAGTGYTGTTTTTCTTAATACATGTAGTGACTCCGGATAGATGACAGGGTGTTATATGGAGATTTAGAGTTACAGTGAACTTTCACATTAAAGCAATGCGGTTGAAGATGTGAAAAGCCAAGTGATTGTGTAATATTTAGAATGACTTCTTCTGGTTTTGTATTTCTTAATATCTAATGCAATGTTGTCAGTGTTTTCTGTATATTTGATAAATGATCCTTCTCGGTAGCTGGAAAATAGTATGTGTATAAAGGTAAGGACATTGCTTCCAACAGTTTAATTTTCCAACATATTTCTCACTTCTCAGCACGCAGGAAGTCTTACTTCTTGCTATGAGCAGATATATTCCTTTCACATGAGCAGATATGAGCAGCATAAATTAATGTCATGCTAGCAGCTCCTCCTTCCCCTGCAAAGAAATTCCATACATTATATAAACTTTTATTCTTCAGGAAATGATAGAAGCCATCAGGGAAGCTGTCATATACCTGGCACACACTCATGATGGGGCGCGAGTAGCTATGCACTGTTTATGGCATGGTACTCCCAAGGTATGGTTTGTTTCCTGTCTACCCACTCCTGTCTAATTAGTCATATTTGAGACTGTGTGAAACTGATTGCTCACAAGGCTCCTTCTGTCAGTACAGATGTCTGTTGCTGTTAAGTTTTTCAGAGCAAACTTAAAACGTGGATCCACTTCACCTATTGCCCGATGTAAGCTGTAGGTCTTTGTGGATCAGTGCTTACAAGAGATCCTTTATAGTGAAAGCTACTCGTTTTAATTTTAGTGGTGTTTTTGGAACTAACACATAAATCTTTTTCATTTGTTCTTTCTGTAGATTTCTTATTGCAGGTCAAACTGGCAGTGGGGAGAGAGAAGTCATAGCGAGGATTTACGTTTGGCTTTGAAATGCCAAAACTTTATAACTTTTTTGAAGAACTATATTTTAGAGTTTCTTCTTCAAAAATTGCTGATCCTGTCTCCTGAAATATCTTGGGTATATTATATATACAAAGATTTTAAATAGCCATTTTTGGGGGTGTCTCAGTGCTGCACTGGAATTCTGGATGCTTCTCAGAACTTCTCTGGGATTGAGACTTTCATCCTAAATTAGGTGTAACCCTTCACTAGTGTTGAAGATTTTAAACTTTAGTCGTAGTGTGAGATTTACGAAATATGGTCATATTTTTGTTAAAGTAACATTCTAGTTTTTGAAAGTCAATGTAACATACTCACTGAAGTTTCCCCCTTTCCTTTTGAATAGGACAGAAAAGTCATCGTGAAAACCATGAAGACATATATCGAAAAAATAGCAACAGTGAGTGCTCAGTAGCATTTTATTCTCTGAAAGAGTACTAATTTGACAGTTAAGAGACCAATCTGAGTGTATTCTGATGCTATAAACAACTATAAGGTCTGAATAAAGCTAGGTTTAAATTACTGATAGTATAATAGATTTTATGAAATTTTTTTTTGAATGCTTACAGTTTTCTCTGTAAAGGTTACATGCAGTAACACTATGCAGTAAAGTAGCTAGTGGAGCTAGTTAATATCTGACCTAACTTTCATGTAAAGAGTCTCACTGACTCAAAGGCGAATATGCTTTTAAAATCTTTAGGTTTTAATATACTATAGACATGCTTTCTGAAGATAAATCACTTGCTATGTCTCAGTTGTACCACAGAAATAAAAAACTATGCATACTGTTCATGTAAGACAAGTCTGTGATTCAGAATGGTGATTACATAGTGGAATTATATTAGCAGATTACATATGGCAAAGCAATTCATGAATTTAAAATAGCAAAGCAAATTAATCTACCTTTGTTTTAAGAACATGTTTCTCATAAACTGAAAAGAGAGAGTACAATATAGACAGAATTTGGTTAAGGTTTGTATCGTGTTTAAGACAAATTGCCATTGTTGCTAAATTAATCAGTATATACATAAAATTTGTTTGCATGTCTGTGAACCTTTCTGCTGTTTCACTTTTGCAGGGTGAATTCTCTCATTTGGTTTTGCTGGCAGCATTTGATTGCATCGATGATACTAAACTTGTGAGACAGTTAATTATATCTGTAAGTATGTATATTATGCTAAATACTGACAGTGTGTTTGACAGTGTATAGAAGGGTGAAAACTAAAATCCACTTTTCCCCCCCAAATTCAGTCCTCTTCATCTCTTCTAATTCATTATATTTCTTTTTATGATACAAGTGATTGTATCTTATGCTGCTTTTTCTTAGTACATAAGATTTGCTTAAAAGTCACATTATCCAGAAAGTTCTGCTGCCTTACAGGTGATCTTAGCACATTTGGCTGTTCTCTTATTTCATTTTTAAACAAGATTCAATACGTCCTGAAAGTTACTCTTTCTTATTCTATGTCTGTCTATAGTCTTGCTAGGAAATGACTGGGATCTCCGTAAAGTAGAATATCTTTCTCCTAAAGAGACTAGAACTATGGAAAAGTTCAAAACAGTGATGTCATCATTTGCTTGCCTGCATTTGTCATCTTAACCCTAACCATAGGTAACCATTTTTACTGTGCACACTTAATGTTCTAAAGGAAGCTTTTTATCGCATGTATCTGGTAAACTGTGGTAAACTTCAGGGGAGAGAGCCTCTTAACTGAATCTAGCATGACTTAACAGGGTGTACCTGAAGTGCTTTGAAATGACCTGAAAGCATCCTGTTTCAGCCTGATATCAGGCCCCTGATACTTGGGAGACTTTTGTCCTTATGCTGAAGCCGTTTGACACTAATAATCCAGGCTTGAACTTTTTACTTAATATGTTGATAACTAAATAGCAGCTGACACAAGTAAAATTCACCTAATATTTTTAATCTGACTTTCAAATTGTATACAGATAGATGTCTGAAACATGAAAACACTGTAGTCATTTTGCTGGACCTAGATGGTATTTTCCTGAATGAATGGAAGAAGATGAGCTAGTCTGTATCTGCTCCCCTTTGGAATCATAGAATCATAGAATGCTTAAGGTTGGAAGGGACCTGTAGAGGTCATCTAGTCCAACCCCCTGCACACGCGGGGTCACCTACAGCATGTGGCACAGGGTGGTGTCCAGGTGGGTTTGGAAGATCTCCAGAGAAGGAGACTCCACCACCTCTCTGGGCAGCCTGTTCCAGTGCTCTGTCACTCTCACTGTTAAGAATGCTCCATTTTCTTTCATCCAAATATGATTTAACAGGATTTCATACGGTGTTTACACTTAGATCTTATTTTAAGGCAAATTTTATTTTTAAGCTGCTTTGATCTGTAGATTACTGTAATGATCTTCTTATGCTGATGCAAGAGACTTTGTTGGCACAATCTATTTTCATGCAAGCAGCGTAATGTATGGACATACAGATTGTAAAGTGCTTATAATCTGTGTCGCAGATGAGAGGTAGTAATGGAGACAAGGCAGTAGTCTGTAAGTGGAGAAGAAACACGAAGAGAAAGTCGTGTCTGTGGTTCGTTCTCAAAAATGCGAGTAGTTACTCTTAGAGCAAGTTTGTATGGTAGTTATTCATCTTTGCCTGCCCTACCCTGGAAATATAGTCAGGTCCTTTGCCTCTCTAGTGATTTGGAAAGTAGAAAACATCTCCCTGTGGAGTTAGTTTTGTGTTTCTTAGATATATTAGCAGTGATCACAGCTTTTTTATTTGTTTCCAGAATCTACTGAGCATTGTAACAACTTCTGGGCAAGTTCCAAGTGTGCAGGCCCTGACAGGTCTGGCCTGTTTCTGTACAAAATGCATTTCTGTACTCTGTTACAGCCCTTAGCAGTTTGCAGTTGAGATACAATGCTTGATTTTTATTTGGGACTTGCACCATGTTGTATAACATCTGAATCATTGGTATTTTTCCACCATCTGAGAACTCCTGATGTTCCAGAATAACAGAATGTTTCCTGTTTGGCCATCTTAGTGCATTAGTCTAGACAGGAAAATGAGAAGGAGTAACCTTCACATATGCAGCATTAGGCTATCTGAGTTTACGTGAGCCCAAGGAAAGAATGTCAGGGAAAAGGAAAACCATMAGATGAGATCAAAAGCCATCACTTCAAGTGGAGAACAAGAACTAATATCTCAGAATGAGATGGAGTCATCTCGGTGATCCCCAAAGAGGTGATGGAGCCAAATAATCCTGGAAGCCATTTCCAGAAGTACATATGGTTGCAGATTGGTTGCTTAGGCACCTGTCGGGGTTTAGGAAGAGGTGAGTGAAAAAACACCTTCATGATGATTCTAGAGGGCACACAGTGCTAGAAAGATGTTACCAATGAGAGAGCTCACAGTAGTATGGCMCATAGCTTTATTATTAAACTTCCAKTGATATTTTCTCATAGGTGGGGCACTGAGCATAGGTAAATTCTGGTCAGAATTAGTGATTTGGAAAGGGGTGAGAGGAGGAATTTTGCACCATCTGTTATGTAAAATGTCTGCTTCATAGGTTGATTTCRAAGTCTGGATTCATTTTGTTTTTAATTTTGTTAAAATTTAATGTTACTTTTCATTACTTCCACTTCCGCAATATTTCAGCGGTGTGCCAGGCATCTATCTGGTGAATAAACTCCACACAACTACAGAATCTGAAGATAGGAATTAACATGTCTTTCTTATCAGAAAGGTTTTTTTTATGCATGGAATGTGAAGGTTACAGTTATATCTTCTTAATTCATAGATTCACTAGGTTATGTCTTGTGTTAAGCCAAAGTTCATCTCCATCCACTAAAACCCATTTTCACTCAGCTTTAACCAACCTTTTCAAAGGGTGTCTTAAACATTTCCTGCCAGCTTCCAATCACCTCTTCATATTTCTCTTTCCCTCAAAACCAACAAACTGAACTGCAACTTGGTAAAGAGTGTTGTGGTTTAAATTGCTCTCTTTGTCTTTCACCAGCTCTTATTCATAGTTGAAAAAAGGTTTTTCAGGGGCAGTGGCTTGTACAATGTGTTAGAAGTGCCCAGAGTACAGCCCTACTTTGTTTTCAATTCCGAATCTGTGTGTTAAATGGCACATTTCTGTGTCGGGAATGGTTTATCATAAGGGTCAGTGGTGTCTGGATGGTGTTCAGGTTTTGCCAGTGCTGCTTGGTAGCTAAGTGTGTGTTGCTCTATGACATAAAATCTGTATGTGGAATTTTGGAAGATGCGAGGTCAAGCAGATGGTTTAATACGTGTCCCGCTCTGAATATGAAGGAGTGCTTTGCTAAGCAAAATTACTTTTATACCCTAATGGGTTTTCTGCCCCCGCTGTGTTAATATACCACCGTGTGCGGTACCCACTCTGCATTTTACCACTAGTTGTTCCTAGCTGGCTACTGATCTCTGGGAAATGCCAGCATTTCTGCCAGCGTTCCAGTAAACTGGAAGYGCTGCCGGTTGTACTCCCAGCATAAGCCAAATTTTCTTTGTTACTGAAACTCAGTGATTACTCTTGGATTTTTTGATGAATTTAGGACAGACAGCTTGCCTTTAGCTGGGCTGTTGTCCCTGCCTGTTTGTTTATGTATGTTTGTTTGAGAATCATTACTGTTTATTAATGTAGTAGATGATCCTTTGTTTGTCTTTATTTTCATTTCTAACTTTTACTGAGTTTTGTTGCACAGCATCTAACATGGTGGAGTATGTYTTGTTGTTCTTAGTACTCAAATGTATCAGTGAAAACAAGTCCTGTACTTTTACAGTAGCTTCTAATCAATGATATTATTTTTAATAATACTTTTTTTTATTTATTTCACTTCTGCCAGCTTCGATTCCATTTAGAGCTTCGGAATTCTTTCCAAAAGCAAATAGTCTTATTCTTAGTATATAACTTTATTTTCTTAAGCTCTGAATTTGAACACTGTCATCATCAGTGGTGCAGAAGTAGTCATTAATGTTTTGCTGTTTATTTGCTTTCACAGGAAATAAATGCTTCCTTGTCTAGTATAGTAAACAACAAACATGGAAAGAAGGTCCTGTTGTACTTGCTGAGTCCTAGAGACCCTGCACATTTTGTGCCAGAAATCATCACACTCCTTCAGCAAGGAGATGGAAATGCCTATAGGTAACTGAAATAAGAGGGTTATGTTGTTAAGAGTTTAAATAAAAAGGCAAAACAAGTATAAATCTTCAAATAGAAGTGATAAAAAGTTTTTATATGACTTAAGCAGCAGTTGCTGAAGTATCAGCAGTATCTGTATGTTATACTTTAATTTATTTGTGACAATGTTTCTAGATTGTAAAGGGACAGACTGTGATGCTTTAACCCACTGGTTAAAGCTGCTGATTAACCCACTGATAAAAGCCAGTTTTGTCACAGGATGAAAATTTAACCTATGTTATTGGTGTCCTGAGTTGCAGAAAAATATACATGATGTCTAGTATTAAAAATGGAAAATTGTTATTTTAATTTGGTCTATTATACTGACAGTGATACTTACCAGCTTTTGAAGAACACTTCAAAAAACACTTTTTGCAACATCTCCTGATACTTAATATAATAGAATAACTAGAAAATAAAAAGGCTAATTTACYGTTTTTAGTAAAAAGCTAAATATGTCAGGTTTACTGGCCATCAACTTTAAATAAAAGACATATTACCGTTCAGACATTTTAATTTCCTATTCCACTTGTTTTTAAACAATGTTGTTTGTGCACCTTCTATCTCCTAGTATGCAAAATAGAGAGGAGGAGAAGGAGGAGGATGATTGATGTGTCATATTTGACGTTGCATTTGCATAGAGCGTTCTGAACCTTCTTGATGGGCATACAAAACAAATCCTCTGCAGTAACATGTGTCTTTTTACCTCAGCAAGAAGAATACAGAACTGCGCCGCCGTGAACTCCTGGAAGCCATTTCCTCGCCTCTGCTAGAGTATTTGCAAGAACATACTCAAGAAGTGGTGATGGACAAAAGTACCTTTGTCCTAGTTGCTGACATCCTGGGAACAGCTCTTGGAGACATACAGCCCGCACTAGATGCAATTGCCAATCTGGCCGCGGAAGAGCTGGTTCCAGGTGGTTGTGATGGGCAGGTAATGTAACAGGGAAAGATGTTGAGGTCTTACAATTAATTTGGATATATTAGTGAAATGAGGCTTGCTCATTTTTTTCCTTTAGGAGGTTAACGTTCCCTGTTGGCTGTACTTGTATATTAGAAGCAGCCTCTTGTTTTCTGACGTTTTCCTTACTTAGTTTATTAGTTTTCCATCTGAAGTAATGGAGGCTTGAAGTCAACATTTCATATGATTTGGAAGTCTGGGTACTTCTTRAACCAACTGAAGTGTTTTGTGGAAAAACAGCTGGCAGTCATATTGCCATTTCAGTTCTAATATTTTCACTAAGAAATGAAACAGTTTTTGTAACACCACTTAAATGTTTACACTGAGAATGATAGATTCCTATAGGTGCTATAGTTTCCTGTAGCTAGATTCCTAGGTATTATCTATGTGGTTTTTTTATCTTCTTCAAAATGTGCTTAGGAAACCCCTCTCTATTTTGTTGAGTTAAATTTCAGTCAAGGTTTTCATTGTAGATTAGAAAAGGAAAAATGTTGCGTAGACTAAATAAAATGTCCTCCAAATTTTGATAATTTTGCTGAATTGAGTCCATCTTCCTCATTTCTTCAGTGCCTCACCTTCTGTGGTGCTTGCGGAATGGAACAACATAGAAAATTCAGATGAAACCAAGTTAGTTTATAAATAGAAAAAGTTTATAGGTGGAGGAAGAATGCTGAAAATATCTTCTAGTCTTAAAAAAAGAGCTGGATACAACCACTCAAAAGGCTTACTCCTGCCAAGGCTTTCCAGAGACATGTTGCTTCTAGTCATTGTTTCTAAAGGTTATCCCTACCTTTTTTTATTTTAATAGTAAACACTTAGTGTAATTTTACACAAACCATTCATTTTCTGTGAAGTTCTGTGAGTTATCCTGCGGTGAGTGTTGTTGGGAATTGTGCATGTGTGGCAAATTTGCATGCAGGCAGCTAGAAAAAAGACTACTTTGAATATTTATATTTTATTCTGCCTTGTTGCTATTTGGCCATAGGCAGTGACTGACGGAATCAGTGTGGTATGGGGGCAGATGGCAGAGAGAAAGGTGGATAAAACAAGCAGTAATATTTATGCTCAGAGAAGAAAATTTATTTTGAAACTCTTATTTAATTGCTTTGTCTTTTGCTTTGTTTTTTTCCTTAAAGCTTCACATTGCTGAGCATCCTGCAGGCCATTTAGTTTTGAAATGGTTAATTGAGCAAGATGAAAAAATGAAAGAGAGTGGAAAAGAAGGTATGTTCAAAGTTCAGCTTTGATCAAGTTAGGATTTCTGAATAAGTAGCTACCCAATCTAAAATAAGATTGATAGTTTATTTTTAAAAACACATTAATACATGGAAGGTGTTAGAGATTCTCTATGATGAATGCTTTTATCTTTTGACTGTTGTGAGTTACATGAACGAATGCCAAAGAGAAGATAGCTCTTTTTGCATGGTGGATTGTTTTTTTCTCAAGAGTTTTCAATGCATTTAGGACAATATTGTTTCTGTGTTYAAAGTGTCCTGACAGACAGGACACATAGCCTCACAAAACTGTACAGCAATTTATAGGAATAGCAAAGATAAAGACTTTATAATAGGAAGATTTGTTTCATTATTCTTATAGGCAGAATTTCTGGATCATGTTCATTAGTGCTACTGGGTAACTGCCTTATAACTTGTAAAAACTGTGACAAAAATAGAACATCTTTGCTATTTTATAACCCAAAAGGCAGAGATCGGGCACAGATGTTCTCAACTCTTTTTTTTTTAACTTTTTTTTTGTTATGTAACTGTAAAATCTTGTATGAAGACTTATAAATCTCGAGGATTTTTTCACATTATAATGGAGATTATATTTTGAGACTATTCTGAAAAAAAAGGAGGAAGACAGGAACATCATAGTATAGTTAGGGGGAACTTCAGGGTGGGAGAGGAAATTCTTTATGAAATTATGATATTARACACTTTTTAAAGGAGTAGACATCTGAGTATAATCAATTTAAATCTACATTAAATCTCAAATACTTTAGAAAGAATAGTTTTGTTACATCTCTTTGAAAATGGATGATTAAAAGTGTCAAAAGGGCRAAGTTTTATCTCAGGCTCTTTCACAGAACAGCTTAAATAAGAAGATGGTTATCTGGATTTATTTCTGCTAACAGTACACAATTCCTATCTTAAGCGCAAGCTGTTCCCTCTTAGTTTCTTTGKTTTTATTGCAAGTTACTTACAGAATTATTAGTGGCCGCTTTCAGCATGGTATTAGGAAATGAACAAATCCTTATCACACTAAGAACAAGTTCAGTAAAAGCCAACCTAGTCTTTGGATGGAATAGCATACTAAAGTTACTGTGGAAAATAGCTTGTTTGGGTGTTGATTGGGTAAGATTGTATATCAGACCATCTGTTAGAGCTGGTCAGATCCAGCTGGAGACTTCATGTCTGCCTCAGTCCCTTCTTTTGGATGCATCACTWGTTTAATGGTTATCGATATATACAAACGCGTGAGAAGAGAATGTAAAAAGGCTCTTCTCTGTGGTGGTCGGTAGCAGGACAAKGGATATTGTGTACAAACKGAAACCCAGGCAGTTCCGTGTCCRTGTGAGGAGGAACTCYGTTCCTGTCARAGTGACRGAGCCCTGGAACAGGCTGCCCAGAGAGGCTGTGGAGGCTCCTTCTCCRGAGATCTTCCAACTCACCTGGCTGCCACCCTGTGCCCSRTGCTYTGGGTGTCCYTGCTGGARCAGRGGRGTTGGACTAGATGGTCTCTAGAGGTCCCTKCCAACCTCAACCATTCTTGGATTCTGCAAATGTAGTTAGTCTTCAAAGCTACTGAGTCAATAGAGCCCTATAGTATCAGTACAGCTGAACAAAATAAGGGACCTATTAGTTTTCATGTGTCAGCAGGGCTTTAGGTCTAAAGTTTTAAATAAARTTTCATCTACTTAGGCTGATTGTGTTTCTTTGGAGATAGAATCATAGAATCCTTAAGGTTGGATGAGACCTCTGGAGATCATCTAGTCYAACCCCTCTGCTCCAGCAGGGACACCCAGAGCACGGGGCACAGCGTTGCATCCAAGCGGGTTTGGAAGATCTCCAGAGAAGGAGACTCCACAGCCTCTCTGGGCAGCCTGTKCCAGKGCTCTGTCRCCCTCACTGTTAAGAAATTCTTCCTTAAGCTCCTGTGGAACTTTTGATGCTTCAGTTTGTGGCCATTTCCCCWWGTCCTGCTGCTGGTCACCACYGAGAAGAGGCCGGCCCCATCCTCCTCACTCCTTCCCTTGAGGTACTTATGCACATTGATCAGGTCCCCTCTCAGCCTTCTCTTCTCCAGGCTGAAGAGGCCCAGCTCTCTCAGCCTTTCCTCTCAATGCTTAAAATAYTAATGCTGCTCTGCAGAGGTGTGTGTACCAGTTAATTGCATATAATTATCTTTTCATTTGGTTTAATTTTTACCACGTTTTTTGTTTGCTGTGAATGCTTTCTTTAAGACCTGAATAGCCCTTGACACCCTTTTAAAAAAGAGCAGCAAATGTGTCTGTGTTTTACTAGTAAGTTTTCACACTAGTCAATGCTGCAATTGTCTAATTAATTTTAAGCAATGTTTGAAATTACTGTCACGTCTACAATAGTGTACAGTGCATTGAATAATCAATTATTCTGAGTGAGTAAAGCTTTGTAAATATTCAGTGGCTAAAAATTATTTAATCAAATCACTGTTGCAGAGAATTTTTAACAAGGTTCTGTGTTTATTGTAACTGTTTTGTTTTGGTTTTTTTCGTCTGCCTCCTTCTATGATTATATAGTTTGCTTTGGAAGAACATTAGTGGAACGTGTTGGTATTGAGAATATGAAGTCATGGGCTGAAGTGAATCGAGGTGCCATAGTTCTGTGTTGGTAAGTAAGGCATGTGACTATTCACAACTGTGTTCAATTTATTCATTTCCCAAATAGCTAAGAATGGAAAAATGCACACATGAATTTTCAGGTTGTTCTTTGAGCTTAGACAGCACTAGGATGTAGCTCTGTGTTTGAATATCTTAAGAGATTAAAAAACAAATTCATTTATAAAATTTTGTCTGCTCTACCTTCTAGAAGTTGGAAATTCCCAAAAGACATTAAAATGACATTAAAATAAGTATCTCTATAGCATTAGGGACTGCAGGCAGCATATATGAATCAGACTTTTTTTTTCCCTTAACTTGTTATTTTGTCTTGATGCCTTAATTATGGAACCTGGGTAAGTCTCATACTAAAGTAGAAATGTGTTTGGAGTAGACGATGAAAAGATTTAGGATTTGCCAACTTGCTCACAATTTGGATGCAGCAAACCATGTAACTAATGAGATCAAAGGGAGTCTGTAAGAATCTGGCTAATAATTTAACAGTCACATTTTGTTTTATCGCGTGCCAACAGCTGTATTAATGCTGTTTTCCTCCTACAAATGTCAGTAACAGGTCAGAGAAACTGAAGGTTATGTCTTAAGCCGTAGTGCTCTGTGTTCCAAAACTGCTGGGTCAGCGTCACCTTACTGGGGCCGACATGAACAAACTGTTCAAACCGATGATATATTTCTGCAAAATAAGAACAACCTCTCCCTTCTGTCTCCCTCTCTTCCACTCCTGGCCCCGACACCTCTCCTTCCATAAAATTACTTTGCRCTCCCTGCTGTTTCTTATATCAGTCTCTACTCTGATGTTCATCCTCTCTTTCCAAAATGAATTAAGAGATTCTTGAGTACTGAAGTTTTACTAAAATCTGAGTTTAGTTATATTTTCAAATAGTCTTTTCTGATTGTTAGTGAGATGGAACATCATAGTAGTCATAGATATGGCAGTGGAGATTTTTTGGTTTACAAAATGATAGTACTTTTTCTTTGACTTTTATAACAGGCCTCTGAAGTTCAATAAATGTATCTAATGCCTTTAAATTATCCAATCCTACACACAGATGTTCTGAGAGATTCATTTTCAAAGGCTACTACACCAGTAGTATACGAACGCATCTGAATTTTTTTTCTCCCTGAACTAAGGCTGGAGAGATTGATTTTATATTTGGTGTTGCTGGTTTCCTATAGGAACTAAATTATTATGAGCATTCAAAATTTGTAAAATAAGTGGAATTTTATTCATGCGTAATAGCTGTTTCCTTGTCCTCATGACTGCAATCTCACTATGTTTTCATATATTCTAGGGAAAAAAAGATCCTTACATGTTAGATAAGTCTAGCACTGGAATGGGGTTTTCTATTGTTTATTTTTGAATTAGGGGACAGTTAGTATGTGGATTAACAGTGCAGACTAATAATTAGTTAAATAGTAAAATGCACTAGTCTAACAAGAGGTGAACAGTGGTAGTCTAATAGTTTGTCTTTGACCTAGGTATCAACCAAGCATCCAACCAATTTAAAACGTTTTGTAGTTTGCAGAAAGRTCTGTTAAGAACATAATTCTTTGTGTACATCCGTTGATAAAACAGACACCACAGGGTGGTGATACTGCTAAGTTTGCATTGCTACAAAGTARGAGTGCTTATTTCTCAAAATATTAGTCAAAAATTTTTGCTAGTACTGAAACATACCCTGCTGAGAGAAAACATTATCGTATCTGAGGAAGAGTGTCTCGATTTTGTGCTGGAATATAGTGGATTTATTTTAATCAAATCTAAATTTTTAGGGGCTTGAAACTCTCTTAATCGCTCTTTGGACATGATGCTCGTTTGGTTAGGCAGCTGGAAAGACAAAAAAGGCTCTTTTTCATGTGACCCTTGTTTAACTTAGTAGCACATAGGAAAGAATCTCGTCCTTGCTTAACTGCATGCATTTGAGGTTACATAAATGACATAACAATGCTAAATTTAAATTGGTTAGCTATGGATAATAGCTGTATTTCTTTTTAACATAAAATAATTKTAGATTTCTTAAAGCTTTCTCATTAAAAGAAGTACTCTGGTCTTTCCTTTGTTATGAAGGAACTCAGATATCTCCTACAGTGAGAATTTCTGGCACTGCTGGTTCCCCATGAAGCTGTGATTTGTCTTTTTTTGTTTAGTTGTTGGCTCTTGGAAGCCATCTGTCACCCAGGGACAGATCTGAAACCCTGAAATACCCACCAACATTGTGGGTTTCTGRTTGGTGAAACTCATACATTAGTTATTTGCAGTTTGTGTGTGCACTTGAGTGCTAAATGTACTGGCATCCTGTGCACCKCCTGGTTTTAGTGCCCTTCGTACTTTTGACTTTTTTGTAAAAGAAACCGAGTCCTTAAACTTTGAAGGTGTCCAAAGCCTTGAGAGAGGATTTGCTGCAGATTTTGCAGTGTGACTTTCCATAAATTAAGATTTCTAATGACCTGAATGTCACAGATGTTTTATATTGGTTTCTACATCTGACATTTCATCAGTGGTTTTCAATTTGTCAATGACATGTTTATATCAGCATAGAAACTGGCCAAAAACATACATCTTCAAATAATTTATTTATTCTCATATGTCATTTTTTTAGATATACGTGTTCTATTTTATATCCACAGAGTATTATGAAGCTTCTCTTCCYTTGGCATTGTTATGTTAACTGTATTTTCCCTTGATGTCTTCTACCGTATGGAAAATTTACTTTTTTATCTAAAAGAAGACAATRGAGCCTGCCCTGAACTGATTTCTTCCTTAGTACTACTGTTTTTCTCTGTATAGACAGCTTCTTTCCATATAACCAACGTGCTGATCTTTGACATCTTTGCATTTTTTTTCCTGTTTGTTTTTCTKGTAGTCTTCTCCGGAGTACTGATCAAAAAGTGGCAAATGCAGTCAAAAAAGGACTGAAAAGCATTGTCCCAAAGTTGAAGCAAAATAAAAGTGCTAAAGGCATAGAAGCGTTGCTGGAGAAGTTGACTTCCTAGTGTGAGTGAAGCTGAAGAGGCCCAATACATCAGTGCAGCCAATGGAGAGTTGGTAAGGTTTTGCACAGTGTGATACTGTAAGAAGCGGCATATGCATTTGTAAAATAAACCATTTGTAAAATGATTTGTCTGTTGCACTCATTCTGCAGTGMCAGTCTGAATGGTTGCTGTCAGAAAATGAAACCTCAAGGCTTGTTTAAGAGCCTATGAGAACTTTTGAACATACAGTCAAAAATTTAATTTTTCCCTGATAACTTGTACAAAAATAAACTGTTGGTGTATTTCTAACTGCTGGGTTGTTTCAGAGTTATGTCCTATTTACTGTAGGAGCCACAATGTGTCTTTTGAAGAAATTCTTATTAGCAGGGCTAACATACCTTTTCTTCTTTCCCTGTTCTCCTCATTTCCTCAAAAAAAGGCAGAACAYCTGAAGCTATATTCACATCTGTGAAGGACTGATGGAGATGCCCTTCTTTAAGAACTGATGAAAGTAGAATGAAAAAAAAATGCCTAGCCTTTTTCAGACTGAGTCCAGAAGTACAGACTTTTAATAGGACTAACAAACCTGTGGTGTCATTTCCCTTTCCAGTAGTGAAGAGAGACAAATTTACTTTCCCGTGATTAAAAAAAAAATTGTCCTGTTGATTTCTGTTGACCTCTTATTTTGATCCAGAAGAAGCAAATCAGTGTTTTAATTAGTATCAATGGTAGTTTTYTACCATTTCTACTGTTTGAGGGCATTAGTAATCATAGTTTCTCTCCGCCTACACTGAGAACACTAGATTGCAGCTCTGATGCAGTTTAGTCCTGCTTTTCATAAACTGGGCAATTATTGGTATGAATCTATTGAAACAGGGGATTTGAATAGTTATTTGTGTAAGAACTTTTTTCCTGTACTAATTGCCGTTTCTTCTTTCCTTAGGTTAGGGGGGATGACATGTGCTCATGTATTTGAATTAAAGTATGCATTTTCAGAAACTTTTGTTTAATAAGGGGAGTTTGGGGACTTGGAAGTACCAAGAAAAAAACCTTTTTTTTTTGTAAGACTTTCATGATTCTAGATGGTAGTGAAATATTGCAKCGTTTATAGTGTTCTATTTTATAAAAAACATTCCTAGAGAAATTCAAGACTATATAACCTATTACCTGTAGCGCTTTCATGAAGTTCTTAGTTTTTATACTTCACATCTCTTTTCTATAATACTGGCTTTTTTCTTATCAGAAGTTGTGATGATTCAATGTTTAGCATCCCTGAGAATCATATAACCTAGTTAGGTTCTGAAACAGACTTACCTGTTTAGCATGAAAAGTAAAATATTCTGCTTCTCTGAGGAGCAAAAATTGAAACTGCTGCAGATGCTGTTTACAGGTGCTGGAGTTGATAAATATATTTTCTACATGTATAGGAGTAAATAGTTTATTGTTATATAAAAGTAAGGAAATACTCGTTCATCTTAACAGGAAATACTATCTTGCTTCTCACCTCTTTTACTTAAGGAAAAGCACTTTTTAATAAAAAATATGCAAGATACCTAAATGGACAAATTTTAAATCATAAATCCAATTTTAATTAATCGTTCATTTTCTGCTGGATTAATGTAAGCAGTACATGAACATTACAGTAAAAACAAGTGGTTCCGGTGTTGCTTGTTTCTCTATCTGTTGACTTGCTGCTGCTTTGCTGAGTGTGCTTCATTCTAACCTAAGCTTACAAGTACCAGTAAATACTTAAAGGTTAAGCCCAATGCGGCCTAATTGGCACTGATATGAAGCGATCATGCTTGTATGAGCATATCCTCTCCAGTATCAGTTACTGAAGGTTACAAGCTCATTAGCTGCTCTTAACAGGATTTTCTCTTGTGACAATGAAACAGATGATTTTAATTAGCATCAGATAATGAATTTAAACTCTAGTGGACTCTTTTCAGAAGCCTCAGTTACTGCCTAAAATAACAACCTAGTAGARATGTGTAACAGTGTTTGTAACTGCATATTTAATGGTACAGTAAAATAAAAGCTGGAAAACTGACATAGGTTTTTTTATAATTTCAAGACTATTGAGGGGATTAAACTACTGGCACAGAGAGATATTTTCAACTGTGGCAATGAAAGGCAACAAGAAAAATTAATCATAGCTAAGGACATCAGTCATCAGTAAACTATCAAAAAGTTGTACAAGAAAGTATGCCAATGTGAATCTAATTTGGCATTTTAACTAGGTGCTTTAATTCCATATGCCAGTTGCTTTGACCAAGTATCCTGAAACAATTTGTTTGCGTTTCTGAGGTCATGTATGTGACTTCTTTTTAAATTCCATTAAGTATTTATTTGCAATTAAAGAATAACTTGGCATCTCTAAAAGAATTTTTTCTTACAGACCGCGGTTAATGAAATACCACTTTAAAACAGGCGTTAGCCAAGGTTGTGCTAAAGATGCCATCGTTTTCCCAGCAGGGATAGAGCCTAAATAAATTCTGCTCTCACAGTATATCTTTGAAGTTGGTCAAAATCAAATTCTAGTGTAAGATGAAGGGGGYAGAGAGGATTGGAGGAGTAAAAACTATTTTACTGGTTTTAATTTACTTGGCACAGTGGACTTATTTTTCCCACTGTGAGTGTTACTTGGTACTGTTCCATTTCTTCTTGTGTGTGCTGTGTGAAGATTGAGGGCACKGTGTGTTTGAAAGACTCTGAAACAAAATAATTTCCAGTGTATCTGCGTTCTTCTGTGTCTGAAATAGAYGTAGGAAGGACCTTTGCACACTTTAACTGTTTAATTCCTGAGATTGTTACAAGGATTTTCCTACAGGTAGCAGTACTACTCTTTGTTGGCAAGAAGAAAGTGGAAGTGCTTGCACAGCAGGGAAGTGACTGTGTCCGTTCTCCCTGGAAGTGAGAGTGTTTCAGGAATTTTAGGACCTTTGTTTTAAAACTGTCRTGCAGAGATGAAACTGTTTCCCTGTCTGTACTTGGGAGTCACTCTCTGTTTTAAGTTCCACTTTATGTGGCAGAAGTTGGGAGTACAGTCTACAGCAGAAAAAGTGGGAAATGTACCCTGTTGCTCTGTATTTGTGTGTGGAACCAAGGACAAAATGGGGTTGGAGGATTGCAGAATATCTGGAGTAACTTAAGGGAGAGAGGAAAAAAAAGTAATTTGGGACGATACACGTCTTGTATGTAGAGCTTTATTATTGTACTGTAGACTCTTTAGAGTGGATGTAAAGACCTCTGCATGAAGACACACCAGTTAGCACGAAGGCTTTTTTGGAGTAAATTATTACCTGATAGTTCCTATGGTACATGTGAGGGAGAAAGGTACTGATAATCAAATTCTACCAGAGACTTTTTCTTTTCTTATGTGTCTTGTTAAATGCTTAAAGAAGGCTTGTTGTTAATTGCACTAATAGGAGATATTTGCTGCATCTTTCAGGAAGTCCACAGTGCTTGTTAGACAGTTACCACTTTCAATTAACCCACTGTAAGATCCAACGTAGCAAGTCAGTGTCATTTCCAAGCAGTGGTACTAGAGGGAAAGACTGAGTAGAGGAAACAACACTGACAGTAGGAAAACTGAAAAATAAACAAGAAATACTTAATTACTAGCTATAATTCCCAAGATGTTCTTGATTTATTTAACCTTTTCAATTTATATGATTTTTTTTTTCCTCCTGTGTCAATTGTGTACTTAGAGTTTGTCAGAGTTGAAAGGGATTTGTTTATCTTATCTGCTGCCTTGAAAGGTTTCTAAAATCCTGGATTTCTATGCTGCATTTGATAAAAACGCCTTGCAAGTGTGCTGACAGTGTACAAAATATGATGTTTTAGTGCTGCTCTAATTTGCACCGTGTCTTCCCCACGTCTGCAGATTCCTTGACAGCTACAGTAGGTAACGTGTGCCTACATAGATTGCACCTTTTATTGCAACATGAAATAGTCATAAAAAGCTTAATGGAGGGGATGAACAGGGGCCCTGAATCTACAGATATTTGTGTATTGGTACTAAAGGCACTGCGTTAAGAAGTCACCAGAAGTGGTTTCTGTGTTTGAAGAACAGATGCAAGGGAGATGATGTATTTTAATAGTAAGAAATTCTGAATATGATTCTGAAATATTTTGCTTTAAGTTAAAGTTTCTGCTCCAGGTAGTGGTTAGATGAAGGTGGGTTGAAATGTATGGGTCTCTGTCTAGGGGTGGGTGATGAGCAGGTAGGAGCTTATGGGGAAGGATTAAAGGATAGGCTAGCATGGGTGACACTGTTGTGTCTGGCTGATCTGGATGAGCAAGTGGATGAGGCCCATAGACTGCTGGAAGCTACAGGCCCTGGTTCACGTGGGGGCTTCAACCACCACTAGGCACAAATAATCCTGGAGGTTCCTGTGGGTTATTAATGATAACTTTATAACACAGAGGAGCTGCCAAGGAGAGGTGTGCTGCTGAACCTTGCACTATCAAACAGAGAAGGGCTGGCTGGAGATGTGAAGGCTGGGTGGGGGCTTGGAAGGCTGGGGAGGTTTGGGTGCAGTGATCATAACTAAGGTAGTGGAATTCAGGATTGTTCAAGGAGAACCTCAGGCAAAAAGTGCTACCCCAGCCTTAGACTCCAGAAGAAGAAGAGCTATGGCTGAGGGGTCTCCTGGAAGCATCCCATGGCATAAAGCCGTAGAAGAAAGAGGAGTCCAAGAAAGGTGGTTAATCTTCAAGGATTATTTCTTCCAAGCTTGAGAGTAGTGTGCTCCCAGGAGCAGGAATTTGAACAGTGGTGATCTTCCCATATCTCGGCAGCAAAAGTAGGAAGAACATTGTCTTGCTGCTGAGTGCATCAGGGGACCTCGGTGTCGAATGATACTGACAAGGCAGAACTCCTGAATGCCTTGTGTGCTTCAGTCCCTACTGCTGAGTCCAACCCTCAGGAATCTCTGACCCTGGAGAAAGGAAGACTGTGCCTCAGTTAGGAAGGATCAAGTTAGAGATCATTTAGGCAAACTTGSCTTAAACACATMTAGGGACCTTGCAGGACWKACCCTAAGTGTTAAGGRWGCTGCCACAGGTCATTGCTAGGCCATTGTCTGTTGTCTTTAAAAGCGCATAGAGAACAGGAGAGGTGTTTTAGGATGGGAAGAAGTTTGCTGTTACTGCAGTCYTCAAAAAGGGCWACAAAGARGACCTGAGAACTGCAGGCTAGTCAGCCTTRCCTCCATCCCTGCAAAGGYRATGAAACTGATCCTCCTGGATGTCRTTTCTACATATGTGGAGGAAAAGAMCCTGGTCMGTAGTAGTGAGCGTGAATGCAGCATGGGAAAATCATACTTAACTGATCTGATATCCTTGTATGAGGGAATGGCTGGCTGTGTAGATGGGAGGAGAGCCTGGATATTGTCGTCTACCCTGACTTCAGCAAGATTCTCGTAACATCCTCAGCTAAGGACGTGTAGGGTACATGAGAGGATGGAGAAGTGGACTGAGGAATAGAGAACTGAGAGGGTTGTGCTCAGTGGTGTGAAATCTTGGTGGTGACCTGAAACTAGCAATATACCCAGCGCTCAGTATTGCATCCAGTCTTGTTCAGCGCTGCTTCAATGACCCAGATTATGGGACAAAGTGCCCACACACTCCCCTCGCCCAGCAACTTTGCTGATGTTACAAAGCTGGGAGCAGTGGCTGGTACTCTGGTACTGGACTGCTATTCAGAGGGACCTGGACAGGCTGGGCAGTTGGGCACACAGGAACCTCACRTTGTTCAACAGGGGCAAGTGCAGAGTCCTGCCCCAAGGCAGGAACAACCCCAGGCACCAGGACATGCTTAGGGTGACCTGCTGGGGAGCAGCTCTGCAGAGAAGRCCCTGGGGGTCCTGCTGGACAACAGACTCACCAGGAGGTAGCAACGGGGCTGGGTGGCCACAAGGCCAGCGGTGCCCCCTGGGCTACATGAGGAAGAGGGTGGCCAGCAGCGGGAGGGAGGTGACCTGAGCCTCTGCTCAGCCCTGGGGAGGCCACATCTGGAGTCCTGTTTGTGCCCAGAGCTCCCCAGGGCAGGAGGGACATGGAGCTAGCAGAGAGAGGCCAGTGGAGGGCTACAAAGCTGGGGAGGGCCCTGGAGCTTCTCTCCTGTGAGGAAAGGCTGAGAATGCTGGGGCTGCTTGGCCTGGAGAAGAGGGGCACAGAGGGATGTTGCAGTGTGTGCAAACACMCTAARGGACAGTGACAAGGGAATGGACCAGGCTCTTGTCAGTGGTGGCCAGCAACAGGATGAGAGGCAAGGGGCACAAACTGGAGCACAGGAAATCCTGCCTGAATTTGAGGAAAAACCTCTTGACTGTGAGGGTGGCAGAGCACTGGAGCAGGTTGTCCAGAGGGGTTCTGGGGTCTTTGTAGATGCTGGGAACCCACCTGGACATGAGGCTGTGCAAGGTGCCCCAGGTGACCCTTCCTGTGTAGGGGCTGGCCTATATGTTTGCTGTACTTCAACCACTCTGTAACTCACTTTGTGGGTGTCACGGTATCCGCTGTCCTTTTTGCTAGATGTTAATAGCATCAGGTTTCATGCCTGTCAAAGTAATTTTTCCTCTGTTTGAGATCCTTTCTGAGACAGCCTAATAAGCTATTGGCACCACTACCGCCTCTTTGGCATTAATTTAATTTCCCGTTTTCCTCTGTTATGTTTTGCCTGGATAGGTTAAAAAAAACAGGTAAAAAGCCTGCGTTAAATTCAGAGTTTTTCAGCAACAGAAGGTGAAAAGATCAAGCAGTTCCAGTTTAAAGTGTTTTTTGAGAAATGTCTGAATTGATTTGCTACTTCAAAAAAAAAAAAAACTTTTTTCCTTTTTTTTTCCCCCTATAGCTGCAATTTTACATGCCAAATAGCTTGATGTTTGCTTTAATCAAAGCATGCATGCTGGGGAATTAGCAGAGCCTGTCCACCAGACTCCATGCCACTACTGTGCTTTGCTTTTGCAAATCTCCTCATTGATGCCAGCTGCCAAGCATAGCGTTAAGTTTCATGTTTAAAGCAGTACTATGCCCTTTTTGACAGGCTTTTGCTTTAATGGATGAAGGTTTAGCTTCATTYTGTCCGAGTATTTGCCCCCTCAGTTTGCAGCTTGGGGCTCAGCAGTAACACAGACGTTGGCACAAGCATCCGATATGGACAAAAATTTCCTCATGGGAAACGTGCTCAAAGGGAATTTGCACAGAAACGTCTCAAATTACCTGTTTTTGTCTACTCCCAATGCACTGAGGGTATCTGTCATTCATCTTGCACTATGCTTTGAGCGTAAACATTGTTTATAAAATAGTTGTAAAATATGGCTATAAAATGACACTTKTTCTCTCTACAGTGCACGGACATCCCCTTTTTCCCCACATTGCACAGAAAAGTACACMCCAAAACTGACCGTTTTGTGTGCAGCATGCTGCGTGCTTGCAATGGTGTCATACCTGCTTGGGGCCATGCTTTGATTGCTTCTCTTTAGTCCTGTCAATAAAACACGGGGGATATTTAGTGTCATCCAGAATAATCTGTGTGACTTACAATTACAGTAACTTTAGATTGAGCTCTTTGCATCTCCTGAATGATTTTGTGGGGTGAGTAACGGCGTTTCCGTTTCATAGTGCTGTTTTAGGCATATGCAGAGCTGAGCAGTATATTTTGTCCATCGTCTGCCCGCTCTCTGTTCTGTGGAAACACTGGGCTCCGTTAGAGGGTGGCAGCGGCCCCGTCTCCCTCTCCCGCTGTGCCTCCGGTGGCACCGGTGGCTCTGCTGCCTCTGGATGTCAGCAGTGAACTGTTTTCCGTGCAGAGACTGTGCGTACCGCGAGGAAACCCGTCTGCCCGTGAGAGCTTTGCCATGGTGAAGCAGACCAACAGAGCACGTGTGCACTTAGGAGGATTTCCTGGGAATAGCTAGAGCTGTTTTCCCCCTCATTTTCGTCATTTTTTCACTCAAAATGATGGGATTTGTACTGCGATGTTACAACAAGTACTCGAATCTCACCCAGAAGCAGTGAAGGCAAAAGATGAGATGTTGGGGTCTCGCTGTGGGCTTCATCATGGATCCAGCTCGTTGTGGGGCTAAAACCATGGAAATTTGACTTGGAGGTGCATCCTTTTTGTGAGGAAGCCATCTGGGCTTTACCCTGGCCCCTCCTGGTCCACATCTTTCCCTTAGCATGTCCACCAGAGCACAGCAGCATTGCAAAGTTCGTCCACAAGGAAGGTGGCATTGGGGCAGCTGTGACAACGTTTCACAGAATCACAGAGTGGTTGAGGTTGGAAGGGACCTCTAGAGACTGTCTGGTCCACCATAACTAGTGAAGGAAACAGCAGGGAACCCAAAGAAATTAGTGGTGGTGATAGACTGACTTATACACGAAGTCAGTAACCAGAGGGAAAGGATACTTTTGCCTAAGAATGGAGCAAATCCAATGCAGAAATAGAGTCATTGGAGAGACTAGAATTGACATGCTTTATTAAAGAGAAAAGGAGAAAAAAATCTCTATGTCATGAACTAACTTCAGAATGCTTTGTGTTTTCTCAGTATATTTCCATTAAATTACTCAAATACATAAAAGTTAGTGCCTCTCACCTTTCCCTGTTTTTTTCTTTTAATCCGAGATAAAGAGCTGCATTACAGTGGATTGCCATGCAATTTCTCCAATGCAGAAATAAGTTAATGAAGGTTTTGTAAATAGCAGATAAGCATGGATCAAATATTTTTACATGACATAAGAAAAGGATCATTCTAAACAGTTAAAGCTATTTTTAAGCTAGTAAGTAAGCAGCATTCTTTTTTCTCTGCTAGGCTTATGGATAGTTATTATTTTCCCCAAAAACTTTAGAGCATGTCAAGCTTATTGTGTTCATGTCTAAATACTGGGTATTACTATTATTTGCCCTAGAGGCCTGGGAACAGCAACAGATGCCCTTTGAACTGTGCTTGTACAGTTAGCTACCTCTTTGAGCACTATCTTTCTGAATAAGAAAAGCAAACAATGGCTTAACTGAACTGAAAAAATGATGTTCTTCTACGGCGAGGATCTGTGAAAAGGCATGTTCTAGTTTGAGTTATTGTTTTCTGCTTAATATATGGACAAAATCTTTAAAGATTCCCCCTCCCACCCACCACGTATGTTCTTTTTTTGGTAAATCCCTGGCCTAAAATGAGTCGGGCAAGTGATAACGCGGTCGTACGGAAGCAAAGCTAGGCCGTGCAGATAAGCGTGCTGTTTCTTTGTCTGTGAGAGTCCAGATGCTTGCCAAGCCTGCTCTGAAACATACGGACAGGATTTATGAATATAAAGAGCTCCCTCTGGGGCTCGTTAATATCTGCAGTTAGTTAAAGTGGAAGACTTGGGCATGGTCACATTTGGAAAACAGTGATTTCTCAATGGCGTTAGAACCACCCCCATGCCCTGTTTCACCCGAACCCTAACTGCATAAAATTGCTGCTTCATAAAACAGGGCATGTCTGCTGTGGCTTTAATGTTGTTGCCCGTCTTTGTGTGTATATGCATGCATGTCTTCCTTTGATGTTGTTTACTACTTTGATTTTTTTCTTTTTTCTTTTTTTTTTTTAATTTTCTAAGCCCTGTGGCACTCAAGTAATCAAGATAATCAAGGCTATCCTGCATTGCTTTTTGATGTCATCATGCAAAGCACTTGGCTATTTCATCCGAGTAATCTGGGGACACCAGAGATGCTGTTGAAAGCCTTAGTGGATGCAGCAGAGCAAATGAAGTGCGGTCCTTCTCCGGAGGAATCGTTATATTAGCTGAAGCTGGAAAAATGCCAGCTCCAAACCCAGCTGGCCTGGAAGGCAGCGGCGCGGCCGTTTGCTCCGTGCAGGGTTTAGGATTTGGGTTGGTGTCGCGATACTCGATTTCTGGCTGTGCTTTTCCCTGCTGGCATCCACCAGTTTTGTGCTGGTGTGGCATAAACTCAAAGTGACATATCCGTTAAGCCACAACAGGCAAAGTGCTCTGGACAGAAAGCTGTGTGAGATAATCCAGAGGAAACAAATGCTGAGTGTTTGATAATAAAATGAACAATGAATTCCAACCTGTGGGGGACCTGCTCCCTGCTGAACGGAGCAAGGCAATTGAACAAGTTATTACCCACGAGACAGGAAAATGACAACCTTCTGCTTCGTGTGTCGTTTAGCTGTTGCCGGAGATCTGTTCTTCCGCCTGCACAGTCCTACCGTGCATCTTGTGTCACCCCCAGCATTGCTCAGAGCTCAAATCAGAACACGTTTTGGCCGTGAACCACTCAGGAATCTCACCCTGCACCCCTATATTGTCAGTTTTTGTGCTGAGCTGGTCACAGAGGTATCAAAAAGGCACCTTTGATGAGATACCATCATCAAGGTGGTACAGTTGAATGGTGGACAGAGGAATGTGTGTGGAGAGAGAGGATTTTCCTCCTCTCCCCATGGGGACTGAAATTTTTCTCCTCCACATCCGGAGTGATTGTCCTGGCCCATGCCCATTCATTTCCCCTTTGGGTTGACTGCAAGGTGAGTTTAGTCACCCAAAGGCTGGAGACCCCTTGGACTAGGGGAAGTCAAAGCTTTGGGAGGGGTTTGGTGCTTAGCCAGGATAGTCAAGTGTCTCCTCAACAGCCCAGAGCTTTCCACCCAAATGAGTGCCACAAGCACCAACCTGCTCAGCTTTCCACTTACTGTTGCCTGATGCATCATCATCATTATTATTATTATCCAATCTAAAGTGCAGTTGCTTCTGCTGGAGGTTTCACAGGGACCCGCTCTTAGTTATATTTGAACAGCTGGAGGAGCCATATGGGTCCTGCACATAAAAATCCCCTTGGGCAAGTAAAAGAGCATCCACTTGCCATTCTTGATGAAAAGAGAGAGACCTACTGTGTTTTCTCTGAAAAAGAGAGAGAAACACTGCTCGTGTTTCATGTGGAAGGCCCATTCCAGTCAGTGTCTTGAGGAACATCTAGTGGGGTCCTACCTGAGAGGCACATGGGAGGAAAATGAGGCTGGTGGTCTCCATCTGAGGTCTGGAACCCCAGAGAGACCAGTCTCAGAAGGGCCAATACTCAGACTTGCTCCAGGTGACCAGATGTGGGCCAGCTTGGCCACACAAGGACAGGTACTTGTCTCCTACAAGCACCACACGTGCAACTGCTGACCGCATCACGCATGGGTGTTAATCCAGGGCGCCCGCTATCCTCAGGTGATGCCAGCGCGGGCACTGTATTCTCCCATTCCCCTGGGGACCAAGGGGGCAGCCTGGYCACCAGTGACCCTCCCGCCCTCCGCAAGGGAGCACCTCTATGCTCCATGGACCCAGTGAAACAAATGAACTCTTGTCACCTGCAGTGCAGTCCCCAGCGTGACACTGAGACCTTTGCATCCTGCAGGGCAGCACCTGCTCAGGAGTGGTGTAGAAGTGATGATAATAATAATAATAATAATAATAATAATAATAATAATAATAATAATAATAATAATAATAATAATAATAATAATAATGTTTTGCATCTGCTACAAACTAATAAATTGAATTTTGAGCTTATTATGTTTTCTTTGTTGTTATTCATTGCCTTCTTTTTGGGGTGAGTTTCCCGTGTTCTTTAATGGAGGAAGTTACATGCAGCTGTGCAGAGGCTGAGTAATCCCAGGGAGTAGGGTGCTACTGGAGGGARGCCAGCGTGTCGGAAATGTGTCCTCGGTGGCTGTTTGTACCAGAAAAACGGATRTGCTGCTTTCCGTTCATTACAACCTTACCAGCTGCTGAAACAGGTTCAAAGTAACTTGTGTTTGAATTGTATTTAAAAACTGTTATAAATAGGTACTGATTAGATCCTTTTTTAGGAAAAATCTTTACAAGCTGTTATCCACCACATGTGTCATTCCAACATTTTTTCAGAACTTGCTCTAACATTTGCATCCCATGGCAGACCCATTTTTATCCTAACCACTCAAAGAGAAGACGCACCAAACATTGTAACACAAATTTATTTCTATCACTTAATCTTACATCCAAAAAAAAAGCGCTTTTGGCCTGGAAATGCTTCGGGAATCAGGCTCCAGACTTCTTTGTTAGCTCTTCCCGTCATGATGGGTCACGAAGGAGGTCGTAGGGGGTGAGGCATCAGTCACCTAGGCAGGACAATTCTATGGATGGGTAAAACTGGCCCATAGCTACGTGACAGCGTGAGTAGGAGCAGGATGCCTCGTCACAGGTTGCGCCGCTCTCCTGGCTTCCAAAGCTGGTAGAAAAGCAGTTGCAACATCGTCTCCATTCCCGTCCCAGCAGGTTTCTCTGCCCCGATGTCTCCCAATGCTCGGCGTGTTGGCCGGCATCAGGTCCGCAGCACGGGGCGCCCGGCGCCTTCCCCGCAGCACTCGGCGAGTTTCTTCACCGCCCGCCGCGTGAAGTCCACCTTGCCCCTCTCCTTCTTGAGCGCCGTGTACTCGTAGGCCTTCAGCTTGCTGTAGTAGTCCGAGAACTTGTTGTAGAGGATGGAGATGGGCATGCCGTTGAGGATTATGCCGAAAGCAATGCAGAGGAAAGCGAAGAGGCGCCCGAGGTGGGTCTCCGGGCACATGTCGCCGTAGCCCACCGTGGAGATGCTCACCTGCGGGCGAAGCRGCGTTAGGAGTGGGCAAGAACAGTGTGCAAGAGCGTGTCCCCATGCCTGGTGTGTCTAGGTACACCCAGGGACAATGCAGGTTTAAGCACTGTTGTGCTTTGGGTCATAAACCCAGAACACTGGCTTTCTCCTGTGCCACCCATCTCCCCTCCGTTAAAAAGAAAATCCTCTCTTACACTAGTGGAAAACAGCAGTGTGGTTGAGCTGCAGAGAAGATGGTGTTTTTCTGAGAGCTTTGTCCTGCGCAGKAAATTTCCAAACAAAATTCCCAGCCATCCTGCCCGGCAGGGGAGTTTTCCTGGCCAGGATGAGGGSCTCGAGGTGCTTCCTGACTGTGCAAACCTGGCACCTCCATCAGCCCCGTTCCTGCAGCCGGTTCCAGATGGGCTTTTGGGCCTGAACCCCACATGCTCACTAGAGCTYGGGGGAATTTCCTGGGGTACAGGTTATGTAGGGAAAATCTACTGTCTCATACGTTATATATATTCCAAGCACATTCACACAACACACACAAATCATACATGTACCATATATACACCGCATACTACCTGTATCATATATATAATGAAGAGTATGGTAACAAAAAGCATACCAAAAGCTTCAGCTAATTGCAAAATATATTTCAATAACGTCTGCACTCTAAGGGAAAGCAGCCTCTCAGAGCTCTTTTTTAAAGCTTCTAAATAAAGTTCCCTTTGATGGTTACATAATTGTAAGGAGCTATGGAAAAAAAATAAAGAAAAGAAACAAAAGTCTTATTTAGGTGCCCAGAAGTCTTTGCTTACTGCACATGCTTACAATATGCATTTACAGTGGTAAACTGTTTATTTTTCTTGCTCAGCTATATGTCAGGGGTTATGGAAGCCTCTTATATAAGTGCCTCCAATAGGGACCACTCCTGTTTGTTTCATCTGACAGGTACTTGGAAGCTTTGGTTGAGTCTTGCCTCAAAAAATGGTTCAGAGATTGAGCAAATGTGATTTCTTTTTTTAAATTCTTATGTTTTTTTTTTTTTTTTNTTTTAAATTCTTATGTTTTTTTTTTTTTTTTCTTTTTCTTATGGGAGTGTATTTAGCATCCCCATCTTACATGAAGCTGCAAATCTAGCCACCATGCTAACCGTGGGACTTCATCGGCTCTTCTTCTCAGCTATGTGTGAAGSAGCGGTGTTTCATATGTGCTGGTACTGCACTGAGTCCTGCAACCCAGTCTTGGAAAAATTTGGTTTGAGCTACCGCATTTCCACAGGATGTTTGCTTATGGGGGCACTGCATTTGAATGATGAATTCCCAAAGTACTGGCATAAATAACCCCTAAGTCACATGCTTGCAAAGCACATATCTTGATTGTTTATAATCTTTACATTTAGTAAACACAGCTTTTTTTTTTTTTTCCTCTGTTAGCCCTGACTTTAAGGCTTCTGCAATCTGTCACTTCCTAATCTGATTCCTAAGCAAGGGATATTTTTCAGCCGAACAATCTTATTTTGTATTTTTCACAGTAGCTGAGGATAYTGTACACAGCTGTGTAAAGGTAATGTGAAATTCTATCAGAAACGGCTAAATTGCAGGCAAGTAGGGGTTTTGTTGCAATGCCCTTGTGGCTTTATCACTGAAATAAGTCCCTGGAAGGTCACTGTGCAGTCTGCCATCCTCTAACATGCTAAATAAAATGTTATTTCAAATGAAGAAAGCATTAGGGTGCATGAGACAGCACTGGATAAGCATATTTGTAGGATGCACCTGGTGCTTCCTGCGGAATAAAAGGGATTAGTCATTTGGTTTAATGGAAATTAAGTCAGTGGATTTGAATGATAATACAGGATAAATATCTCCAAAAATAAATACTGAGATGGAGGCAAGATGTTTATCTCTACCAGCCGGGACAGTGTCATTATCCTGTGATAAGGTCCTRTTCCACATCACCTATGGCAGCGTGGAAGGGAAAAAAAATGTGGTTTGGGCTGTGTGAGCCTGAGGGCATTGGTGRGTTTTATCGACATTTGAATGATCTGAATACATTAGTTTTTATTCTTAAGGAGTAAACAGGCTTGAAAAAGAGTTATGCCACACACCGTGCCGGAGAGCGGGCAGAGGGATGGTGATCTGGAGTCACTCCTGCCTCCATGGCTCGCCATGGAAAGCATCACCTCCCCAGTGATACTGCAGCGGTTTGGGGAAAAATCTGGCGTTTTGGAAACAATGCAGGGTTGGTTGCTTATGTGTCTGCAGTGGAAATGGATTCCAAACGCTGCAAAAGTTGTGAGTTTTTGTTTCGTGCGTGCAGGTGGGGAAACCAGAATGGCTACAGCTCTACACCCCTGGCTGTATCTTCATGCCCCAGAAAGACATGAAACCACCAGCTTTGAGGATGCAGCTCTGAAAACGACATCATCCCGTCCCGTTTCCGAGGCAGGCCAGCTGAAGCGCAGACGGTCACCCCCACTCCAACCACTGTTGTCGTGGTTTTGCAGCGTGATAATCTCCCTGCGTGTCACCGCGCTAAGACCACACAGCTCCCTGCAGCAGCGGCACAAAAAGAGGGCGCAAGGTGACATTAACCTGCTGTCACTACTGGCTGGCGTGGCTTTTGAACCGGGCAATTCGCCCTTTTTCCACCCATTGACCATTCTGTGCCTTTTCGGTTTACTTCTGTGCAAGCCTGGGCACAGCATAAACACCACACGTGCTTTCTTTATGTGCCTGTGTCTATGGGCACCAGTTAAGAGCAGGATATACTTCCTTACAGAGAACAATCATTGGCTTTATGTGCATTTTTCATGGCCAGAGCTCTGGGAAAGACTTAAGTTTGCAATTTTGGCCGTCCAGAGCCTACTGAACAGCACCTTCTCGTAGCCATTTTTGGGTCAACGTATTCACAAATACCAACAGAAACAAAACTGAAAAAAACCCCACATCCTTCTGCAACCAGCTGCACTGATGCACATGTTTTGTTATTTTTCTATGCCGATAATTTGATTAAATGAGGAAACGCTCTCCTTTCCTGTCTGTTTCCCCATCTCATCTCTAAAGAACGAGCCCCATCCGGCGTGCGGAGGGAGGGGAATTCCGCCACGTTCTCCCTGATTAAGCCCCGATTTAAGCTCGCAGAAGAGGTGAGCGTGCATGAGTGAGGGCATATGTCCCGTAAGCCCCGAATTCGGAGCAGATGTTCGCTGATCCCAGCCCTGCTGTTTCCGAGATCCACAGCAACCCTAGCCGCGAAGGGGAGGTGCCCCCGGCCACCCACCAAGGTGAGACATCCTTACTTACGGCGGCCCACCACCACGCGTGGGGGATGCTGGTGAAGTTGGTGCTGGAGACGTCGTGCTCCACCGTGTAGACCATGGCGGAGAAGGCGAAKATGCCCATGGCGATGAAGAGCAGGAGGCAGCCCACCTGCTGGTAGCACTGTCTCAAGGTGAAGCCGAAGGCACGCAGCCCCGTGGAGTGCCGGGCCAGCTTGAGGATGCGGAAGATGCGCATGAGCCGCATGATGCGGAGCACCTGCCCCACCTTGCCCACGCGCCCCACCTTCTCGATGTCGTGCTCGTGCTGGGAGCCCCGTCCGCGCGGCTGGTCGTCGTCCGCGAAGCACTCCAGCAGCAGCTGGAGGTACAGGGGCAGGATGGCGATGAGGTCCACGGCGTTGAGCGCGCTGCTGGCGAAGCGGCGCAGGTCGGGCGTGGAGACGAGGCGCAGCAGGTACTCCAGCGTGAAGAAGGCGATGCAGAGCGTCTCGATGTGCTCCAGCACGGGGCGGCTCTCCCCGCTCTTGCGGTCCACCTGCTGCATCTCCTCCACCGTGTTGAGCGCCAGGGCCACCACGGAGATGAGCACGAAGAAGCTGGAGGCCACGGCCATCACCTTGGCCGTGACCGAGGAGAAGGGCTTCTCCATGAGGTTCCAGAGGTGCCAGCGCTGGGGGCCGTAGTAGCGCATGTGGTGGAAGAGCTGCTCGTTCTCCTGCGCCTCGGCCTGGGAGCGCAGCTCGCGCTGCACCTTGAGCTGCTCGCTGAGCTCGTCGCGGCGCTCCTCGAAGCAGATGCGGCAGCAGCGCGGCGTGTACTTGAGCCGCACGCCCCAGTAGCTGAGCTCCTCGAGGAAGCTGCGCGGGCAGAGCTCGTCCCGCACGCGCAGCACGCCGGACGCGTAGAAGTTGTACACGAGCTGGAAGACGGCCGGGTCGCGGTCGAAGAAGTACTCGTCCACCTGCGCCGCGTAGTCGTCGCACAAGCCCAGCTGGCAGCGGCGGTCCGTGGAGGTGGCCAGGCGGCCCAGGCGCGTCTTGGGGTAGATGGCCACCGCCTGGTAGGTGAGGCGGTAGCTTTGGCCACCCACGTTGATGTTCAGCACCGAGGAGGCGGGAGCCGGGGCTCCTGCCGTGGGCAGCGACGGGGAGCAAGGCGCCGGCGAGGGGGGCTTGTCCTGCCCCTCGAAGGGCTCTGCGCTGGGCCACTTGCCTTGCTCTTCCTCCTCCTCGTCCTCATCATCCACGTAGTAGTTGTAGTTGCCCTCGGGTGCCAGGAGCAGCAGGGGCTGGGAGCCCAGCGGAGCGGCGTCGGGAAGGCCGCCCTGCTTCTCCAAGCGCGCGCTCTCGCTTCCCTTGCCCGCCTCGAACGCGGGGAGAGCATTCGGTGCTTCCCTCTCCCTCACTTTGTGTTTCGGGAACAGAAACTGCCCCCTCTGGTTAAACTGCAGCATAGTATTTTTCCTTGCTCTTGCCCTTTCTTGGCATTCACCTGACTGGGAAATCAGGACCACGGGAGAGGGCAGTGCCGCTTCCCTCCCTATCCCCGCGGCGTCACGCAGCTCTCTGCGTTCTGCTCCCCGCCAGCGCCGTGGCGAGAGCTCAGTGTGAGACGCGGGCACGCGAAGACTGCCACTGACCGCTTTAATCTTGCTGACAGGGAAGATCCGAGTGCTTACAGAAGGGGATTTAGAGGCTATTATCCCGTCCCGGCCTCATCTCCCTCAGCCTGTGACGTGAATGATTATGGATCCGTGAATCTATGAATAATCGGTAGGGGGGGAAAAAATGTAAAGTTTTAATGCTAATAGAAAACAGACATTTCTGTAATTGGAGCGTTTATAGGCAAATGCATGAGGAAAAGGTGTGAGGAAAACAGGGGAGAGAATGATACCTATTTCTTTCATCAACACAGTTACAACACGTCTCAGTTTTCCTTAATAAAAGTAATGAATAGTTAACATGCAGATATTGAACAGGGATTTATTCATTGAAGACAGTAGGACTTAAAACGCTTTACAGAAGTGGGCAAATATGATTCATCCCATCTGCTGGGTGCTGGGACCACTGGTGGCAAAAGGGGACGAGTGAATTGGTTTCCAACACGTAGCTTAATTCCAGATGCTTAATGAGAAAATGAACTGGGTGCAACATTAATGTCTTTTTTTTTTTCAAATAACTCAAGGCATCATCATTCCCTAAGACCTCCTTGGCCTTGAGGCGCACCCAGGATGTTTTCTCATCTTCAGCAGCGTTAATTTCTTTCCTTTCTTCTTGGTTTCAACATACGGACACGGAGACCTGCCCTGGACTTGACTGTCTACAAGCGATCTATGAATGGTTAATTTCGTTTCTTCTACCAGAGACAACCCACATTAGTGGCCACCCAGGGTGTGGGCCTGGCCTGCACCACTAGGAGTTGAACACCAAAGGTGTGGTCAGCCCTAAAGAATGCTGTTTGTGGTCAGATCATGGCCAACAGTCTGGTGCACAAGCGTGGCGTGACCAAAGCAAAGCCCATGTGCCAAAGGAAAGGACATAATCTGAGGAACTATGGGTCCTCAGGCCCCAGGAGAAAACCCCAACCTGGAAACGATCCAACTGTCCCCAAGTTTGCGTATTTGTATGAAATGCTGAAGGAGGCTGTGAAACAAGCTATGTAAGAGAAGGAAACTTGCAGGCTTGTTAGACTGACTGACATAACTAGGGAAAAAGATGGATGTGCTTTTGTTGAGCAAGTGCTTCTTCAGGGTGCGATTTCTGTCAGTAGATCTAATAGAAAATACTACTTCTCCCTTCATACCTTGCTTTACTAATATCTTTTAGTGATATTGCAACCATTAAAGTGTTTTTCCTTCTTTCTCTTTGCCCCTGAACAGCTTTCACCATTAGCTTCTGTATATTCCCCCAGTGACAGACCCTGTGAATAAAGGTTTTGGCGTGTGAGCCTGCCCAGTACACTCKGTACAACAAAACCATCACTGTTCCTTCACTGCAGAGCATGGCCCTATTGGAGATCATATCGAACACGTAAATGTTGGGGCAGCATCTCTGTTGTCAGTCTAGATCCTAACGGAGCGTCACACCGAATACATAAATTTCTTCTTGTCACACTGCTTAAGGCCTGGATTATTAGCATCTCATACTGAGATATGCTTGAAAATGTTTTGCTGTGCAAATCCGTATMTACTGACCATTTTTCTTGATGCAAAAGGCGAGGTTCTTATTAACTAGGGATTACYGGTGCCTTTTTTTCTTTTTTTTTCCTAAATGACACCAGTGTGCTTTGAATTTTAAAATATGCTGCATTTTAAAGTTCAACAACAGCTAACAACTAATTTGTTAGTAACTTAAACAATACAAATAGATGTGCATTTTCAAGACTGTTGCTTTTTCTTAAGTAAACTATCTCAGACAGGAGATAAAATGAGTCTGAAAAGTCATCATTTTACTTTTTAAAAGCCTTGAACAATTTTCAATGTGGGTTGAATTTAGAMTATAGCTAAATGTAGGTCCCACTGGCCTTGAAGATGGCRTTCTCTGTGCTTTCTGATAGACTCCCTGGCCTCACGTCTGCCTGCCAGTCTTGTGACTCACTATTTGCAAGCTCATTTCTCACACCATGCAGCATYTAATTCTCAGATGTTAAGGACCTTTAGCCCAGACAAAATAATGAAATGGATGGATGAGTTTCTCATTTTTATTTTTTAGCAAATTTATTCAACATGCTGCTTATATTCATTATAAACTTTTGCAATATATCATCTGCAGATCGAGTGAAAAGTTAGSTGTTAATAATAAGAATTGCATAATCTTTTATGGATTGAAGAAGAAAAGTGAAGGTTAGGCATTCACAGAAGAAGACAAATGCTGTCTAATGAACCAGAGAGTRTGTTAGAAAAAAAACTTCCTGACAATACCAATTTCACAAAAGAAAATTTCTATTGAAATTCAGAAGGTTCGTTAGAAGACAGGTCTTTCGGTTTTCCTTTTAGGAAATACTAACTTTTCACAGAAGAGAACAACTACAGTGCTTTTTGGCTGAGCAAATCAGGTCAGAGTTGAATATGTTTGCTTTCTCCTGGTWAAAATAAATAAATAAATAAATTTTATTTAAAATTATCTTAAAGAGCTCATACAGCTCTGTGAGTCCTAAGAAGTGGATAAGTTCCTTCCTTGCTGGAGGAACTGTTCCTATATTAATATGTTTTGAGACCAGGAAAACCTCTAAGATCACCTGCTCTGGCTAACTTGAACCCTTGACTTCACTCAATATTTCTCAACTTGAACACTTGAGTCCACTCAATATTAAAAAAAAATTCAATATTTTTTGCACTAAAAGTGAAAAAAAAAAATAGTCTGACAACTTAAATGACATGCTAAGCTATCCCTGGAGAAYATGATGAAAAGTTACTTGGGGGGTTATTTTAAAGATGTCATATGGATTTTTCATTGAAGTCCAGCAACTTCTCAAGCTCTGTTGCCAATGAGGAGAATATTACTCACAGTGACTTAACGTCTCAATTGTCTCAATAATTATTTATGTCCTATTAATATTATTATATTATTCAGTTAATATTTATCAAAAATCATAGCAAGACTGCAGGTAGGTTGGCTGGCAGTTAAAACCCTGAGGAGTGGCTTGAGGAGGAAGAAAATTGGGTTTGTGGTCTTCCCTTCTACTCCTCTGCGCAGCAATTTATCATAGTGACTGTCAAAAAAAAAAAAAGAAAAAAAAGAAAAAAGGAAAAGGAAGTGGAAAAAAGAAAGAAAAAGAATAACAGAGTAAAACAGATCTTTTAGTAAATATGAGAGGATTGTAACTAGCAAGAGGTAGGAAGTGCTCAAATCCCTTTGAGCAGGTGGCGTTGCAATGGATTGAAGCTTATACCGCTAACCYGTGAGTCAAACCATGTCTTGCTTGAGGAATATAGTCTGACTGAGATCTTGCATCTCACATAGAGACACCCACGTGGTGGAGGGATAAATCACAGCAAAGCAAAGWCTGGCAGGGTCAGGGCAAATGGACATAAAACACCCTTAGTAGGAAGAAAACTAAAAGCAAGTCRTATCCCAACATAGTACGTATTTCTGGAGCTTTATCAGCTGCATGGTGAGCAGGGCAGAGCTACTACAGAAAACAGGGCAGCGTATATATATTATTAAGAGTGAAAGACAGACAGAYTTGGCTGTATTTGTCATGGTCTTAATGCACGTGGGTCTCAGGACACAGGTTACCAAGGCGGAGCAATAACAGATCAATACGCAGCAGAGGCTGCTTGCACAGACCCCATGGGTAATACAAAATAAGGCAGCTTCCACTTAGCCCTTTTCCTGAGTGATCTAAAGCAAATCGGATGCCTGGCATTCGCTGCAGGCTAAGGGCACGCACACAACATCACGGATCTGTTTATGTGCTAGGGCAGGAGGATCTGCCCATGAGACTGAGCCCTAGCCTGTTCATCAGCGATGCCTGTCATGTGCAGCAGGCCAAGTGCCCAGATATAGAAGCGTGTCAGGTGGCCCTTGCAAGCACAACAACCGTGGGGAAATACCTGTCTAGCATGAGCTGCAGCAGAAAACATGCAAAAAAAAAGTGAAAAAAAGAAAAATAGGAAAAACAAAAGAAAGGAAAATATCATCACTTTCCTTTGGCTGAGGGACCACGTTTCTCTAGCTGAGTTCACGGTGAATTTTTACAACTAGGATGGCTGACAGAAAAAATATTTAACCAGCAAAAGAGCATCACGAAGGAACAAGCCAGTGCCTCCTGCGCTACCTACTGCTCTGCCTTCCACGGGCCCTTGCTGATTGCATGCAGCAGCTCGTTCATGAACATGAGCAGCACTTGAGGCAGAGGCAGCTGGTCCGAGCCCTGCGGCGAACRCAAACAGGCGTCAAAAAGCACAGAGCAGCAGCAGCAAGAACAGACCCGAGTTAATGAGTGGGAATTAATAYCAGTGGTAGGCAGGGAAGGTAGAAGCAAACAGCTAGTAGAGACCAAATGACCCTAACAGGCCACTAAATGGGCACTGGAGCAGTGGCCTTTGTAGGAGACAAGTTTTATGTTTTCTGAGCATTGCTCCTTTACAGAAATCAGCTCTTTCCTTCTTGAGCTCAGTTGCTGGTTTTGAGAATTGAATTTGAGAATTCTAGAATTCTATTTGGACCATATACAAAGTTTTTGCTCTCCTCCTTTCTTTATATATTTTTCTCCAGATATTTATAACCATTTTTAATTTTTTTTCTTATTTTTTTTTGATGTATGAAAAAGGCTCTCCTGACTAGCAGCATCCATAGCTTTTTTTTTTAACATGAAAGTATTTTGCACTATTAGTATTACTGCTGTTGAAGCTCCCAAAACATGATCAGTGATAGAACTGCAGGGCAGAAATACATAGAAAAAGCCTGTAATGGAAGAGCAGCAGTGCACCAGCTGACGGTGCCATTCCCAGCCTGTCTCACAGCATGAGGCTCAATCCTGTTTAGCACCTCAGGATGCTGAGCAGGACTGGAGAGGCAACTGCCCTGTGAACCACAAAGGATGCTCTGAGTTTCTATTGCCCTGGTGCTATTCCAGGAAACACTCCCGCTCCCTTGCATTTCCCTGCTTTTGCATCCCCTCCTCTAGCAAGAACCAGACACCCAGGCTGCGTTCATAAATCCCAGCCTGATGCAGTTTATGATGATCCATATTGCCACAAGCCTGAAAAAAAAAAAGGTGATAATGACAAAGTAAACAGTCTCAGCCCACCTTAAATGCCTTGTGACAGGATAATCGTGAGTTATGCTGGCCTCAATTACAAGTTGATCCTACAGACACTCATGCCGTGGCCTCCAGATAGCCATTCCCTGAGATTTATGGATTCCCTCAGACAGCACAGTGAGAACTGCTGACGCTGCATGGTGAGAATTTGCTGGAATAAATCAGCTGGCACGAGGAAGAAAGACAACTCATTCATGTGCATCACATCAGGAGGGCCCTGCAGGCTTGGAGAGGGCCCAGTGCCAGCCTTGGATCCAGGGGCAAGTTTCTTCTTTTGGCAAAAATATCCATTCTGGTAATATCCCCATGCAATCTGCTCTCATTTCCTAACCCCYGAAATTCTCCTCTTTGCCCCTCCTGAGCTTTCCTCTCCTGATGCTCCAAGCAACAGTAAATTGCCATGAGTCACCTGCCTGATCAACCTTCCACTTGTGTTGCAGCCCAAATCTGAAATGACTGAGCAGGAGCTGCCAGATCCAAGCAAGATGAAGATGCGCCTCC
Source organism: Eudromia elegans (assembly GCA_003342815.1). NCBI lineage: Eukaryota > Metazoa > Chordata > Aves > Tinamiformes > Tinamidae > Eudromia > Eudromia elegans. Next base: position 471,880 of record PTEX01000161.1, read on the forward strand.
TCTTCCTCCTCAGGGCATGCACGAGCGTGTCCAGCCCTGTGTCACAACCCGAGCAAGACCTTTGTGTTTCTGTGGAGATGCCACCATGAAGCAGGYTTTCCCAAGCTCAAATTTCCAAGGCAAGGCTGGATTTTTCAGTCTGTTTTCCCTTGGATTTTCCCTCTGACATTTGCCTCTGGAGTGGCTGTTCTCTGCAAAATTATTAGGACTTATTAGCACTTCCTTGTACACGAGGAAGGCTGGTAAAAAATAAACAAGCTTCTCTTGGGGCTTTTCAGRGGAAATTGGATATTTTGTGAAGTGGAAGAAAAGATTTGGCTCCTGACAGAGATGCTTCAGTCCGTACTGACCTGTGATTTTTTATTTCTACGTGTGATTTTTCTAATACAAAGAGAACTTTGCAATAAATCACTCAATCTATGTTATTTCYTACCAAAGCACTAGCCAGTGCAAGGACAGAGGATGCTCTTGCAGCCTGGATTCTAGCCATATTTTATGGTGTGTTTTCACACACACAAACACATGTGTATTTATACTATTATATGAGCAAAATTATCTCTACAGAACTGCTGCCCTTACCATAACCACGTGCCATTTATAAATCACTTGAACAGGGTGGGCTTGTCAGGCATTTCATGAAGTTAGAGATGAGTGGTTTTAACAGGCATTTGCAATATATTTCGTGCTCCCACTCTCTCCACACACTGCACACGGTTCATTTGATTTACAGGCTAAAGATTTTCTATTGGAAAAGAAGCCTGTACTTTGCTGAATTCTCTGTGCAGGGCAATAGCCCCAAACTTTTTTTTTCCCCCGTTATTTTCAAAAATTGTTGTTCTCCCCATCATTTGCTGGGTTAAAGAGACAAGAAAATGATCTTTTGCTGATATTATCTCTGGATAAATGATGAATACATCTTTTAAAGTGTTTGTTTGGAGAAAAAAAAAAGAAAAAAAACCCAGTACCTGGTTTCTGTGTCTCTTCCTTCAAAGCTTAGCAGGAAAAAAAAAATAGAGAGAGGATGCATGATGCAGAAGGTTTCTGAATGGCAAGAGTGTCAAATGTCTATTTAACCCAATTACAACATTTGTCAAATACTGTTCAGAAAATGATACTGCAAATGTTTTTCTTTCAGAAATTACACTCTGCTCTTCTGTTTTAAAAAACTGGTCACGAGTCCCCGCTTAGCAAATATAGTTGCTGATTTTGGAGGGAGACATAATGACAGGTTGATTGCATGATGCTCAATGTCAACCTGGAGCTGCCACGTGATGTAAGAGAGACCTCTGCACGATGACTATCGTCCAGTTCTCCTGGAAGACACCATATAGCAACTGGCCCATAGGAACAAGCTACTGCTCCTGTCATGGGTAATTGTGGGCTAGAGCGGCAGTTTCACAGGTGGAGGGGAAAGAAAATTTGTTGCAGTTCTCTGGACCTTTTTCACCGAAACACTAGCAGTCTTTTTGCTCTCTCTTGGTTCTTTACTCCCCTTTTGGAGCCTGGAGACTCCTCCAACAGCCTCATGTGTTGAACTGAAATGGAGGTCCTGGCCTCTCTACTTGTCCTGTTCATTTTCCAGTATATCCCTGTGTTTATCAGTGGGGGTGATAGTGTTGCAATGGCGCTCAGTACCCTACATCAGCCAAGGATTTTGTCCAACACTTTTGAAGCACTGAAGTCTCTTTCCTCTCTCTCACAAGGCAATGAACTAACCAAACATCAGGACTCTGGCAAAGGCTAGCAGGAGAATGAAGAGGCCATCTGGATCTTTTATCCTTTACTATGACTATGCTTCTCTTTTGTTTTTGACAAACACTAKTTGTTTGTACTGAAATCAGGATGGCATAACACCCTAAAACTGCAGTTATATCCTAAAATTTCAGTCTTCTGGCTACCTCTTTGGATGTAGCACAACAGCCCATCTTGCACTGTTTCACAGAGGGTGGGACTGCAGAAATGGAGGACCTAGAGAGCTTGGAGACGTCTATCAGCAGACCTAACTTTTGCCTCTGGAGGTAGATCTACAAAAGTAAGAGATAGCAAAGGACAATACAATATAAAACCTGTATGACCAGCAGTGTCCTCAGAAAGGCATGAGAGAAGTGAAGATAACACCAGTGCAGGTGAACTTTTACCTGTTGCTAGTGCTTGTACAACATAGTGGAATCAGGTTTGGGTGTCAACAGCGTGGGCAGGGCTGGAATTGGGGCAGGGTTGCCCGGATTGCATTGTGTGCCCTCATGTAGGCGCTCAGTTTGGGTTCATGCTGGATGGAGAGGTGTTGGGCCCATAGGAAGATGGAACGGTGTGGGAAGTTGCTCAGAAGCAGCAAAATAAAAGAGGAAAAAGCAACAGAGAAGTAGACAGTAAATGAGAGGGACTGGGGAGAAAGAGATCAAATGTAACTAACTGATAATAACAATTCCCTGATCTTGACATAATAGTTGAGTGAATTGTGTAAGTTTTCAGCAGGCATGTCTGAAAACTGCTTAAAGAGCTGTAAAGAAAGAAAAGTGATGTTGCTAATGCTACAGGTTATAATTTTCAATATGGCCTCAAGGACCAAAAGCCAAATATGTACATTTGTATGTCCCTTTTCTCTGAAATTTCCAYAACCTGTGCAAAACAGCTTTCTCGGTAGCTTTCTAATATCCCCTGCTAGCATCAGAGCGTCCTGAAGAACAGTTCTGTATCATCATTTAGCTTCTCTACTCCTATTATAATTATTATGTCATTTAATTCTCCAGAATTAATATGCCTTTAAYGCTCCAGAAGGGAGCAAGGCAGGTCAGGGAGCAGAGACAGATTTTACTGAATTAGTCCAARAGTCAGGAGAGTATTTAAGCACAACACTCTTTTTCTAAGTAAATGTCTGATTCTTCTAAGTAAATTTTCTGATTCTTCACCACTCTATAGTGTAAAGATACACAGGATCTTTGTGATTGCTAGGGACTGTTTGAGCAAACACACCCCACCAATGCAAACATCACCAGAAGGGGCAACTTCTTTATATTTGAAGTAGAGGGGAAAAAAAGACTAAGGCAGGCAGAGTAGAAATCCATTTTTTGTCCTGCTCTCTTTTGTGGTTGAAAGCAGTAACAAAGCCTAGACCAGAAACCCAAACTCTGTATAAGCTGTGGTGCAATTATGGAGGCAAATTACAGTGCCCAAATAGCAGGTTTGTGGGTCTCAGGAAGAAAATTTTACTCTGAGGAGAAAAAGAAATCTCTAAGGAGAGGTTTGCTCTCTGAATACTTTACTTTCTTCCTAGCCTTCCTAATTTCATCCTTGGCCTGCAGGCAAAAGCAATCTCATCAAAGCTGGCATTTCTGCTATTTTCCTTTGAAAGTGCCTGAATGGCTCCTCTGAAGTGGTTTCCAGAACTATTTTGCCCTGTCCCGGCACGTTCTCCACATATTCCCTTTTGAGCCAAACCAACACGTTCACACAGARCATCCACCACGATGTAGAGTGCGTGTGAAACCTCTCAAGGCTCTCCACTTGCCATGCACACACTGGGGGGACACACACATCTCCAAATAAAGCGTATTTTGCCAGATTCGTGTTACTGCCTGGCATTGTTTCTCAAGGGCCTGAGGTTTAGATGCTCCCAAAGCTTTTCTGTGTGGTAGCATCACCCACACAGAGCTGYGTAGCTCTGGCAGGGGCACACATCACCCCTGGGTTTTGCAGGAGAATGGGAGAAGTCCCTGGCTTGCCATCTGCCTTGTACGCACAGAATTATGAACTGTTTTGTTATGAGCTCTGCCTTAAGCTGAATCTTGATCTTAAATAAACCCTGCAATACTCACTTATCTTAGGGTTTGCTTGCACTTTTTTTTTTTTTTTGTTCTTTTCTTCATCTTTTTCTCTTCAAGTGTGAGCAAATAGGCTAATGCATAAATATGCTAGGCTAGCATAAAACCAGAGGGACTGAACTGTAATGATTGTTAAGGAGAAATTACAGCTAATTTGGTAACTGAAGCAGTATGCCATGAATACCAGCTATTTGTCTTAAATCTAATTCATAGAGGAAAAAGAAGCAAAACACACACACACTCACATATGTCTACATGAACACACATAGTGTATTTAAGCACAGACAGTATATTGTAATTTAAAAATCCACRTTATCAAACACTGTTTCTTAGGGAGGAAGTTTTAAATGAAAACTCTCCCTTGATCAACYCCATTCTCCTTCTCGGCTATGCCAGGAGTTCCCCCAAACCTGCAGCAGCTCTGCCTCCTCCTCCTTCATGAGCCATGAAAAGAGCTGTTCATTTTAGGTCTTCCTTTGCGCATGGGGCTCTTCAGCCTTCATCGGGCCCTTGCAGTAGGGCTGTCTCAGGACTGGAGAGGCCCTTGCCCTGCTTCACATTGCCCTGCTTCACATCCCAAGGGAGGTTGCCCACAGTGCTGCCTCCTGAAAGCCTGACTTCCTGGCTGCACTCACAGGGGATGGAAGGAAAGGCAGAGGCATTGTGGCATCAATGTCAACACCAAGGCCATTGCCAACACCAAGGCCATGGCCAACACCAACGTCAAGGTTAACACCAATGCCAATACCAAAGCTGTTGCCAACACCAAGACCAAGGCCAGCACCAATGTCAAGACCAACACCAAAGCTGTTGCCAACACCAATGCCAAGGCTAAAGCCAGTGGTGCTCAGGCCCCCAGGTGTCTCTGGGAAACCAAGGCAGTTCAGATAGATGCTTATTTAACTCCAACGTATGTCGATCTGTCCTAYATCTTCATGGCACGAGCGGAGGACGTGCTACACTTGCCAATTAAATGCTTGAAGAACACCCCAGTGAATTTGTGTTTTGTGTCTAGGATAAGAGGAAACAGACTTAAGTTGCACAAGGGGAGGTTCAGGTTGAGTATTAGGAAACATTTCTACATGGAAGGTGGGTGAAGCCTTGGAACAGGCTACCTAGGGGAGCTGTGGATTCACCGTCCCTGGCATTGTTAAAGAAAGGTCTAGATGAGGCACTTTGTGTTGAGGGACTTGAAGGTCTTTTCCAACCATAATGATTCTATGATTCTATAATTTAGGTACTTTATTAGGTGTTAGTGAAGAAGAATTTTAGGAGAATTTTATTAACCTAAGCTTTTTATTTACCAGAGCATTGCCTGGATTGGATTTAGTCAAACTGAAGTCTACCCCCACTCACCTCTGCTATGACAATACAAATTTTCTGCAGGCTTGATAGTCTCGCCAAATAAAACTGTGTAAATCAGTATGACATTGTGCTTACTAGAAGGAAATTCAGTCTTTTTTTGTAACAGGTCATACTGATGGAGAAACTGGATGGATATTTTTAATTTATTTAAGCTTAATTGATACCTTGATACTCAGAGAGATAAAGATATTAAAATATATTAATAGATACTAATATATCACCATGACATGCTAATAGGTATTAATATGTCATTGTCCTTTAGCCATCTGTTGTCTACTGTAATTCCCAAGGACGTTCTACCTTAGAAAACAATGGGAAAAACAAACAAACAAAAAAAAATCAACAGAGAAAGTATTTAAGGATCAGCATTGCATACTGGCACTATTGAAGCAAACACTACAGTTTTATACTGCAGATGCAGCATCCCAAGAGTTATGGCAACTACTTTCATGAGCACTATACAGGATCTGACGGCTCATACCTGCTGATGATGATGACTGACAAACCAAGAGCCTAACAAGCTGAAAAAGAGAAAAGGATTGATTTGTTTCTGTGTTTTAATTTGTTGTGTTAGTTGTGCAGATGAATTATATTAATGGTTTACAATGTTTCTGAGAGTTCAAGTACCTGCGGTAATTAATTATCCTAGAGTTATTGCTGCTCCCTGCATGATAAGTGTAATATTTATTGTGTTGATGAGACCAGACACTGACACAGTCTCACTCCCTGGCTCATTGAATTCAGGGAGGTGGTTTAAAGAAAGACTTTGTGGTTTCCCTAGGGACTCATGTGTGTAAATACACGAATGAAGATGTACCTAGTAAGAATGGYGAGGTCTGGACATGACTTGGCACAGCTGAGTTGTGGTCCAGGTCCTCCCCTTGCAAATCCTTGCAAAAAAAATAAAGGTTAAGCCAGATTGCAGGGCAGGAGGTAAGCAATTCAGATAACCCTGTGACTAATGCCCTCCTTTTACCTTCTGTAGGAGGCATCCTCTCTAGTGCTGGTGATCAGAGCTGTTCCTGCTCATCCTGATGCCCAGTCCTCCTCTGAGGGCCCTGTGATGGGTGTTGCTGGATATTGACACAACTCAGTCTGATGGGTTRCTGTCCTCCACGCACATATTACCCTCATTCCCTCCAGGGCATAGAGCTGGGACGCTGCTGCACACATGAAATGAATCATCCTCATGCTCCCCAGGGTGTCTGAGCCCGGGGCTAGACAGCTGAGATGCCATCACGTGAGCTGTGTGGTGTGCATGAAGGAACAAGAGTTTCTTATTCTGGAGGGATGGATGGATGGATGGATGGATGGATGGATGGATGGATGGATGGATGGATGGATGGATGGATGAGCAGCCATTTCTCACCCAGAGGAGGAGGAGGACAGGGTTGAGGCCGTGCAGTGACAGCAGTCACAGGCTGCTCACAGACTTCTCCAACATTGCAGATGACAAAGGAGGCTGGAGAGGTTCTCCAGTTGTGACAGCAGAGAAGGTTTTGCTGTCCCGTATTCACCAAACATCAAGCACAAGCGGGATCTGGGTAAATGCTGAGTTGCCAGTTACGATGCTCTGCAGCATCCTCGYCAACAACTGTGCCAAAAGAAATAATAGGTAAATATTGCAGTGCACATGCTCTACTTTACTTGGTAATGATGCTGGGTTGCCAGATACATCTCTTTCTTAATAACTTGGCATCCTACAACTTGCAGCCTTGGCTGGCATCCTGCGATACCCTGTCTCACAAGGGTCACTTCAAAGGCGACAAAACTTCGTTTAAACAGAGAGCAAAGAATRGTCCTCTGATTGCAGAGCAAGGAGGAGATTTTCCCAGTGAGGCCGGATGACGCCTGGATGTCCCCCCAGAGGGGATGTGCCCTGAGCACACCTGGAGCGAGGTCTGTGAGAACACAACTTCCCTTAGCGATGGCATTTTCACGTGTTGTACCGAGAGCAGAGAGTTCTCCCAAATGCTTGCACCCCACACGATCATGTGAAGCACCTCTAGGTGTGTAAAACCCAAGCCACGCAGCAGTCCAGAGAAGCGGATCGCAACGTCTTGCAGCCCCCAAGAGGGCCGTGCTGTCAGCGGTGACACACAGCGCCGGCTCAAGAGCCAGGACGAAACACCCTCCAAGGAGCCGACCATCACGAGACTAACCTAAATACGTGGCAACTCACCCACCACCACACCGAGAACCCAGTGCCAGGGCGACACGATGAGGCCAATGCCTGGGGAAACAGAAGGGAGTTTGGGGACATTTGCAAAATTCTCCCCTCTGAATTTCAGGTAAAACAAACAAACAAACGAACGTATGAAATCCAAAAAGCAAAAAACACCACCATCAATAATAAAATATTTTATTCCAGCAAGCATCGTGGTATAGAGTAAGTAAATCACAAGAGGATGTGTATTCATGGCTCTGTGCTTGAAAAATGACAGCGCCCATTCTCCAGGAAAGAGAAAAGAGCCAGTTTATCAGCGTGGCCTATCAATTATTGAAAATCTCACTGAAAATAGGGCTTAGATGATTTTGACAAGCTTATAGCACTTACACTAGCTCTTGCTGCATATCACCTGTAGAGAAAAGAGGAAGATAGCCCTTGTAGTTTTAATTTATGAATAGCTTAAGTTGGAGAAACAAAGTACCTAACAAAGAGACCAGAAAAATCAAAAGTATTTATGAGGATATGTGCATACTGGGCCTTTAAAATCTATGGATTTGCTGATTAGACACCTACAACTCAGGATCTATTCGAACAAGACCATTTTTTTTTTTTTAAATGCAGAAATTGGCACTACAAGATTTTTATGCGTCTCAGAGATTTCCAAAGCTGAAGTGATTGGAAAGCACTAGTAAAACAGTGAGGAAAAAGACTCATTTTTAAGTAACCAGCATTATAAACTTACCCTGGGAACTGAGAGGCCATTCTTCCCTCTGTCTTTTATCACTAGCAATAAAGATTCTGTGAGTTAAACTCCTGCCCTAAAGTCATCTTTATCCACACARCTCTATTCACATTATGGCTTAAGGAGCAAAGGCAGCTTCAAGTATTGACTTGATGAGATATTGGAGCATAGGCACAGGATCATTTGAAATGTRAAACTGTGAAGAGCACCATGATCAGTTATAGGTGTTTCCCTTTGCAGGTGCAGGCTTGTCATTTGTATGCCTCAGGGCAATAGGGAGTYAGGAGTGCTTTGGATTTATTGTGTTTGACTTGGCTTCCCAGAATATCAATCTGTTCAAGGACTCACTCAAATTATGCCGTGGAAAGTGCCTCTGATTTTGGTTTGCATTCATGCAGGATGCAGAGGGGAGAACAACAGAGCACGTACTTACCCCTGCAGTCACCTCGCAATATCCTGCTACAATTATCTACTGGCACAGAACTGCAAGTGCGGTAATTCCCGGGATAAAACATTTCCCGACGGTAACTCGTGGCTGATTTGGCCAAAATGTGAAATTACTCAATGACAATATGGAGTCTAAGGAGTGAATACTAATAGGGCACGCASAGCACAAGACAACCTGAGGAAGCTGTGTAGCCCCTGTGGAGCAATCCCCAAATAAATGGTGAAATACAGATAATAAATTGATGGGAAGAGAGTGAGGATTCCAGCAAATGACAATGCATCAGTCTTAGGAGCTCAGCAGAAATCTCTGTCTCAAATATCTTGTTTTCTGAGATGGAAATCCGTCTGTGAATGGCATAGTGCAAAGTCCTTGAATGCATGTGTACTTTTTATCTCCCTTGAAAGCTGGRTGCATAGGAAGAAAAAGACTTTCTTCACTTCAAATGTGAGCCAACAGTTCCAGAAATGAGTGGCCAGTACAGGAATTACAGCTTTTCTTTCCAGGGTGTTTAAACGGCTCTGAACCATTCTAACCTGTTTTTTGTGAGGTGTGTGGTGGCGTGAAAATATGATGGTACCAGGTCTCATTAATGACCTGTTGGGAGACACATTCTGCAGTAGCCACCCGGGAGTAAATCAGTGCRACTCCGCCAACTCTAATGGGCTCAAGGTGATTTACACCAGCGGAGGATACGACCCAGTAAATCTGGGCTCCCACAAAGTATCGGGAGGGAATTGCTTCATCCATCWAGGAAACACGGCTGTCCCCAGCTGGCAGGGACACCGGCTCGGCTCCGCAGCACTGCTCAATGAGGCAGAGAGGCTGGGAATGAGGGAAAACACGAGGCCCTTTCGGGAGCACGCAGCACGTATCCCAAACACGGCATGGATTTCGGCCAGGGCTCTCCCTGATTCAGCCCCTGCTCTTGAGGGGTGGGAGGAAAAGGCGGGATTCAGTCTCAATGGGATCTTTGTGTTAAATATAATGCAATGCATTACAGCTGACATATTCGTAAGACAATGCCAGCACTGAGTTAGTCCGTTGGGAAATGATCTTTGAAATCTGGCAGGATCTTAACACAGAASGTAACAGACATTTTTATTGCAACTATTCTGCCTGGTATAAACATCACCTGAAGAATAATTTTAAAGAGGCAAGCATTTTTGAGTGTATTTGTAGCTCTTTTTCACTRTTTTCTTGTGCACAAACTGTAATTAATTTAAAAAAAAAAAAAAAAGGAAAAAAGGCAAGGTCGTTTTGTTGATTTTGCTCTGACCCAGAGCTCATGGCTCTGGCTTTGGGGATGTTCTCGCACACCAAAGACTGTAACCATGCACAATAGTTCACCGATCAAGTTGCATATATTGATATCACGTTATGCTACAAAAACCAGCACATCTGACATTTTCTTCAAGAGTGTTGTTATTATACATCTTGCCTAAATATCGCATTACATTTCACTCTGTTACGACGAGACTGCAAATCTTTCAGAGTAGGATTGTTTTTCCTGTTCTTGTTCATTAGCAGAACGCAGCCCTTCCTTTTATAGCAACTTTGGGCTATACTAGAATTTCAGTCACATCACGGTAATGATGACATTGTCATATTTACCTTCCAGACTAGTGTCTAACAGGTACAAAGTTGCCAGSTGTCCTAACTACAGAATTATTGTTTGCTGCCTTGGAGGTAGGTCCTTAAAACTTACGGACTCCGGACAGACRGGCCCTCATTACAAACCTCAGCAGCCTCTCAGGGGGTCAGGGTGACGGGATCTGATCACAGCCAGTTAAGCACCCGTGTGTTTTACTGAGCAGGATTGTAACACCTAATGCTGAAATCTGCAGGACAAGGATCTACACCGCGCTACGAAGCGCCCCAGGGACCTAAATTCATCGGTGTTAGCAGACATCCCTGCACAATTTCCCGGCCCAGGCTGTGATTTCTTCTTGCTGATGTGAGTGCAAGAGCTCAGCTGACCCTCGGCATCAGGCTGGGAGTTTCCCGCTGACGTTTCCTCTGTATCTGGCATTTTGCACACATTAGTGAGCCTAATTAGAGCACAGACATGGCAAAATAGGGAAAAGAGGAAAAAGCGCTTCCTCTGTTTCCTGATTCACTATTATTTTCACAAAGCCCAAAGATGCTAGAGCAAATTACTATACAAGAAGACCGGTAGATATCTAGRTAACATTTATTCATTAATTTTGGCAAAACAGATTAAGCACTTATTTGAACAGCTATATAAATCTGCAGTAAACAGAACTGCTTAATAACTTCAGAAGTAAATCTRCACAAATTCTGGACAATACTTCTTTTCTTTCTTGTGCAGCCCCAGCCTGTGACCTTATATTGATTGACAGCTAACTGCAACATATTTCACTTCTGTATGTAGACAGCTGTGAAATTATGATCTGCAGAGGAGAATGAATAATTCAGAGGAGGGATTTAATTTTGGGGAAGTTTTGCTCCTTTTTTTCTCAGCCTCAGTTTTCATCAGGGYGAGAGATGAGCAAGAACTATTACTACTACCCGGCCATTTGGTAATCACTGTGGGAGTATGTTGGTGGTCCTAATTTCTGCTGTCTGTAAATGAGCCCCACATTAATCAGAAGGTTTGCTAATTGGCACTTGCAGCACAGACCTAAAGGTCTGCCTGCTCAACAGTTCCTCTTTTACAGCATCAAAACACTGTGTTGGAGCAATGAGATATAGTTTGCAATAACAGAAGGAAGGGATTTCAGTTCTTACGGCTTGATTTTTCACCAGGCTTAAATTCTTCCCGAAGGAAAAATGAATACAGTCTTAGACCAAAAATTATAGCCTGCAGAGAACATCTGCTAATAAGTTGATTAACTAAAAACCAGTTTTCCTGAAAGGAACTATTGTGTCAGATTCAATGAAAATGAGAAAATATGGGGTTTATGGCCAAGAGGTTGGGTAGAGATGAGGTCACTAGTAACAACAAAGGTGTCTGAAAGAGAAGACACTTACACAGACAAACCATGGTTCATTAATTGGCAAAGAAACTCAGAGGCTCAGCACCCTCGGGAGATTAAATTCCCAAGCCCTTCACCTRTTACAAAGGAATTTGCATGGAATCGCACCCCTGCATGCAGCTGGCCATGGGGAGCATGGCTGCATGGTGTGCTGGAGGTCATGGAGAGGRGCCTCATGTCGGCACCCCACCACGCTTGCAGGTTCTCCCACGAACGCTTATCTCCAGAATTTGTTGGGTTTTGTTTGGTTTTGCTTTGTTTCTGAAGGTGTACCAGCCTCCCTGAGCTTTTTGCCATAGTCAAGACAGTTCATAAGCCTTTCTGCTCCAATGTCTTGTCCTGTTGTCCTATCAGTGTCTGGGGAGAAAACCTGTTTCTGTTCTGCTTTGCGGCATAGGATTTGGCCTCGGTCACTGCAGGTTTGAAGCCTCAAAAACCCTCAGTAAGCAAGAAAACACCCAAGTTTAGTGATGTGGCCCCTTCCTTGATTATGTGACGAAGATGCATAGAATTGTGCAAGGTCAGAACAAGCACTCAGATAAAAATACACAAGTACAGGGACGATGGACAAATTCTAATTTGGTAAATCGATCATTTAATGCCTTTAAAACACACTCTATAATTAAAATAATATAAAGTGAAGTAAGGTTGGAATTATCTCTTGGAGCGTCCTTTGGCACAGAAACCGATGTTTATTTCAATCACGGGAAAGAAATCCTGTTTATTAATCTTTATATAGATAATATATTTTAGAACATCGTATGTGGTGGAAAAGAAAACCTGAGTGCAGACTAGTAAGAATCCCTCCCACAAGGTAGAATTAAGTCGACAGGTTCATATTCAGGCACGAGAGCTGCTTGTTCATTTCATTTACTACAGCCTGCCCTATAGCGTAAGGTGCTACAGGTGGGAAAAGTCGCTAACATGAAAGAGAAAAAAAATGCTAAATACGGAATTTTTAACCTCCTGATTCCATTCTCTTGTTTTTCTTACCAGGACAAAAGGGACTTTACTGCAGTATAAATGAACAAATTAAAAGTGGGCAGATTGAGGGAAACCTAGTTCCACCTGGTCTAACAGTATTTATTCACTTGCCATTTTTTGATTCTCTTTAAGTGGAAATCTACATAACTTTATGTCTGTATGACACAGGCACTGTGTACAAGTACATGTGCATGTGTGTTTGCATGAAGAGGCCAAGGAGGTGACATTTTGGAAGCAGTACCAAACTGCAACCTCTTAATTTTTCAAAGCTTTCTGCACACATCTTCATGGATTTGATTTCTTGATCCAAAACAAGTGAAAATGTGGTCATCGGCCACACGAACGTTGTTTCCATGTCTTTATTTCTTTCCTGGTTGATCCTCTGACCATATCACAGTTCACCGTCCTCCACCAGTCTCGAGTGACAGACACTGCTATGGATGGACACGACGACGTGTCAGGAGCAAAGCACCAATGTCAAAGCTACAGCTTCTGGGGCTGCATGGTGCAGAAGACAAAGCCATAACCCCACTGATGATTTCTGCAAACTGTCTTGTTCTTCAACAGCTTTTGTTCTTGTATTTATTATTTCTTCCTCCATTAAATGTTTTTACTCTGTTATATAACAAAAAAATGAATCACATTCCTTTCCTGATCATATGCTCTTCTGTTTTGCAAGACTTTGTATCAATGCCTGCTTCCTTTGTCATCCCTGAAATTAATGTATTTGTTCTTGTTTAGCCAACACATTTTTGATATCAACTCGTTTCTCACGATAATAATTGATATATAGAAGTACTTCCACACGACAGAAGACAGTATGTTGCTTCCAATGACTATTTTTGATTGCTTGCAAAGAGTAAAATGGATGATTTTCTACAGATATTTAAAACCTCTTTCTTTCACTCACATGATGAGCTCAAGGAAGGTTTAACTTTAGAAAGGCCGTATTCAAACATATTGTACATAATAGGATTTTCTTTGCATAATTTCATGTATAAAAGTCCCGTATGTGGTGGATGCTGATCTGATGCACCAGCAAAGGGTTCCTCAGCYCAAGAAAGCAGAGGGAAACTTCTTTCCCTTAAGACACAGGAATTCTCCTCCTCACTGGGGCATATTTCATCCTCAGAGTGTGACCTTAAAGCTTCATTGGTYAGTTAAGCTCATTTAGCTGTTGCAAAACCCATCAAACCAAGAGGATTAAATTCTTACACAATAACTATCCACTCCAGACCTTTACTTCATCACAGAAACTTCTCTTTTGTGATGGTTATATCATACCCTACACAGAGCAAATATCTCTCTGGTAATTAAATATGAAGGGAAGCTSTTGCTGCAAAACGTAATGGGCACGCTTTAATAACTGCTTCACTTCTATGATTTAGAATACTCTTATCCTGGGGAATTCATTGGTGTAAAGAATGTCCCACTGAGCTCAGCTGGCTGTTGTTTCAGGATTAAAATTGGGGCTGTGAACCTGTTACTTTGGAAAAAAAAAAAAAAAAGCAAGTCTCAGAGTTCCAAATTTTCTGCTAACTCTTGGGGAAAGGCTAAACTTGAGGCTCTAGGTAATCTACAGAYCTACAGATTATCAAACCTGGAAAAAGATATTTTTAAGCTTCTACATCAGTAAAGGGACTGACACCCCACTTTTAAGTAAGATATATGGGAGGTCAACATTCCTGAGGTACACCACTTCTTTCTATAATCTGCAACACTACTTTTCTCCTGTTATCTAGAGAAAACTCTTTCACTTTACTTTTGTCAAAAACAGAGCAAGCTTTCACAAAGATTTTTGCAGGCGTTTTTTTGTTTTGTTTCGTTCTGTTCCACCTAAGTTGTTCCTTAAATACACCATTTCCCATTCGACATAATGCTGCCTGCGATGCTCGCTAGGGCTGTTTGCCATCCTCGGGTAATCAGGGTGAAGGATAGCACGGGCCTCTCTTTCACAGCTCTTTGAAGTGGGAATTCTAATTAATTTTAACTAGAACGGAGAGGAAAACAGCAACAAAAAAAGCAACTTGTTCTGTAGGARGCGAGCTATTCATGCCACAAACCCGACCGCCCTCTTTGGAGCCTGGCTATCGCTCTGTTCTGCCTCTTGCACACTCACTTGACCACACACGAAAGGCATGCCGATAATTGGGCAGGGTTCCGTGGTGTTTTGCTTCCCCTTGGCGTGCCCACCAAATTACCGCACAAAAGTGGACAACAAAGGGSGCTCAAGTGCCAGGTCCTGCGTTAATTCCTGCACAAAGGGGTCACAAATGACTTTGAAATCGGCAGGACAAAGGAGTCGCCACCGAGTTTATTCTGGGGGCCGGAGGGGAGGGAAGTGGCTGCACATGAGCGAGGAACACTGCAGAAATCAAGAGGAAAAGAGGTCATGAAGGCGACGATAACACAGGAGCAAAAATTGCAAMAACATATTAGGCATTAACAAGGATCTAACAAATTATTCTTTTTTTTAAGCCATCAAATGGTTTTCTAGCAGATTTTATTCATGRTTATACAGTACATCTGCTTTTATACTAACGTCCTTTGTTAGTAGGGCAAAAATGGTACAGAGACACTAGTTGTATTAACTTAGTATTTTTACTTGTTTTCTTTGGAACAAATTAGCATAAAACACATTCCTTTTTCTTTCTTCTACCTTTTAATTAAATCCATACTCCTTAAGTAAAAAAAACTTTATTCTCTATAATAATGCAAAGGTCTAAAGGCAGCAATATATTATGRTTGTTTTTAGGAAGAATATTACCTTTAAAAATCTATGTATACGTGGTGGGATAATAGTATAAAGCATCAGAGATATCTGGAGGTTAGTAATGTTACCTTCTTAATACTTAAGCTCGTATTTTCAGCTTGATCCTTTTGAAAACACATTTACACTGTGCTATATTAAGGCATGACAAATGTGGTAGAGACGTATATGAGACKTTCAGACAACACAGAGCAAATACAAGTTATTCTGGAACTTTCTAGGCAACCTGAAGAAAGGAAATGTCTGAGATGTTGCCTGTGACTCTGAAGTAACAGGAAGCTGAAGTCCTCAGTGTATAAACATACGGGCAGGAGCTTCGCTGAGGCATGTCCTGAAGTACCTCCACTTTCAATAAAAGCATTAACTCGCTTGTGCCAAGACAGGGCACTTTCTTACTCAACATCTCCATGCAGGTCCTKTGCTGTTTTATCAGAGAAAAGTACCATATTTTTGTGGCAGTTTGCATTTAAATAAAATGCCGGTATTAATTCATTATTAATTATTCAACCGAGTTTAAAAGCAGAAGGCTGTTAAATATTACAGATAAAACCTCTSAAAAATATTTCCTGTCCACTATTGAAGAAGATCTTACTGATTCAACGCCGAAATAAACTACCATCCTAGCAAGGCATTGCCCAAGGATTAAATAACAGTAAAGCAGAAATCTGGTCTCCTTTGGGAGCTTGGAGATTTTTAGCCACTTTCGAAGAATGGAGAAAGGAAGAAAAGGATTTCCCTGGGGAAAACGAAGGCTCTTGGCTGGCGGAAGGCTGCATCACAGCACAAGAGTGGTGGGTTTTAGCAGGTCCTGAGCAATGTGGTTTAGCTTTAAATCCAGTTGCTCTGAGAGGGAAGTGGGGCTGCAAAACCTCCAGGGCCTTTTCTGCAGCTCTGCATTTCAGCTGCAGTTAATTACATAATCTCCTCTGTTTATTCATAACTTTCAAACATGCTGCCTGCCGCTCAGACGGGCGTAACGCAGTTTGAGGAACAAGGACGTCCCCACTCGATCTGTGTGTTGCAACGAGCTTCATATACACACCTGCTATTTCCCCTCTCCCGAACGTAACATGCTTCGTGCAGAAATGTAAAACTAGCAGTGAAATAAGTGTTCCCATGCTGCACATCAGGCACATCACCTGCTGGGCTAGCGGCGGTAGCAGAACATTGGAGGAACTCATCTGGAGTCTTCAGTAAAGTTTGATTAAATGGGGGCACTCAAGCGTCTCTATTTGACATCTGCCTGTGCGTGTGAAATCTGCGTGTTCTCCCGCTGCTTTTCTAGAGATGGAAACACTGAGGCAAAAAGAAGAATGAGGGGAATGTACATTGCAAACAGCAAGCTGGCCTGTTTGACAGGTGTGTGCATCCACGTACCTGTGTACACGAAAAAAAACAGTCGCTTGTTTGATTTCCTTCCTCCTCGTTGCAGCACCAGCCTGTGTTAATATATTGCTGATGTATACGCCACGTACAGGCCTCTGACTGGTTACGTGAGTCTTAGTCCTCATTAGTTAATTAGCTGAGCTGTGCCAAGCTGATTTCCTGGACTTTCAATCCAGGTATGTGGCAGTCCTTAATTCCTCTTCTCTCCAGAATTACTACAGCTCATAAAATAACCATCTATACCCATATGGGGACACAAAACCACTGCAAGACAAGTTAATGTGGAGGCTTCATCTTCAACCTTAACTGCTTCTATGCTCTACAGTGCAGTCGAAATAAAATAGCTTATTATATTTTATATAATGAGCAAAAAGTAAAGATCAAGTTTTATTGTTCCTGCCTGAAAATCCTAAATAACAGAGGATCTCCTTCTGCCTGCTTGTCCATTTACCTGAGCAGAGAAGGCTCTCAGCAAGTTTCCACAACTCTTCCAGACGCAGAATATAGAGAATTAAATGCCATTAACCTTCCCATAGCCACAGTGGTGCTGAAAAACACAACCTAATTATGACCCAAGGTTGCCCCGTTTTAAAGCATACAGCTGCAGCTTGTAAAAGAGAAGCAGCAGGAGGAACTACAAAAAGAAAAGGACTGTTGTAGTGCAGTCCTCAACTGATTTACACAAGTTGTGGTTATTTCAGTTCTTTATAGATCCATAAATGTGATTGCCCTAAATTGGCTGCTCGACTTCTTTCCACTCGGATATAATTTAAGGGCACATTCTTTTCTACGCTGTCCCTACAGGACTGCACGGAGAAGAGCCATATAGAGTTTGGTAAATTAACTAACTGCTACTGAGGAGTCAGACAACGAGGAGCAGAATAAAATAAACGCYAGGTCTGTTTATAAGCACTGACTTCTTGCGTGGCAGAGGCTAAATTACGGCCCTAGATGAAAGCTGTTTTGTAGTTTCCAATGAAAGTTGCGTCAAAATAAGCTACATTTGTACCCTGTACCTGGAGCTCCTTCTCCTAAAGATCTGAAYAAGTCAACAAGGGCCATCACACGGTGTCACGTAGCTCTGAATGCCTCCTGCTTGTGGAATAACTTTGGATTGACAAAACTGCCAACAAAATGGTAGTCTTCATCAGCTGGTGGCTCGTCAGAGCTGGCACCCGAGACACTGAAAAGTGTCATCGTTTTCTGGTGTGTTTTCCTCTCAGGTGGATGCAGCGTATCGAACACTGAAATGCTGTTCTCATGACTATTTAAAGGAAGCTCTCTGTAAGCTTTACTTTCTCTGCAGTCACCTTAACATAAACCACACCAGCAGTGGAGGCTGCCAAAGACAGAAAAGGGTTGGTAAATACCAGCTATTTCTCTATGGGCAAGTCGTGTTATAATAGTCGGCAGTGCGATTCCTTTGAAGATTTCTTTGTAAGTCCCGACTGTCACATAACACCAACAGGCATGTTACGGTTATAAGTTTGCCCGGTTTTACTAGATAGCAGGAGCTTTACGATGGGGAGGCACCAAATCTCACAGCTCAGAGAAAAGCTGGGAAGGAAAGGTGGGTTTTCTTCCAATGCTTAACTGAGGACCAAGTGTTCTGACTAAGCTGTAAACTCACATCATTTCATACTCATTCCAGGAGGAAACAAACTCCAGGTAAGAACATCCAAGCCCTCCACAGCCAGGCTCATGGAGAACCCCCTGCACGGTAACACTTTTTACCTTCACTTAACCTGCAGATCACTGCACCTGGAAGCAGGAACACACATCTTAACCACTCCAGCTGGTTCCTGACCACCATCTCACCAACGTGCCAAGGTTAAAAGCAACAAAATCTGCCCCCTGAGAAAGCTAATTGAAAGTCTAGGTCCCAGTAAGAAACAGGTTACAAATTGCTTTTTGATTCCAGGCCTTGAAGACCTTCTCAAGACACATACTTCCATGCTGAATTCATCAGTTAAAACCTCATCAAGAGTCCACCATGTAAGTCACACGCTTTTCTGTATTAGAAAGGATGAATTTTAAATCCATGTGTATGCATATAATATATAAAAAATGCACCAAGCATTGAAAAATGCAGCTAGCAAAAAGCAGCAGAAAYGGTTGCACTAGTTGTGCCCACTGCTGCCCAGGGATCTCAGCGTGCAGGGCTGCTCCCAGACTCTTCCAGCATTCTCTGTATTCCCTGCAAGCCTTTCCAAGAGACCTTTCAACAACAAATACTTTCCACTGGAGGGAAAGGACTGTTTTGAATGTTAGGTCGRTCTCAAGTTCCCATCCAAGTATTTAAACTTTAAATCTGTGTCTTGACAGCACGGTAAAGTATTTCCATTCCYGTGCATTTGAAGTACAATCCCAAGAAACTGAATCATGTAAGAAAAAGAGGACTTGAAAATTGTTTAATCTTTGGCAGAGGACATCTTTGCAACAAAAAAAAAGGAAAAAAAAAAAAGAAAAAAAAGGTTTTCTCCCAAGAAATTTTTTTTGCCAGTGCTTAAGGAGTTCACTACTCACTGAAAAAAACATCGTAAAGTTAATTCAGGCTCTTGCATACTTCTCAGCTTGGGAGTTAGGTTTTCTCCTAACACTGCATTATCATTTTCCTTTTAATAGGTCAAGGTGTGTACATGACGTGCTGAGATGTACCTTCCACTCTTAATTCCAGGAGTTCAGCAATCCTTTTCCTCACTTTCTTGCTCTTAAGTTTTTTTTTTGTTTGTTTGTTTGTTTTTTTTTTTTGGTCATACAAACAATTTTTCAAAGGAAAAGCAATTGAAAAACAGAAACCAGGACTGCATTAAGTTGCCTTGGTACTTCAGCGGAGCAGACCTCTTCCAAAAGCACCTTGCAAGTATGTGACAAACTCACACCCAGCTCCAAACGAGGGGGAGCACGTTTCTTCACCAATGAGTTGCAGGGTTGCTATCATCGGGGGACTAGTGCAGAAAGGAACAGGCCCTTGCTTGCATCCAAGGTTATAAAGTACTTCTGAGCAGGAAAACCTTACAGCTAATGAAGTCTCCTCTCCCCCTTCTCCAAGCCCAGGTCCCTTTCCTCCACCCCTTCTTGGTCCAATTTAGCAGGATTCAGCATCATATTAAAAAAAAAAAAAAAAAATTCAGCATCATATTAAAAAAAAAAAAAAAATGAAGGCATCTACACTTGCTTCTGCAAACATCTGGTAAACTAAAAGTAGATTTTTTTTTCCATTAGATAGAAGGAAAAAATAAAGTAACCTTGGGAAAAGGAACACTTGAAATAGCCARGGAGAAATGAGATAGAAAAGAGATGGGAAGTAGTAGCATGCAAGAATTCCCTTTGTCTCTCCTCTTCTATTTTTGTTGGCACTGTAGATTCCACGCTACTGCTCCAAGGCAGATGAAAAGGATAGAAAAGGACATGAGAGCAGGGGAGCAGTATAACAGTAACATAAACATGAATAATTTTAAGGTAAGGAAGACRTTAACTTATAACAAGCCCTGCACTCACAGTGGCTCACGAATGCCKAAGAACATTCAAATGGTATTCAGAATCACAGAATTCTGCAGTAAAAAATTCAGCATGGAATACTGCTTCAATAAGCTGCTGAGACTGTGTTTACGTATCTTACTGAGAGTAAATTCTTTATGGGACATAAGTCATATACTGACAACAGAACCCACAGGAACAGATTGCTTCCACCCCATTGCTCTGGGGACACGTGAGCCCGTGGCAGAGAAGCAGAAACAGGGTCGACTTCTGAGAATTATTTTAGTGGCAACAAGCAAAGCGACAGGCCCTTTCCAAAACTCCTCAGTGCAGATATACCACCCTCCCCGTGCCAAAAAAGTCATGTGAAGGAGCATTAAAACAAAGTGTCAGAGACTCACATCTATATTTTCCTGACATCTGTATGTTTTTCAAAGATAGCAAGGCATTTGTCTACTCAAGTTGGATACGTTTTCACAGAAGGAATCCCTGCCTACTCTCGAAGCATGCAGTGCATGGTATGAAGAGGGTAAAGCAGGATAAAATTTACAGATTAAGAGCCAAACACATCTGTAAAAGACCCCRTTATAGGCCCCTTCCCCCCACACTCCATAGCCTTGCTGCTCTTTGAATACATAGAWGGTTGGAAGATCTACAGACTATAAAAACTACTTTTATGCTCTAGAGTACTGGTTTTGACAATTTTATTCAGTACATGGAGGGTAAAATAAAAAACAAATCCCAAGACTTCAATTTCTGTAACTCTGTAACTCAGCTCCTGAAAAATTAGGATTAARTGGCAACTCCAACACTGAATGTTAATGTGAGAAAGCATCTTTATTGGTCTGTTCAATGTGCCATTTATTATTAAACCAGTGATAGCAAGGAACTTCACCAAGAAAGTGGAGAAGTACATCATCTGTTTTAAAAAAAATAAAATAAAAACCAAAAAAACAGAACACACAAATAGGCAGAGAATTTTGCCTGTATTCAGTTGCCATGCAACTTCATAAATAAATTAAAAAAAAGAAATCTATTTTAGGGTCTGTAACATTTCCATAGAAAGATGTTGTAATATCTAGAGCTGAAAAGCTAATTGAAAAAAAAATTGAATTCCACCCAGAAACTAATAAGTCTTACAAGATTAGTCTACTAAAAMCAAGAAAATTCACCCAAAACACCACACCTCTCCTACCTTATCACAGAAGCTAGTCAAAGTAGATAGAAATGTTTGTAGATACATAAGAGCTGCCAGGTTAAGGCTTCCACTCCCAGAGGAGTTGCGAGTTCGTTAGAAACAACTTATTTTTAATCTGCAGAAGTTGGCAGCTATCCCCATCTGTGAGGAAAGGAGCTCACAGCACAAGAAAGAACAGCTGCAATGAGAGCAGGCATTTGAACCAAGCCCAGGAATTGATCCAATTTTTACTGTGATTTTTTGTTACTATTTTGGAAGTGTTTTGACTGAGAACGATCTACCAAGGCAGGACCAAAGCATGACTGGGAGACTTGAGCTGCTCCCAAGCCCTGTYTTCTACTGGTAGCCTGAAGGCCACTGAATTTGCAAGGTAACACAGCCTTATGCCTCCCTAATTGCCTCAAAGAACTTGGCTTGTGCAGTGAATAAGGAAGAGCCTTCAGGCTACCAGCACTGGRCTGGGTAGCCAGGTGAATCCCACCTTCCTAGAGCCATTCACTTGCTTGGCAGGCCTGTGATCATCCAAGAAGGCGGCTCTAGTACTTCAAGTGGTCTTAAAGCCACCCTGATTCCTGACAATATAAAACSAGTCAGTCAACAGGTCTTTTGGCCAAATATTCTACTTCATTAAGGTCATAAGAAGGGAGACCAATTTAATTGCTTTTTTTTTTAGGTTTTTTTTTATTTTTTCCCCCCTCCTCTGCATTTGAGATTTACAGTGGTTTCTCAAAGAGCATTCACACCTGTATACCTCTACCAGGTAGCAAACAAGATTGTTTCAGTCGTACATACAAAATTACTTATGTTTACAAATTTTTGGCAATCATAGTAACCCGTTTTTTCCTATTGCCATTGCCCCAACCATTGAAAAAAGACAGTGTACAATAATTTACATTTGAAATATTTCAAAGTGCTTAATAGTGATTCTCTAGGAATATTTACAAGTGACTTATACACATATGTACAGGTGTATATAGCACAAGTTGTGGCTGGAATATGGCTTTCTATGGAAAGTGCTTTATATTTGGCCAGTGGTGTTACTGACTGACCAATTCGAGGGTTACTGATAAAACCGTAACCACTAAAAGCTGAATTGTTGTGGACAGGTATTTACAAGGTTTGTTGCTAAGCTGTATAAAATAGGTATTTACATAAGTGTTCCATACATACAGAAAGTATCTTCATTCTTCCAAGAATGGAGGAAGTCTCAGCCACAAGCCTGGTTATTATCCCCAAAAGTGTAAAATGTAAGTAAACATGAAGAGATTGACGATCCAAAGCTCACGCCATGTCGTCATCCGTGCTCACAACAGATATCTGTTTACAACAAGAAATAGTTAGCCAAGCCTTTGTACTAGTGATGAGCAGCACCCTAGGCACAGCCTCACTACAGAGGGGTCTGATATAGGAGCTGGTTCTGCAGGGTGACAACTCACACAGCTATGGGCATCTCCATGCAAGGCATAGGGATAGACATCTCCTACAGCATCAGCCTTTGGCCAAAAGGGTGACCTCCCACTCTACTCAGCCCAGTAATTCAGGGGCAGCTAGTTGGTCTTGCCCCARATTAGAGTCACTGTTTCATCAGTCTTGGCTGCCCCTAGTTTAGTTGCCCCAATATTGGTCAAAAAGCCCCCRGCAAGTCAAAATGTTTACGTACTGCAGGGTAGGTATGGCCTACTGAACCGCTGTGTCTCCCAATATCGATCGTGAGATCCTCTTCGGTTGTCTTCAGGTAGACGGGATTATCAAAATTCATACTTTTCATGTTTTTGTGTTGCCAGTTGCGCCACATGAAGTAGCCAGCCACTGCAGCCATCACCAGCAACACTGTGGGGACAGGACAAACACCGTAAGGCCCGGGCAGCCTGGGGCCGGGCTCCGGAGCGAGCGGAGCCTCCTCTCACAACGGGGACACCCGAAAGCCCCCGCGCGCCGTACTCACGGACGGGAAGGACGGCCCACGCGGCCGAGGTCCCTCTGGCAGCGGCCACCTCGGACACCGTGCCGCTGATGTTGAGCCCTGCGCGAGAACCAACACAACAGTGAGACCCATGGGAYTGGCATCTGCTGGACTTAGTCGAGTGCCTGCTTTGGACTATCATCTCAATGCAATAATGCACTGCTAGGACAGCTTATCAGGTTTCATCTTATCTTAGGAGGAAGTGCTTTTTTTTATATATATTGCTCATCTTCCGAGCACTCCTCGGACATCATGGACACTATGGGTTCCACACTGCCATAAACTGAACCATTTTAATCACAGCAGGCTCCAGCTGTTGCACGTGGACTGTATACATGACCTGTTCTCCCTATCTGCATGCAGAGGAGAAAAACTCCTGGCAGGCTTTTGGGTCAGTGTGTATTTTGTTTCTGTCATGTTTAACAGTGTGAGTTATTGGGACCAGTACCTCCAGGAACTGGTCCAACAGTTGGAGATTTTTCTGTTGTGCTGGTATCTTTAGCCTCAGTGTAAGTCACAGTTGTTCCAGTACCTGAAACTAATTATAGATCAAGAACCCAGTTAATCCTGAAGGTCTGAAATGGCTSCGCTATAACATCCATGGTGGCGAATGTTTAGCAGATGGCACAATGATCATGCAGCTTGTTAGCTTAATTGGTAACGCTGACGTTAGTTATTTCACTAGTAACTCCACCCTCAGGTATAACTTATTTTTTGATGAAAAGCTTTTAAGAACCATCTGAAACAGTTAATCAAGCATAACTTATAGATGTTTAGAGAGGGAATCGCTAAAACCATTAGACACTCCATCCCTCACTTCAGGTTTTCTGGATGAGATTTAGTTGTTTGCTGGTCACCTTTGAGATATGCACATGTCTATTTATCAGTCCTTTGGGGCAGCCACTATCCTCATCACCTAAGGGCAGGAGGTGGCTGTGGCAGGCAGAGTCAACGTCCAGCATGGCAAGTGGTGCACTGCTGTGTCTGGCTGCATTTGACTGCACAGGCAACTCTTGACGTGTGCTCAGGAGAGCAGCAGCCTGTTTGGGCCTGGAAAGCACTTCCTTGCTCAGCCCATCAGTTCTCAGCGTGGTATGTTTACACACTGGAGAGCCACATTACTTTAGACTTAGGCCATGTATCCCTAATGTTTTGAGAAGGGGACTAGGTGTGTTTATGCATACCATATCACTCTCTGCAAAACGTGTATTATTGCAAGTGATGATGATGCAAAAGCCAAGCATGGACTTTGGACAGCACTGCAGACTGCATGCTTGATTAATGCATGCTACAGGAGCGTCCCTTCACAGACTAATTACATTAGACTAACCCATGCAATATATATATTGTCTATACTGCCCTGCTGGCCTCTTACAGGTTCAGTGTCCCCACGCCATTCCTGATCCAGTCTGGAAAGCATTTCGGTCGTACTACCTTACCTGCACATCTCAGTCCATCCTCCTGCAGGAAGTATCCAGCGGGACACGCACAAGTGTATTTTGGAGAGTGTTCATTTATCTGAGGAGCAGGCAGGCACAGGTAGCTGCAGCCTCCATTTACCATATCGTCTTCACACCAGTTCTTGCCTGCGGGCACAAATTAGTTTTAAASAACTGACAGGAATGAGCCTGCATGCTAAGTATAGCACAACATTTTGTTCAGTTAATTGCTCTACTAGAATGATTTCTCTTTGCAAATTTTAGGCTTCTACCTAGTTTGTCTGAGGAAGAGGCACAGCAGCTACCACTTCTCTCACTGCTAGTGAGGAATTACCAGCATACAAGTGAAAAGCTATATAGACAAACAGGATGATTTYCCATGATTCTACCAGCTGCATCACCACCACCCAAATAGTGCAGGCTTCACTTAAGTGTACGCTGACACAGTTATAAACAATATGGAAGTTACCTGTGGGCTGAACAAGCTCATGATACACAATGATGTCCTGTGCATCATTGAGGTTGTTCACTAGAGTAATCAATTCAGCTCCAGTAAATTTGTTGGCACCATACACTGCCTCATTCTCCCCATCAATCCAGTACACACGGTCCTAGAAGACAGAGCCATTGCATCTCATCATTTCAGGGTTAGTTTCAGCCAGCTCTTGCAACACAGTTGTTAGCCACTGGTCAACATGAGCATGAGGTCAGACACAAAGGGCCCAGCAAGCAATTCTTACCTCAAATATTGTTACAGCCAGAGGATGGGGAAGAAACATATTTGACTTCAGCACAAGCCTACGGTCCTGGCCATTCAAGTCCACACTGGAAAGCATATGCAGCTTAGAATCCAGCCAGTACAGACGGCTTTTTACAAGATCTAGAAGAGGGGCATGGGAGAAAGGAAAAAAAAACATCAACCAGAATCCACATGGAGAAGATCTCCATAGCCTGCTGCCACAGGAGAAGACTCACAGGAACTCTCAAGTTCAAGAACTGTTGCAGCAACCCTAATTCTTCATTATTGGGCATGCAGCAGGCCTGCTGCAGTGCTGCCCAGGGCCTTCGCCTCTGCTAGAGCAGACACACAGGGAGGGTTACAACTTCTATATCTGGGAAGCAACGCTGCCTGTGGCAATGTCTTCAGACATGCTGGAACTTACTATTCTCAGCAGCTGCAAACAGTTCTATGAAAGGACGACCTTAGTTTTCTTGGGGAACAAATTGATAAAGGTCCAGAATAGCTCTGACACCAGTTCAACATACCTAGAGCAATTCCATTAGGCCACTGGATTTCTGTTGTCACAAGCTGCTGTCTGTCAAATCCATTCATTCCTGCTTTCTCGATTTTCGCTGGCTCACCCCAGTCTGACCAGTACATAAAGCTGTAAAGCAGAATTCTTGTGTGATGCACTAGAGTACTGTGTAGTATTTAAGGCTTAATTATAAACATTTAACAAGTAGCTAGAGAATAACAAAGTCAGTTACAAGGACACAGAGGCTTGCWGGTCTTGTATTTGTAGAGAACCAGAGCAAACACTCACCCAGAGAGAGGATCTACAGCGATGGAAGCTGGCTCTCTCAGCTCAGAGTAGAACAGAGCCTTCCTTTTCGTGCCATCTAGGCTAGCCACTGAAATGGTCTTCGCRGCCGAGTCAGTCCAGTAAATGTTCTTGTAAATCCAGTCTACAGCAATTCCAGCTGGGCTCTGTATGTTTTCAAGGATTTTGACGTGTTTTCCAACTTTGTCACGAGTGTCAACAGAGGCACTGGAAGACAAGAGTTGCTTGATTTTACTGCTCCATCCACAGGTACTGGCTGTTTGGTAATGCCTCGGCAAACACAGCATACAGATACAAAATACAAAGCAAAGGGCTTTCCACAGGTGCTTCCTCACTCAGCTTTAGCAACTATTAATAGGAACTGTAATTGGCATTAAACATAGGCATTGGCTGGATTTTGCACCAGCTGTACTTAGTGTTTCAGTGTAGAATGTTAGGAGCCTAGTTCTGAGCTCCAAAGATGCATGGGGAAAGCAGGATCCTACGTTTTCGGTCTGTTTACCTGAAGATTGCTTTTTGGCTGAAGTCAGCCCAGTAGAGTTTTTGCTCGGCAATGTCAGCATCCAGAGCTACAGTGTTTCTTAGCTGCTCTACTAGCTGAATGTATTCCTTCCTTTCAAGGCCAATCTTCCTGATATCCCGGCGGTTGGTGAAAATCAGACATGGCTCTTTCCCTGCACAAAGGGTGTACAGGTTATTTGTAGTTCTAGACAAGCAATCACAAACTATTCTTTTAAGACACGGTTAAGAGTTTCAGCATTGGCTGTTTCCCTAATGATAGTGGATGCTGCTGGCTTTGCCCTGTGTTTGTCTCTCCCTCCCACAGCTTGTCTSGGGGAAGGGATGTTAGGAGTACTCAGATCTCTACAAGTTACATGGAAAACAGGTCACAACACGTGCAGTAGCATAGGCAGTGCCTCCTTTCAAGTWAGGTATGGTACATTATGTGGCTTCCATGCCTGGCAGGTATGGAAATCTTATGCAAATGCTTACCTACTGCCTTGCACACTCCAGTAGCGAGATCCATCTGATAGCCACGACTACATTCACATTTGTAGCCACCTTTCAGGTTGATGCAAATTTGGCTGCAAATACCAGGGTTTTGGCACTCATCAATATCTGCAAAGACAACATAACTCATGTACTTCCACTCAACACCACCGGTGGGGTCCAGGTTAACACAGCTGATACTTGCCTCCACACGTTCTCCTATCTATGAGCTCAAAACCAGCGGGGCAGTCACACTCATAGCCTATAACAAGGTCTCTGCAGATGTGAGAGCATCCACCGTTGTTCACAAGACATTCATTTATGTCTGGAAGAGGAGAATTGGCTTTTCCTTAGATAGCAAACACATTTACATTTAGTCCGTAAGCCTTACTCATGGAATGCTTTACCACACACTCATAACCATATCAAATTAAATCTRCCACAACTGCTAAACCCTATTGGCACTTGAAGTCATGTGAAAAAGGTCCACCTTGACCAAAAGGTCAAGGTCCACGTTTGCTCAGCTATCACCATCACGCTGCGTGTGGTCTGCAGCTACCAACTTGTAACACAACTGCAGCTTCTGGAAGCTCCGTCAGAGTTCTAGTTTTTTAATACCCTACTCAAGAAATTGCTTTTGGCTGCCCTCTTTTAACTAAGATAATGCAAAYAGGCATCCCCACACTCTGAGAGCCAGAAACTTGGAAGCAACATCACAGTCTACCTTTCAGTCAATGTGTTGCAATGAGTATGTTCACTTACTACACTCCTTGAGGGGTTCATCACTCCAGTCCTTGCAGTCCCTTTGCTGGTTACACACTTTACTGACGTCTATGCATTCTCCACTTCTGCACTTGAATTTGCCAGGTCCAGAGCACTGAATGAC
This sequence comes from Eudromia elegans, assembly GCA_003342815.1. Classification (NCBI taxonomy): domain Eukaryota; kingdom Metazoa; phylum Chordata; class Aves; order Tinamiformes; family Tinamidae; genus Eudromia; species Eudromia elegans. Next base: position 500,080 of record PTEX01000161.1, read on the forward strand.
TGATACAACGGAGACAGTGACCACCAGTTTCAAGACAGATTCTGTGACATCTTTACCCTTGCTCCATTCCACACTCACCGTTGTTACAACTGGCTTCATCAGTGCCATCCAGACAGTCTCTCACACCATTACATTGCCTACTCCCGTGGATACAGTTCCCATCTTCACATCTGAACTGGTCTGGTCTACAGGTCCGAGAAGCTAAGGACAGAGCCACTGCAGAGTTAAATTTCAAAGGTCTGCTGAAGGAACGGACAGAAGCAAAGGAGCACCTTCTGTAGAAGAAAGGAGCAGGTTAACTTACGGCAGTTGACTTCATCACTCCCATCCTTGCAGTCGGGATCTCCATCGCAGCGCCACTTCTTGTGGATGCACTCGCCCGAGCCGCACTGCACCTCGCTCGTGGAGCACTTCACGGCGGGAGCGGGCTGGCGGCCGCACTGCTCCAGGGATTCATCCGACTGGTCCGAGCAGTCGGCGTCATCGTCACACACCCAGCTGATAGGGATGCACGTGGAGCTCCTGCACTGGAACTCGTGAGCACCACAGGTCGGGGGCGCGCACTCCAGCTCGTCGCTACCGTCGCTGCAGTCGTCTTGGCCGTTGCAGACGAAGCTCTTGGAAATGCACTGCCCGCTACTGCACGTGAACTCCGCTGGACTACACGTCACGTTGCCTGGAGTAACAGGAGTAAGAGATTAGCAGATTATCACAGTAGGGCAGATGTTCCTATGAAGGGCGTCTTGCTTTGCAGGTTCTTGGCTTCATCGGCTGACAGTAGGTCAGCATCCTGTGCAAGGCTCTGGGAGAGCCTAAGTGTCCTGCAGGTGGCCAGCTGAACCCTGCAGAGACCGTCCTTATCGTTTTAGTTGTTCAGTTGTGAGTGAGAGGCATCAGCTGTGCTACTGGGTAAACAGGACTTTTTCTGGAGCAGCTGGGCTGTTCTCCTTTGGAGTGCTAGTCTCTGGGAGAACAGGCTCAGACTCTGTGAATCAGAGATAGAAGGTAAGAGAATTGCCAACTCCGGAGTACAGACTACGGTTTAGATAGCCAGATGGTCAGCATGCACTGTAGTTTGAAATTGAAGTGSTGTGTGCTGGTCCCCAGGAGGGCAGTGGCCCATTTGCCCAGGTGACTGGGGATAACAGATCAAGATTTTGCACCACTTGATCCTGTGGCATTCAGCACATCCACACAACTTATAGCAGTGCCAATTATGCTCATTTTGCAGCAGTGTAGCTAGCAGCTCAGTATGCCTAGGCTGATAGTTTTATCAGCTCCATTAGAGACATTGCCTGTAGATTTACTGGTCAGAAAAAAAGGCACTTGCTTGCCAAGAATGGCAGCTACCCTGAGGATGCAGAGCAGAAGACTGAAGTTCAGGACATTGCGGCCTGCCAGGGAGGGTGCTGACAGAAGTCAACCCTGTGGCTCTGCTCAGAGCAAACTCAGGCAACTGCTATGCTCAAAACGAGCCAGAACTGTTGAACTGAGGCTGGTGGTCACATCTTTGCTCGAGTACTGCTCGGGAATCATCCCTCACAACACCTCARAACAGCTCCCGGATCTGCAATTTCAGACAAGTGTGCAAAATCCTACCACTTGGTTACAAGTCACTACCATATCTTTAAGAGACRAGATGCAATCACCAAGTAGAGCTACCTGCTGAGAAACTGCAGAGGGCAAGTTGTGGTGGTTTGCCTGGCATGCAACTAAGTCTGTAACTATTGCAGTTTCTGGCTAGTTTTGACAGTAAGTATTGAATAGCTTATACTGCTGTACTCTTCAGCTTAGGGAGCATTGGAACAAGTCTGCAACATGACCATGAATGTACTGTTAAGGAGATATTGATACTATGAGAGAATTATCTTCCCAGGTATACTGCCCAGCTAGCTCCTTTCAGGTCAAGTCAATTTCAAATAGAGTTATGCAGCCACCATTTCCTTCTTCCCTTACCACAATTCTCTTCATCTTCTCCACTGTCACAGTCTCTTTCACCATCACATTTCCAGGACACTGGGATACACTGGGTTGACTGAGGACCACAGCTGATTTCATTTACCCGGCACGTTCTCAAATCTATTGGAAAAAGTTTAAGTTCAATTTAAGAGTCCTGAAACTTAAGAACTACTGATGTTGGGCTTAAGCAGTCCTCCTGACGTTGGGTCTGTAAGGCTCCAGCTCTGGGCACAACTGCAGTCAGGTRCCAGCACCAAACAAGAGCTTTCATTTCCTAGCAGATTAGCTCTGAGTGGGAGTATCTCTGTGGTGGTAGCTGTGTTACTGCACACCAGTGGCACTGCAGAAGGTTGAGCTGCAACGTGCAATCGCTGACTGCGTGCAGCAGCAGGGCCTGAGGCTGAGGCACGGAGATTGCTCTTCAGTGCAGATCCTACTGATACAGACCAACGAAGCGCTATAGATCCACAGGATCTACATTCCCGGATTAGYTAAAAGACATAAGAGCGGAGTGTATTCCAAGAGCTTCTAGTCAGGTCTTTGTACTTTAGTATTCTTCCCCACACGTATCCAGTCACCCAGTTCCTGTTCTGCACCTGGTTATTTTGCAACTAGTCTTCTTAAAGGACTACGGTCGCTCAGTGAACAAGGCCCTGTAACACTGGAGGCTCTGGGGTGCTTCCCGCTAGGAAAACACCGGTGAACCTTGCTATGAGCTATCAACCACAGGGGCAGATCTCCCACGCTTCACCGAGCCCTCCTAACAAGCCAGAAGTCTCGTCCTGATGCGGCCACAGCCAAGCTACCCCTTATCCAGGTGCTCTCCAGAGCAAGAACTTCCTTCTCGCGGCAGGAAGGACAGGCTGCACGCGCGGGTCTCCCCCTCCGCATCCCGGCCTTCCCGGCGGGCCGCTCTGGCGGTCCACGCGCCTCACTTACGGCACAGCTCGGCGCTCTCGTCGGAGCCGTCCTCGCAGTCCGGGTCCCCGTCGCACTGCCACCGGTTCGGCACGCACTGGCCGCTGTTGCACACAAAATCAGACTCGGCACACGTCTTCTTTACTGCAGCGGAGGAGGAGGAGGAGGAGGAGGAGGAGGGACGCTCGTTCAGCCACCACGGCGAGGCTGCGCCTCTGCGGCGTGTTTCCCCCACCAGCCTAAGCAGAGCTCTTCCCAAAACACCCACCATGCGCCAGCACAAGCTAAAGGTGCTGCTGCGGGTGACCATGCTGCKAGAGGAGCAGCAACACACCTAGGCTGCAGCAAGGGCCACGGATATCAGTGATGGACGTGGATAATAATTGCATTCGGACTTTAAGCACCAGCAGTTTCTCATCAAGGCGTTTGCCTCGCAGAGCCACGCTCTAGTGCAGTGTTACACAGCCCCAGGGTACCTGTTTAGACCTGAGCACACGGCAGTGCAGCCACACGAGGGCTGGCCAGGGAACACATTTTGCCTTGTCTAATCACATCTGGTCACCCTGCCCTGGTCTCCAAGRGCGCTTAAAGCGAGAGCCACCCACTGTAAGTGAACTTAGTGTTAACGGCAGCTGAACAGCCTCATTTTCTTACAAGAAGGAAAAAAAATAAAAAATGAAGCGGGGGGATATTTAATCAGGGATTAAGCAGTATCTAAGTGCTAACAGCAGCTGATTTTTACCACATCTTAGAGCAGTAAAAGACCTGCAGTCTGTTCTTCACAATAACCACCCCGGCAAATCAAGAGTTTTGGTCCTGAGCTTTTACCTCAGGCACCAAGCCCATCAGATATTCACAGTGTTCAGTGAAGCTTAGCTACATCAGAGAAATACAAGCATCAAGACAGACCCTCGCCTGCCCGAGGGAGTTCATCCTCTGCTCTCCATCCGAGCTGGAAATGGACGTGCTGGACAAGCATCTCTATCCCTGGGACACCAACCAATCTGTCACCTCCTTGTCCACTCCAACGTCAAGGATGAGCGCCAAGCACTGCTATGGAGACGCTGTTTCTGCCCGAGTACTCACCACAAGTCGTCTCATCGCTGCCGTCTGAACAGTCTTCATCACCATCACATTTCCAGAGCAAAGGAATACAGCGTCCGTTACTACACGCAAACTGGGATTCCTCACATTTTGCTCTTGCACCTTCAATGAGAAGAGAAACTTGAGCCCAGACAGTGTTTAGGAAAACTTCTCAGTATCAGCAGCTGGGGGGAGGATATCCAGCTTAATAAGCTAAACACCATCGGCGTGAGAGCTGCAGGACTTTTGACCGCAGCCGTCGTGAGCAGACCACGAGCAGGGGAGGTTTTCACAGCACAGAGGCACCGAGTTTGGGCAGCACGGCAACATGCCTGCAGGAGAGCAGCCAGATAACCTCAGCGGCCTCGCTGCTGAGCTTTCCACATTCACCAGTGGCAGTGGGATGCACACACATGCTGTCCGTAGCCTGGCATTGCGTCCTCAGATCTCGTCAAACTTTGAGGAAACCGAGCTGAAATGTGACTACCATCAAGTTCAATTAGCATTTCAGTACTCTGCTGCTAATGCACTGTAGCAGGTCCCCCAAGATGCCCTCGGTGAGATAGCTTAGCAATCTGCCCTGTAGCTCAACAACAGCTTTTCTTGATACGACTTACTCCAGCAGCAGTAGCCCTGTGCTCTGGAAGATGATSGTGGAGGACAGGGTCAGTAGTTAATGAAGTCCTCAGACAAGAGCAGCTCCCAAAGAAAGAAAGCTCCCAAATATATAAGAAATGAAGCGCGATGACTTACCCAGAGCTWGCTAATTAAAGCCAGGTCAAACATAACTTTAAGAGAGCACTACCTTCTGGAACCTATTCTGTTGTTCTCCCAACCCACAGGGATCKCAGCTTGCTGGCAGGCTTGAGTGAGGTCCTGCCTCACCCTGTGTGATGCTCAGTGTCCACCTGCATTTCCCAAAACGTCTTAATTCTGAGGCTGAATGACCCCATCCCTCAGGGAAACTACCRTGTCCAGACGCTCCACTAGAGCCATCCCTGCAGCTGCAGCAGCCCATCAGCAGCCATGCTCTTCAACGTGCTCCATGAAATGCATGCAGGCAAGCGTGCGAGTTTATGCATTAGCTTTGGCCACACTSGCCTGGCATGATGCAAGACTCCTGCTCCTCCCTGGTTTATTGCATCATTTAATGGTAGTGCTTTGTCTTGGCACTCCAAGGCCAGCAAAGGGCATCTAATTTTAGTAGATCACTGCACGTTGCCTTATGTCTTCTGTGAGAAATAWGCAAAACGCAAGGCGGTTTCCAAGCAGGGGGAAGCTATTCAGTCTATGCAAGCAGATTTATTTCACACTATACTGGCTAGCAATCAGCCACTAGGTAACAACAAGCCCTGGACAGAACACAAGCAAGGGAAACAAGGGAAATTTCATCTGCTCTCTCTAGCATGAGAGGTAAAGGATTTGAAGCAGCAGCTTATTAGGCTCTGCTAATATTTTAGCAGCTTTACAGGTTGCATCTGACAAGCAGGTTAGTGTTTTACCCAGTCAAGCCATAACAGCTTGTRCTGGCACTCTTTGAATACAATTACCATGAAACATAGCCTATCCTCTCCGTGCTCTGCACTTCCAACCCGCCACGCTCTTTCCGAATGGGAGTTACACCAGCGTGAACCTGTTAACAGGATGGTTCTGCAAAGCTACCACGGTTCCACCGAGGGCTGTGGAGCTAGCACTGCCTCGTCTGGACGGCCTCAACGTGCAGAAGCCAAGGCTATCAGCTTGCTCCTGCACTACCAGCTCCTACGCGTTGGACRGCTGCTTCTATCACACGAAGCCTTCTGCATGCAGGCCCTGGTTCCACGTTACTCCACTTGTGACTCTACTACTAGTTAAACACAAAACGACTGCCTCCTGTTAGTTTGCAGACGTCCTCACTTTGGATCTCATAGTAAGAACAGCTAAACTTCCCCAAAATAGCACACCAGAGATACTAGACTAAGCCTGCCACTCAGGAGATCCCAAAATAACTGCACAGCCCTTAGTTATTCTATTTCAAACTGGAATAACTTGCTGATAAGGCTCGCCAAGATTGCACAGCACATTGCGATTACAAGTGTAACATCACTTGGGCCAGACAGAACGGAGGAGCTGCACAACAACAAAGTGAAAGGACGACCAAGACGGGATCTACAACTTTCACTCCAGCTAGGACTGCTGCACGACGGCACTCCAAGGAAGCGTCATCTCTCCAGACTGCACAGAGGGACATGTCAGAGCAAAAACACTTGTGTTAGCCCCCGGACAAGCAGGGAGCACCAAACACCCACACATGTGTGGGAAGATAAAGGTCGTAGCATCTGYGGATGCCAAATTGTAAAGGGCACTTGGAGTAAGCTCCAGTAAAGGTAAAGGTTACTTCCAGGAACTAGGGATGCTCCTTTTTCTTAGGCTAAGCACAGCCCTGCAATACSAGGCAGTCACAACGCTGCAAGCCAAACCTAGTGTGTCTGAAGAGCTCCTCTTTCCCTTGGAGAGTTCCCTTGCAGCTCCCGTCATCAGACACTTYGTGATTCTTAGCTCAGCACCCATTAGCCATGAATTCAAAGCTCCTCCTACCCCACGAAAACCACACACACCAGAAGCACCTTTCCTCCTCTTAAGGGTAAGAGAAGGAGAAAACAAAAGGTGGAAGAGCAGCAGCCACACAACCTGTGACTGCTCCCGTTAACACCAGCGTTCCCGCCGCGCTCCGCAGCGGCTGGCCCATAAAGCAGCGGGGAGAAGGTGCCCCGCGAGGACGGCTGCCCAGGACGCACCAAGGGCTGCTCTCGCCGGTTGCCACCGCGTGCCCCGGCCCCTTGCGCCAGTTGTCACATTGCTCGTCCTCCAACATGTGACACTTGCGCGCTGTTACCCGACACCGAGCCCCAGGGAAGCCTGCCATGAGGACTGGGAAACCCAGGGGGGAGTGGGAGCTTCTCCTCCCTGGACACCCCCAAGCTGCAACCAGCAGCAGTGTGGACACGAGGGCAGAAGCAGGCTCAAGGTTCTTGGTGGGCTCTGGCCGCCCTTTCCTGCGCCCCTTGTTGGGGTTTTCAGCAACAGTGACTGGCAATTTCAGCGCCCGTTTCAGTCCCCTCAAGCGAGGGCTGTGGGAGATGTGAGCAGGCTGGCGCTGCCCTCTTCTTCCGCCACAGCTCCTGGCATGGGGCGCACCGTGACCCAACACCCCAAACTGCCAGGGCTACTAGACCCAGCCCCTATAGGCGCGCTTTGCTAGCCCAGCCAAGAGCAGGCTCGAGCCCRGGCGGGCACGCGTGAGGGGAGCCCACCCTGACCTGCACCCCGCGGGCCCAGCAGCACCGACACCGACACCCACGTCCCACCCAGGAGAGCAGCGCGGCAACCGCGTCTATTGGGCCACCAAGTCAACCCAAGGCGCACGCCCCAGTGCCGGCGTCCCCCGCGCGAGGGGACAACGCCGGAGGCAGCGGGAAGGGACCCCGCGCTGGCGAGGCTCGGCCTTGCCACCAGGTGGAGACGCCTTGGGGCGGCCGCAGGTGGCCCGGGGCTAGGGCCATGCCACCGAGCCGCGACACCGAGCGCGCGGGGGGCCCTCCGGGGACGCCCGCTCCTTACCGCCGGGGAGCGGGGGGGCAAAAAGAAAAGAAAAGGGGGAAAACACGAGGGAAAAACGTCCATCCTCCCGGCAAGACCCAGGCTCCCCCGATGGAGCCAACGCGGCCGCCCCCGCCGCCCTTCGCCTCGCCCGAGCCGGCGGGGCAGGGACCGCGGGGAGATGCAGCGGGTCGGGGAAGGGGGGGAGAATCCAGCAACCCCCCCCCCACCTCTGCCCCAAGGCGGAGGGCAGGGAAGGGGGGCAGCGCGCGCGCAGGAATAAAGGAAGAAAGAACATAAATAAATAAATAAATAGGCGGGGAAAAAAGCCAACAAACGAAAATGATGAATAATAGCGAAAATAAATGGGGTAAAACGAGACCCGAAAA
>PTEX01000161.1:508370-591334 GCA_003342815.1 Eudromia elegans
CGGGGCCGCCTCCGTGCGCGCGCGGCGGCTCCGCGCCCGCGGAACCCACGCGAAAGGCGCCGCGGAGCCCCGTTGCCGAGCCGAGGTCGCGCTCCCCCGCCGCGTGTCCGCCCCACTGCCGCCGTCCTCCCCCGCAGCCCAGCGGGGCTCGCTGGAGGCGGTCGTGGCTGCCGGGGAGAGGGGGGGGAGAAATCGCCGCTCTGGTCACCCGATCGGCGGCCGTAGTTAATTAGTAATTGGGCAAAAAGTGCCCCGCCGAAGTCCTGCGGTCGGCGGCTTAACCTCTCCTTGGGCAGGGGGAGGACGGGCGAACAGGGGGGTTTGCCCTTGGTGTGTAGCCCTCCCGACATCCAGCCCGTCCTGGTGGAAGAGAAGAAAGAAGGAGAWGGATCCTTAATACCCAGTCGGGCTTTGTTCCTTGCGCTGTTAGGGTTTGTGGCTTTGGCTTAGTGATTCCCCCCTTTTTTTTTTTGTTCGTTCATTTGTTTTCTTGGATTGCTGTTTTGCATTACCGCCGTGTTCTGGTGGAGCTGTAAAGCCCACCAAGCCGCTCCGTTCCAGCGGGAAGAGGTGGCTGCTGTTTCATTCCTTGGAAATGAATTTTTTATTAAGGCGGTATTGGCCTGGTGCTTTCAGGTCTTTTKGGGATGAATGGGGATGATTCCTTGGTTAAAGAGGAGATTCTGCGAGATTCCGGTTTTCTTGGGTGTTTTAATGAATTTCCTTACGTCTTATTTGCAGAGTGGGCCCCTTTTTTGGTCACATTTGGTCGTTTCATGGCTCCATTAAAGACAAATCTTGCCACTTCAAGGAYGGCTGCTGAGCAGGTCGTCCCCCTTGACACAACGAGCGAGTGTCCAGGCCCTCCAAATGGGCAAATATTTGGCGTATGAGAGACCCGTTAAGTGAAGCACGKTGTAATTCCAGGCAACGGAAACACTCCTGGGAATCATTTTTCTGATGGCAGCGTGAGTGTGGAGAGCGCCATCCCCGCTGCCCGTATCCCGGGCCTTAGCTGATTCACCCTCATCCCGGCAAGCATAAGTTGCCTCAAATAAGAGAAACGCATCCCGTATGGGGGGGGTTTGGCCATCGGGGAGGCCCCTTGGTGTGAATGCATCTGGTCACGTCAGGCTGCAGGATCCATTCCTGCATTCCAGGAATGGATCCCGCGTGGACAAGGTCCTTGCCCTAGGTGTTGTGCTTGTGAAGGATGTCACGCATTCCTCAGATGCTGTTTGTGTTAATATGTATATTTGCACTTAACATTATTGAGCATCCGCCATAAATAATGTGACGTGCAGGACTTGGGAGTAGTAATCCCCATCACTTAGGTGTTACCTTGGCCTAGTTTCCGAGATCAGACTCGCTGAGGGACCTCAGAGAAAACTGAGGGAAACTGAGAGAAACTGAGGGAAATGAGAGAAAACTCCGTTTTCTCTGAGCTCCCCGAACCACGTCTCTAACTGAGCTTTTCCTGTTGTACGGAGCGGGCTCTCAGTTTCAGTTCACCATATATGAGGTTTGGTATCAGATTCCTCTTTTGTAATGATGAAAATTTGCCATCTGTGCGGGATTACGCCAAAGAGCAATCTGTTCATGTGTGCAAAAATCTGCAAAATGTCAAGTGGTATAGGGTGTTAAATATTATGAATAACAGTTTAATTATGTGCTGCTAATTGTTTTTGGAGAAATCTTCAAGTCTCCACCTTGATTGAAGCCCGTAGCTGGTGATTACGTTTGAACATTTAGTGTTTGAAAAATATTGCCAAGAACCTCGTTGAACCAATCAGACACTACCTTTGCCATAAGAAGTAACAAGAAACGGCACCATATTACCTTTTCTGTTGGAATTGCATTGGATATTGGGCTTTAGAAACTTTCCAACATCATTTTACAACATTTGGACTTCTGATTGGCTTGAGTCCTTTGGGACAATTTACCTATTTATTTAGAGYGTGTGAAGTTGCAAGAGAAACAAAGAGCAAAAGACCAAAAAGGACCTTCTGGAGTACATGAACATGTTTGTCCTTTATTTCTGTYCTTGCTTTAAAGACCCAATGGTTTCCTTGACCAGGTCTAGGATCAATGAAACTTTTGCCTCCAGCGACTTTGGTGGAGATTATGAAGGGAGCATGTGTCTACAATATCCAACTTTAATAAAAAGAAGTCTCGTGAGTGAAAAAAAGACAAGAAATACATTATGAGATAGCATGTTTTTTTCCCTTCAGCGTGGGCTAGGACCCCGTTATGGCTGTGGGGGAAGGAGATGTAGCCATGGCCATGTTTTGGAGATGCAGGGCCAGGGTCTGCACCATTGGCCCCAGTGGAGCTCAGATACATCTGGGCATATGTGACACGGGAGGCGTCCTGCGGGAATAACTTAAAATAGATATATGCACAACCGGCCCTTGTCTTTTGTGAGGCTCCTCCTCACACTATCAGAGGGCTTTATACTGTTGTGACAAGTGCTGCTTGTGCCAATGTTTTGTGCTTTCCGCACAGCTTTACTCTACATGAATAATTAATAATATTTTCCGGTTGTGCGGCATATTTTCTTGTGATGTTCTCGGGATATCTTGCAAGCAGTAAGGCAAGGTTTGCAAAAGAAGTCCTCCTGTTCTTTCCCGTTGTCATCTGAACTGTAGACAACAGGCAGTGAGGATTGGTAAGTCACTTTTGACTTTAATGCAGTTTTTTAAACGATACTCTCTTGTGATTAACGGAATAAGAAAAACGGATAGTCCGTCTCTGAAGAAGCTAATGTAGTGAAAATGCTTGCCTTGTTTATACGTATTCTTGCTAGCAGAAACACACTGGATGCARCTCCTGCCCTTCTGCAATCAATATGGTTTTGCCACTGATTTCAGTGAGGACAGGATTTCCTCATCTGCCCTGTACAATTGTCACCTTCCTYCATGTAGCCACTCAAGTACTGACCAATTTTCCTGTTTGTGAGGCTYTAGCATGTGTGATGTGGCCAAGAGTACCTCATATTTAATATTACAGTACTGGAAGACATCAGAATAGCTAAAGGSATGTTAGGGTCAGAACCAGAAAGTAGTTAAATTTGTTTCCTAAAACCAAATCCATGTTCTCTTTGTGGTACTGTGAATATATTTAGCAAGCGCACAAATGAGATTTTTGTAGAGTAAATCATGTGTTGAAATCATTGCAGAATGCTCTTTCCTGCTCCKACCAAGTTGCTTCGTTTTGTTTTCCAGAAGGACGAACAAAAAGAATGTTTATTATAAAGAGTTTCTTTTTTTTTCCCCCTCTCTTTGTCTCTTCTCTCTTTTCTTTCTAATACCATGTAGTACTTTAACTGTAGAAAAAAGGAACTTCTATTTCTGTGCTACATGGCAGGAGGGAATGTGGCTTCAGGGTGTAGCCCAGCAATTCTTCAGCTGTGTGGAGACTTCCCTTTTTTTATGGTTATGTTTCAAATTGAGATGTCCTTTAGAAGCAGCATATCCTTACACTTGACATAAATCCTTTATCCTCATTGATAAACCGTGTATGGATTCATCTTGCTGATGGCTCGAGATTTAYTTTTGGTATGCCCAGACTGCAGTAGTTTCTGAAGGTTTTTCCCCATGAAAATTGCATCTYCCAGGACAAAATGATACAGTTCCTCCAAAAGTACATGTTTCCAGTGGAAAAAAAGAAAGAGGAACGTGAAGATTTTTTTTTTCCTCATGTACGCTCATGACTAAGTGTATATGCTGGCCTTCACAGAACTACACATGCGTATTGGGAAATCTGACACTTAGGTTCCCCAAACTGTGTTTTGTGAAAGATTTTATATAATATTTGTATTCTTATTTGCAAGAGATTAAAAAAAATGGCTTTATATGTTAAAAAAAAAAGGCTATGATTAATTAAACAGTTTAAAATAGTGGAGCGTAAGAAATAGGTTGGGGGACAGAGAGAAATGTTCCTGRAACGTTAGGAGTAGGCTGTAATGTTCTTGCACATTAGCAGAGGTGCTTTTAATTAGGTGTTGTAGTCGCCAGGACATAACTGTTTATTTTGGTTTGCACTTAATGGGTCTGAAGGGGATCAAGAGCCCRCTCAGAGTGGGCGAGAGGTGGTGGGCAGAGGAAGGGCCCTTCCTCCGAGTTTYAAGTTACACTAAAGTTTGCTGGTGCTAATGTCTTTGTATGGGAGCTAATACAGTTCTGCATGCTGGAGCATTTTGCTTGCAAGGCAATTGCTTCTGTGAAACGAGACSACGCCGTGAAATGCAGTTTCTGCGTCTATTTCAAGTGCGCGATACAAATGAGATTGTTTATGGCAATGCATAGCTTCAATTTTTCATTACGCTGACCAAGAGTCAGCTTTATTAGGCCTGGGCTATTTTAAGACATGCTTGGGTAGGGAAGGTATGCATACGTCTTATTATTGTAATGTCATTTTTTTTTTCCCCGTGTGACAAGTGTTTTCAGCAAGGAAAAGTATGCTTTTATAATAAAAAACCGGAAGACAGGAAGGGAAGGTCGTTACAGCTAATCTAGTCTCGTTCTGTGCAAAGCAAGACCACAGATGTTCTTTTATAAATTGATTATGCTTTGTTGCGACTTTCTGGAGCACTTTTTCTTCAACTCGTTTTTTTCTTCCTTTTCTTTCTCCAGGGAGTTCTGCTGGAATGCTTGTCCGTAACACCTTTTTTTCTCTTGTTCTTAGGATGGCAAGAAATTTCCACCTGGAATTTATTTCCAGTTGTTTTATTTCTGTTTCTTCCTCCTCCCCTTTCTTCTCTCAGCTGCCTTTTTGCTAAGCTAGACCAGCCAAGCCCCTTTTTGTTCCTTCCTTTGAGATGGATCTTCCGTCTAGTCGTTCTGGTGGGGCAACGARCCCCTTCCAAGTTTGAACCCACCATTCCTGACGCTGACGGGTCAAAATGCTTCAGATGGCGTTGGCCCAGAGAGGGTCTCACCCTTGCCTTGGATGTGACATCAATACTTTCCTTGCTGGGAATGCCCTGTGTGCCCCTTTTTTTTTCCAGCTGCAGCAAATAGTGTCGTGGTGTCCCCTTCTCCTGAAAATTTAACTTAAAGTACGAGGGGCTGGCATTCAGCCTTTTGGGCTTTGGTGATACCCCTTCATAAGCAAAGCCTGATCCCCATGGCCAAAGCCATTTATGCCTTTTCTGTTACTCGGTCTTCTATTGAATGTACTGCCAAAATTTGTGTAATTAATTTTACTAACCCTTTCCTAATTCCTCTGGCTGGATCACTGGTGATGATATTAAGGAAGACYTAAGTTTCTTGGGCRCCGTCTAATTCTGGTAAATCAATACGAGCTTGTTTGTTTGTTTGCTTTTTAGATTTGTCATACATATTCAGTTTATGGTGTCTTTACTCTCAAAAATTTGTTAAAAGGTTGTTTGTTACTGAAGTCAGCAGTTCATTGAACAGCTCTGCTTTTTTTCCTCAAATACGAAATAATGCTTCATCCATTCTCCTGCAGCGTCTGGCCTTGTCTTAGGATAGAGTCTGTCCCCCAGTTCAACTGTTTCACCTCTATTTCGATTATATTCATTCTTCATCTTCTTTCCCATTAGCCTTCTGAGCTTTGGCAGAATAGTTATCATGCCTGTTGAAAAGCAAATCAAATATTAATTTAGTTATAGAGTTATACTTGCAGAATCCTTAATCTTGCGTAGAAACTTGAATCTTTCCTTCTTTTTTTTTTCTTTATTGTTTTGATTGAATGAACAATTAAAGAAATTCCAAGCTCTTAAACACTTTGATTCTTTTAATTTTTCAAATTTTGATTTTTTTTTCAAAGGGGGGCATAATTCTGTGTATAATTTTGTTCAATTTAAAGTGAATCAGCCCATGTCATCCAGGTCAGATGTCACTSGCTTAAGGAAAATAAACTGGGAATTGAACTGCAGCAATGTGGGTTCGCTGGCTGCTCGCTGAAGACATTTGCTGTCATTTGCCTCCCRGAATAACCAGGACCTACAGCTATTAGTAGCATTTGTTCTCTGTGTAAGGGAGGTTTAAGCCTGCTCTAATAATACACTCTCTTGGCATATTTTTCTTCRTTGTAGCATTACAGAGCTGCCTGTGTCTGCTGGCCCAGAGGAGACTCCAGCTCACGCCGATTTTGTTTTACTCCTCTTTTCTCTCAAATTTTATTACATCATTAATATACAATTCTGTCATATTGCCCTAAACGTTTCTCTTTACCTAAATGATGGAAAATATATGCACGTACCTCTTCAAGCTTGTGATTTTGCCATCACTGCTGTTCCATCATTTCTCTGTTATCCCTTGGAGGTTCATTTTATCATCATCTCCACAGTTAATATTAGTTATTTCAGTGCCAATACAGCATACAGCCTCCTGATAGGAGAAGATAAATCTGWTTTGCATATAATGAGCGATTACTTAGGTTTTTCAAACGCAGCTGCATTGTCTGCTTTTCTTAAGAATAGCCCTGTGAAGATGCTGAACAACGTCTCAGGAGGTAATGATTCAGGTTCTGTCTCTCAAAAAGAAAGTGTACAATATTTTTAGGCAGCTCATTTTTCCTGTGCTTCTTTGCCCTGTAAAATGGAGATAATAGTGCTTGTCTGTATCAGAAGAGGCTCTACCTGTTAATGACTGGCTTGTGGTCAAGTAATTTCATGGTTACTGCTGCAGAAATAGATAGTCTATGGCCTGTGATTGGATGGACAAATTTGGAAAATACCAGTTAGTAGATTTTTTTCTTTTGGTATCTTTGTTAAAATTAAAAATAAATACAAAAAAAATTAAAAATAGGCCAAATTTTTTTATCACTAAGATGGCCAGGAAGGGATAATATGACATCAGGTAAAAGCTGAGAAAATAAAGCAAGGTTATTCCCAAAAATGATTAAAAATCTATTTGTGCATTATTTAGCCAATTCTGACCATGTTGTTTTTAATGTTTTCTTCCAGTATACCCACATGTATTTCATACATTCAGACTAATTTTGCATTTTTTGAGAACTGTTCTTATAGTCAGCTCTATGTGTGCCTTTCCTGATATATTCCACTATTGAAGCTTTTGCCCTTAATGAGGAAAGCGTGCTCCATGATTTAAATTTTAAATTCACGTTGATGGATATAAAAAGGAATCACTAATCACCTAGAGCAAAGGTTTTGCCAACAGTCTCTGCTATGAAATCCTGTTTTCAAGGTGAGGTTTTCATTATTGTTTATTATAACGAGAATGGCACACTTATTTCTTAGCATGGCGTTAAAGAAGACTGCAGTAGTTGGGACATACTAGGAACAAAGCCTTGTTCCTACACCTCCAGCTATAGGATGTGAGATTTGACATATTAAAAAAGGGGGTTATGTGGGTGTTTCAAATGTTATCTTTCATTGTCATATAAAGTTCACCCACATTTCCTCAGTTATAATATTAAAGTAATAATACTCTGGCTGGTACAACTGTAATATTTCTGCGTTTGGAATGGTGCTTGCAATCTAGTCTCCATAATGTAGAAGTTATTTTAAAAACAGGATACAAACCAGAAATGATAGAAGAATAAGATGTAGTGTAGAAAAAGAAACTAAGGAACTGTGTTAAACGGAGGACTCAGGAGAGTTAGGTTGACAGACTACACATAATTGCCAGGATAGCAGTTTAAATGAAAGAAGGGAATTATCCACGTTCTCAGAAGATGGCAAGACGAGGTGCAATGGCCTGAAGCTAAAGCAGGGAAATCTCCAGTCATCTTCCGAGCATTGGTGTAGCTGGTGCCTCCTCTGTGTCATCTTCATGAAATCCCTCCTCCTTCCACTGCAGCCAGCTGTGGTTATCCAACGGGACATCACATGGAAGTCATCTGGCAGCCAAAGAGCCTCCTTCAGATGGAGAGGACATGAAGGTGCCTTGCTTCACCTGTACGTTATGGTAAAAGATAGCACTGAAAAGACCTTGAATGACCCAGTTCTTTTACCTGGACCTGGAACGATCCAGTTCTTTTACCTCATCCCACCTGGTTCTGTCGATGACACCTGTGTTAGTGTCACTATTCTCTTGCCACCAGCAATATAGACCTATGGGGTTTATCTGTGTGTTATCTGGGCTGTTTGGAGAAAAAAGAGTCAGGGTTGTGGCACGCTTGTGTTGGGTTTGGGTATGAAAGAAGTCCTTGTGGTAGCTGAACATACCAAGGAAAAACAGACATACACACCTCAAAAAAAAAAAGGAAAATTCCTGTATTTCCTGGCCTCTCCTATGAAGAATTAGGACAGTGCAGTGGCTCATCTAAACCTTCATTGGTGACAGTGACTGGGAAGAGCTAACGACTGAGAAAGTCCAACCACAGGGTTTCATTAGAGCAAGATGTTAGCAAGGTGCCAGCAGCTCTGCGGTCCCTCTGTTTCCTGCTTTATTTTCCACCAAGAGAGCTTTCTGGTTCCTCCCAGCTCTCCCCTCTGTGCAATATGTAGCTTCTGGCATGATTTTGCCATTAGCTCCATTTTAATCCCATTGCTTTAATAAAGTCGGTATTTTAATACATATGTGTTTAACATCGGGGACTAAATTCTATATTTGAATCTCATGCAGGAACATCTTGCAGCTCGCCTTGAAAGTTAAGGAATTTTGTGTGCCTAACTCCAGGCACTCTGGTTTAATAAATGGGCGTCCTTTGTGTTCTGCCTTTCGTATGAATGAAAATGAATCAACAGAAGGCTTTTCTTCCCAGGCTTCAGTTTTGGCCAAGGATGTTGGTTTGAGTTAGCAGCTGCAGAAATGCTTATATGGTCACTTTGTAAATTGGTTATGCTCTTTTTTGCGAACATTTCAGCCCAAATCTTTAACAAACAGCATTTAAAATATCCGTAATTTGCATCATTTGCATTGTGAACGTAACATTGTGTGTCTTGTGTAAGATGGAGATGGGTCAGTCCAAAGAACTGCTTCAAAAGAGAAATATTTGTAAAGGTACAGGGAAGACAGAGCTCTGTTTACTAAGCATTTATGATAGTGCAAACGTGTGGAAAACTGTGCCATCAATATGACGCAACAAACTTATTTTTTTATTATGATTTTTGTAGCTGTTTTAATAACCATGGATGCTGATGACAGGAGGTAGAATCATAAAGCCTTCACCTTTTTTTTTTTTTCGTAAGTTTCAGTGAGATTTTTGATTGGAGGTGGGTAACGGCTGACTCTGACTTTCGCTTTGTGTGCTGGCATCTGTCTAAGAGCAGCAAGAGATAAATTATTTAAGATAAACTTTTTTGTATGTGTATATATGTAATCCCTTCCCCCAGAAACCGCCTATAAGGGCCCTTCTACAGGTCTTCTAACCGAGCCTCTTTCTCTAGGGAAAGCTCAGATATTCCAGTRTCGTTCCTGACAGATGCTTGTCTAATGTATTTTAAAGCCCTCCAACAATGGAGACTTCAGGCATTGTTYTGCAACAGCAACACATTGTTAGCTCTTCTCCATTTGTAACCCACAGTTGTTCCCTCCTCCCCATACTTAAGATGCGTTAAGCTTTATTGGGAAGAGGCGAACAATATGTTGAAGGAACTAGGTTTGCCTTATTATTTGGACAAGCGCGGGAGGCTTTGGGTAAAGCTTTGCAAATTTGAATTACAAAGTTTTCTCGTTCTTGGTTAAACAAGCCAGRTGCTTATCTTCCTGCGTGGAGCTGTTTTCAAGGACCTTTCAAGGAGTTTTCAAGTAGCAGCGCCGAAAGCTTCAGGTGCGGCAGTTTTGCCGATGCAGAAGCAGTCGCGGACCGTAAGGAGATGCACGTTACGCATTGATCTGAGTGTCCCCAGGCGAAAACGCCGCGTCAGGAGCCAAAGCCCTGCAAATAAATCACTCTGTGCGAGCCCTGGTGCCCGTGCTCTTTGCACGGGAGAGAGGGAGGACAGGGGCAGAGCATGGTGCCGGATGGCAGCGGGAGATCCCTTTCAGAGACGGGATTTGATTCGTCCCAGCGATGCCCAAGGTTGTTGCCTTCCATGTTAACGTGAGAGGGAAGCACTTATCCCTGCGCTTGCTTTTCCAAAGCATGTGATTTATTTACACCTGCATTCACGAGATGACATAGAGGTATAGCGTTCTCCTTCAGCCTAAATTCCAGGAGCTGAGTCGTTATCAGCAGTCGGATTGCACTGGCATGTACAGGGTAGCAGAACAATAGCTCCATTATGACCTACTAACATTGTAATCTACTTCGAGTTTAAAAAAAAAGACCTACATTTTAACATCTAGCGCAGTAGGCTAGCTGCATGCACTTTTATAATAACAGAGGATGCGACCCGTGACAGTTTTTACAGGAATTTGTGTTTTGTTATTGTTTACATTGCTATTTGCAAATGACACAGCATTTCAGTTAAATTAATGCATCTCTTTTGTACTACTTTGCTTAGTCCTTTTTAATTTACTTATTTGTTTACTTAGTTTAAGGGTGAAATGAGTGAAAACCATGCAACATTGAAAACAGCTTCATTACAGAATACTCCCACGCTCTTATTACTTGAAACACTGCAGACAAACAAAAGAGCCTTAATTTACTCCTAATGGCCCAGATTAAGGATAATGGTGTAACCTCAGTGATCACTAATGACCCGTATCACAAACCCAGGAGCTCACAATTTTTAATATATTTCCCAAGGGGCCCCAGTGAGAGACGGGATGTTTTGTCACTTGGGTTTTGCAGGCTGCAGGATCCCAAGAAACCTGAGACTGAAGATCCTGGCCCTATCCTGGTAGGACTTCTGCATCTGGGGAACCTCTTAGAAAGTGATGCCTTTTAAGAGATTTTTTTCTATAAGGTTATCCAGTTCATGAATCACCATTTATAATTAAATAGCCTGCTGTGAACAGTGGGAAAGCTGTATGCTATATTAAGGGCAAATAATATTGGCAATTTCCAAGCAGAAGAAGAAAATGTATATGACCAACTATATACCAAAGTGAGTAGGTCCCAGCAGCATACATTAAATAAGCCTCTCTTTAATATGCAGCACCCACTGAACGCAGATATTTGCTGGACAGACCAACATACCCTGCTCTGGCTCTTCATGACCTGTTACTTCTCTATACAGAGCATGTGGTTTTGCCTTTCAGTTTGCTAGTCTACACTCATTTTGACTTCTTTTGGCATGACCTTACACATCTTCAGCGATGGAGCATCAAATATCCAACTTTGCCAACAGTTTAGGAGAAAAGGGGAGGGAAAAGGAGCAGAGGGGCATAAGTTAAGTTCTAATTGCATAGATAAAACAATGCAAGTAATAAAAATCATTTTGAACTTCTGAATAACAAGTGTTTGGTGCTCATGCCAGTGGTGCTGCGGTAATAATTGCGATAGCACAACTGATGTTTATGTGAGAATGGAGTAGAAGCTACAGCAGCCAAATTAGAATTGAGGAAACTGTATTAGGCTTTGCTTGTCTTCAATTTTATGCCTTGAATTTTATGTCTTGAATTTTACTTTTAAATGACATTAACTAATGCACTCATTAATTATATTCATATGGGCAAAATAATTAAGGTTTATTGACAAGCTTAACTGGGCAGCATTTTTATAGCACATGAATATTCCCTTCAAGTATAAACAAACAACATGGCCAAATTTGTAAGTTTGTCCAGCATGACAGTTAAAAAACCGAAAGACACAAAATGATGTTGTATTCACCCTGCAAAACCAAGATAAACAGAGGAATATTGCCCAAACGAAACAGGGTTGGTTGGTTGGTCCTAGCATTAAGGGACAAACTGATTAAACTAAAGGTCAAACTGATTCTAGGATTTTTTATTTTTCAGGAAAAATAAAAAAGAAAAAAACACAGAAAAGAACTGGGTGGTTTGTCTAACAGAGAAGGTTCCCTTTGGCTCAGGAGGGAAGGTTGGGTGACCAGGGACCAGCAGCCTTTGTAATGCCRRCGTTGGGTAAARGGCACAGAGTGCTTTGAAGTTCTTTAAATAAAATTATTTCAGCTCAGCATGGCTGYAAATTACTTGTGCTCTGGGTCATTTGAATTGTTTTAAGGGTCATGAAGGCCGAAGTTTTTAAATACATGTACTTAAAAGCGTGTTAGTGCATGCGTAATGCCCTGCTAAGTCAAGACGTGTCAAGYGTAGGGCCCACAAGCACATCCAACCTTCAGCATCATTTTACGTGCCCAGCACCATTAATCATGACAATATCTGCATTTCTTGAGTGGCTTTTATTTTCCCTGGGAGTGGTATCAAGTCCATGCAGAAACAACAGAGCTGACATGTTATTCTGGGTGTTTCTACACTCCTCAATCAACATGGGTATCAGAGCATAATTCCTCCAATGAAGTGGTCCTGAAATAAGCCACTTTGTTATTTCCCAGCTGGAATAATGGGGGGGAAAAAAAAAGAAGAAGAAAAAGAAGAAGAAAGATTTTGATAAGATGATAAGCTTAAAAATGAAAAAGGTGGACTGCATTGAGGAGGGCACCTTTGACCCTCCAGAGAAATGTACAGGACTGACAAATGGGAAGTAGCGCCACGTTTTCCAGTTTTCAGGTGTCATCAGAGCCTATCTGACACCCTTCAAACTTCAGCAGACTCAACTTGGCAGGAGTCAAAGACCAAGAGATTTAAGGGAATTTCATATTGTTTTGAGGGATGTTCTGTCAAAACGAAGCAAAGYGTTAATGATGAACTGTGATTGTGGCATCGTACTATCTTAAAAAAGTCTGTCCYACCATGTGAGGTAATGTACTAAACAGGCATTTGTGGCACAGTACATGGACACTTTTACTATTATTGCTGTAAAATACTACTTAGTTCTACAGCAAGATGTTTCCCTCGAGGAGCAGGAGATGTAGTGAAACTGGAATACTCACATTTTTAAGTTACACATCGTTCTATAAATAGAGTGCCTATTAAAATGAAAAAAATAGAGCACCTATTAAATTTGCGATTGATTTCACTGGGAACATAAATGGGTCATAGGTCTGCATAGAAACCTAAAAAAAAAAAAAAATAAATTGAATACATGGTGGTGCCAGCACGGTGCCCCAGATTTTCCATCAGGTTCTGTACAGATCTTTTTCCACATAGATTTGAGTTCCTGCAGTGACTGCTGATCTAATCAGGTTTGTATTTGTAATATGTTTCAACGAAAAGGGCATGATTAGCTCCGCGTTCTGGATATTGGCTTGTCTCTTAAGACGAATTTCATCTGCTCCTTTTATTTATGTCTCRCCCACAGGTGCAGAAGATGCTGTATTGCTGTGCCTGGAGGTGCCTTGRAGTCCCATCACGTTGCACTTATTGCCTTGACGCCACCATGGGCCTTGGTGTGGCCAGGGCAGCGTGGGGAGCCCGCGCGGGTGCAGGAGGCACCTGGTGAGCAAGTGACCACAATAAAAAATCTTGTGCTGGAGCCAGAAGCACAGGTGGTATTTCTCGTACAAATAAATCCACACTGAATATAGCAAGAGTACATATATTGTCTGTGCAAAGAATGAAAAATATTAAGGCCAAAACAGTGGTGCATTCTTCAGTGGCCAAGCATATTCATTTTCTGCAAGAGACTATCAACATTCCTGAAAGACTATTACAAAATTTGAAATTATTGTAGGTCTTGTAGAGCTTTATTCTTCACAGTTTTGGGTGTCACATGCAGATGTTGCTGTTGCGATAACTTGAGGACTATCCATATTTGAAGACAGGTAATCTATCCCTGAAAAGCCTCACAATGGCTTCTGAATTAGGATCTATGATGTAATATTGTAAACACAAAGAAACGAGCAGCATTAAAAGGTTGTGTCGTCTTTGAAATATAAGAGCATATGGCTTGACATTCCAGATCAGACTATTGATTCCCGTTATCATTAGCAGCTATAATCAATATTTGAGCTGTAAAAGACAGCTGATGTTGTCTGCACCTAACCAATTGTGCAATAGGAGTACATCGGAGGACAAATTACTTCCATGAGTGATAGATCCATTTATGCCTACAAATGAGATTTTATTATCCTTATCTTGCTGCTTTCATGAACGGTTTGAAGTTTTCAATTTTCTGTTATCTCTTTTGAATGGCACAGACAAGGCTAACAGCAAAACCCACTGGAAGAAGAAAATTAAGCTAAGCATACGCTGAAGTATCTGGAGTGCTATTCTTTAATATCTATATATGAATAGAGATCCTTCCCCTGAAATGCGGGAGGCCCTTTTCAGCTGTAGCTAATGCCACTAATGCCCCTGGATGACTTTCCCTATGTGAAAACTTCCGCCCAGTTCATGAGCACTTGGCTGTGCTGCACAGAGGAGCTTGTGAGACTTCATAAATAGCAGAATACAACATATCTCCTCACACAGTTTTAGGTTCACAGTTTCCTCCTCTGTTTCCTTTGCAGCAGTCGGTTTCATAGAGATTTTTAATGGTCCAGAAGCTCTGGATGTTTTAGCAAAGTTCATGGACAGTTCATCTTTGCCACACCAGTCTGGCAACCACAGTAATGTAGAGCACCAGAAAATAGTGTGGAAAAGTAATTATGGGAACAAAGGAAACTCTCCTTGCCTTGGAAGCTGCCATGCTCCAACTGCTTGGCAGAGCAGAGCCTGCAACTAAATGGTGAAATACCTCAGTCTCCTGCACCCCAGCTCTCCTTTCGCCGTAATGCTTAATTTTGCYAAGTCCTCATGCGTGTGATTTGGGTGCCTTGGTCGCTCTGTGGGTCAGCACACATGGGTTGTTGCTCTTTGATCTTCTGGGCCATCAAGGACCCTCTTTGCCCAGGCTGGCATGGTTGCGAGACGCTGGATTTTGTCCAAGAAAACCTAAGCATTTTCCTCCCGTGTCAGTCGTAATGAGCACGTTTTGCTCATTTTGCCGTGCAACGTTGAAAGGATCTTCTTGATGCAAATCCTGGGGTGTTAGGGTAACTCTTGTTCGCTCARATAATCTTCACAGGACTAGGATTATCTCCGTGTGAAGCCCATTTGCTCAGAAAGCACTTACAAGGAAATGCTACTTTTTCAATTGATGGCAGCCTACGATTTGCAAAATAAATGATAAAATATGCAAAGTGTGTTTAAGRCAGGASKATTATTAAGCGATTATTCAGGATGGGTGTTCAGTCTTTTCCGTTTTCCTCTCCTACAGCAGCTCAAAGAGCTGCAAACACAGCTGATGATAACTGGGGAGGCTGCGCACTCCCTTCCCAGCTGATGAAGATTGTGTGAGACGCGGATCCAGCCTGCATTTCCTGCAAGGACTGAGAAGAAGGGGGCTGTGGAAGCGGGCRTGAAACCAYACAAAATAAATAAAACGGTRAWTTCAGGTGAATTTCTCTCACACGCTGCGGGGAGTGCAGCGTCTGAGAAAAGCAGTGTAAAATATTGGTGTGTGTTGTGAACAAGGGTGGCTCCCCAGGCAGCCCTTTCTTAAACAGCACAGTCCTGRTTCACTCAACCATATAGAATTATAATTAGTCATGTCCTAAGCTCAGCACAGACTTGCTGAATGAGCAGTTTACGTAAGATCCCCTCAGCAGACTTTGGAGTCATCACGGCATAWGAAATGAACGCTAGTGGCAGAATCAGGCAGTTTCTCCCCAAAGAAGCTGAAGTCTTGGCTAACCTCTTGAGGCCCAGACCAGCTGTATGCAGATGCGAGAGAGACATATGCTATTTCAGGAGACATATGCTATTCAGAGGTCAGAAAATTTCTGTGGGTGAAGACAGTATCAGCCCACCCTGTACAAACCTTCTGCATTGACCAAAAAAAAAAAAACAAAAAAAACCAAAAAACAAACAAACAAACAAAAAAAAACCCCAAAAAAACCCCCACAAATAAAATGTGGCATAAAATTCTAGGTTTGCAGAGAAAGCTCCATAACTTTATTAATCACAACGGAGGGTGGAAGAAACGCAGGGACATGAGGACAGGATGAGGCACGTTCACCAGGGCAAGGTCGTGTTCTGCAGCGTGCTGTGAACTCTCGTGTGCTGTTGATTCTCTGCTATGGGGAGCAGGTGGCAAGAGTTTGTGGCTCGACGTTCGTTAGGCACAAAATTGCACCGTGAAATGCCTGCCTGTGCAGTGTGCATTTTGCAGCTTTTTTTGTTTTCCCAGGATCTGGTAACTATCRGAGCGAGATATTTCACCAGGAAAGGATTTCTTTTGCAGAAGCGTATTTTGGCACTTCTTGCGGAAATTTCATGTTGGCACATGTGAGAAGCAACAAATGTAGTTGAATGACTTTCAGTTTTTTTCTTCCAGGCGGGATGGGTACTTGAGTTTTGCAAAGCCACACTTGTGTTAGCAGTCCCAAATGTTTTGTCCCTGGGCTCTTAGACCGGGTGTGGGAATGTGGTACMGCAACAGAGCTGGTATGTGCTAGTGATAACACAAATAGTAAATACAGTATCCACGGGCAGCAAATGAGAGCCTCACACAGCTTTAGCAAGGGAGGCTGTTGGGATGAAATCCCAGTGCAACAGGCCACACAACAAGGGACAGGAGGGAAGGCAGCAGTCTTATAATTGAAATTAACTGTATGTTGTTTCAATTAGTTGTTCCAATTAGGCTCKCTTGCTTTTCTGTTATGCYTTTCTGTAGCAAAGTCATCTGGGATGCTGTGAGAAATTGAAAACGTCCTTATGGTCAGAGGCTCATCAGTTAAAGRGTTTCAGATTTCTAATTAGCTCCCTGACAAGGCTTTGCTGTAAGATGAACATTTTTACAGGTGAAACAAGTGAGGTGTTACAAGGTTTCACATTTCTTTTACTACTACTACTGCTAGTACTGCTGGTACTACCACTACTACTAAACTAATAGTGATGGAAAGAAGGAAGCAAAACTGATCTGTTTCCACCTAGGAACACTTTCTTGTGCCTGTGAATTACCTATTCACAACGATTTAGTAATTAGGTTGCAAATGAAGACAAGAAGTTTTAATCACTTCATCCTCCAAAACAATCATCCAAAGGAGCCATCTGATTAAAACTACATGGGGCCATGATCTGACTCTTTCTGTTTTTCAGCCTATGAGACATTCCTTGATAAAGATTGAGAASAAATGGGCACATTCTTGATTCAATTAAATTATTTCTGCACTGGTGTTCTATCTTATTAAAAAAAAAGAAGAAGAAGAAGAAGAAGAAGAAGCCTGATTTCAGAGGTCTTTTTTGATTTTTATTTGCATTAGAAGTTCAAAGAGTGCTAAGAACAGTTGCTAGCTGTTGTTTCCCCCGAGGCAGCAAATGCAAAAGGACAGAAAGGGTTGCCTAAGAGCATGGCCTGACAGATGCTTTCTGCCACAGCCTGTAACTGTCTCCTAGCCCAGGTCTAAGAACCACATTGCTCAAATTCGAACAGACCAGTTTTCCAAGAATCTTTTTAATTACAYCACAAAACCTGCATCCAAAGCAAAGACAACTGAATTAAGAGCTTGTCYACAAGTGGAGTTATTCACGACTTTTCTAGGATTAGGCAATCCATAAATACAGTTCTTGATTGAAAGCATCTTCTTACACAACTTCAGGACTGATAGAACTTCACAAGAGACCGCCTTTCTTTTTGTTCATCCTCCATCAGTAATGCTAGGACAGATCTACAAAATTATTTCTATATGTATATGTGTCTGTGTGTGTATATATATGTATGTATGTATATGTACACATATTAACTAGGATATAAGACAACTTTCATGGCAGTCCTGGGTTACAGGTTCCATGTAACAAGCTTGCAGTTAACCAAAGCCATTAATGACATGATGCCTTCAGCTTCTCCCTTCAAAGCTCAGTTTTGTCAAAGATTTCTTAAACCCTCACAGTCTCTAAGCAAACATAGATTGCACAATGCATAAAATAGCCTGTTTCTCTAGCTAATCAAATGCATCATCTTCGCCTTCACATTTAAACAGGTTTCTATACTGACACTGCAATCTATTTAATAACCTTGAACACTGACACAGCAGGAGCATCAAAATCAGCTTTTTCGTAGATTATCCAATAAATAAAATATCTTTTTTTTAGGTCAGGTTTGTACTTCTGACATAAGTGCTGCTACTCATTCAGGCGTAAAGAACAAAGCACCTAAGTGGTAAAATGCTCGGGAGCCGTAATCTGTATTTCCTCAGATATACTGTCCTGATGATGAAAAGATTTGCCCGATTGGCGGTGATTTGCTCTGAAAAGGGCCACGTCTCCTTCCCTTCCCGTTTATGCCACTTCCATGCGTTCCTGGAGGGAGGAGGAGGAGGAAGACTGCATCAGAGCAAGGCAACGTTTGGCAGAGGATGAGTTGTGGTGCCCCTTACACACTTAGTGCTTGCAGATTTTGCCTCCAGGAACAGTTCAGTGGCCCCGAATTTGATTTCCACAASAGCCTCACGTTCCGGACCATCCACTCCTGCCACCTCCTTTGTGCCAGCAYTAGTGGCAACGTGGCTGTGCTCTGAAAGAGAAGCTTTTCTATTTTCCCAGGGGGTGAATGTCCGGCACATCAGTGAGGGTTCCCCATATGTTCCTTGGCTGGGGGGGAGCAACAAAAAGGAGTTTATCAATGCAGTAAGCCCGTGTTTGCACTGCTCTCCCTCCTGCRTTCTGCATGGGAAAATTAAAGTTTACACATGAAGTGCCTGGGATATCAGGGCCTCTTTTTCCTAACTCCTTCCCTCCCTCCAGTGCCTCCTCCCTTGAYTGAGTCTCCAGTGATACTTGTGTTCCCTGCTAGCACTGCTCAAGTGGCCCCTCTTCTCCTCATTTATTCCGTTTAATTGCACTTTTGTTTTTCCTTTCCTTTTTAACATCAGACTCCTTATCCTCCCTTTCTCTCTGTTGYCTGTCTAATCCTAGCTGACTCTACTGCATAAAGTAGGGCTGGCATTGCAAGGGCGAAATAAACTGCAGCATTTGCTTTTACCACGCACCATGTAGATACTCTGGCAAGGGAGGAAACCATATAGATTACATGTGATACTGCACTGCAGGCTCTTTTGATCATCAGGCGTAGATGGATGATGAGACTCCATGGTGGYAGCAGACAAAAAGAACAGAGAACACATCCTTCACCAAAATTAACACCCGCAATAMGTTTCTGGATATTTTKTCTAGGTGCTTTCTGATATTTATTTAGTGTTGGTGTCTRTTTCATTCTTAATATGGAGRGGATAAAAGATTTAAATGCATGGTATCTTTCAAAATCCTATTTGCTCGGTCTTTACATGAGCTCAGAGACATGCCAACTGTCCTGTTTTGATGAATTATAAAGTACCTGTAACCGCTTGTTTTTTGTTTTGTTTTGTTTTGTTTTCTGAAAGAAACGCCCAGGGCATGCCAAATATGGTGTAATCAGGATCAAGCATCTATGAGCTGAGACATCAAAGGCCTCTCCCACTGTGCATGCCGAACGGCTGGAAATGCTGCACGTGAAATGTTAATCTGTGTACGTGCACAAAGATCGTCCCTCCAGGGACACTGCAATTGTGTCTTCAGGAACCTTTGCAGTTACATTCCCAACGCCCTGTAGGAGAATATGCCTTATATGCAATTTAAATAGGTGGCTTTGGGCTAAAATTGCCAAATATGATGTTAGAGGTTACAAAGTTTACAGCGGAGCAGTCCAGGTCTTAGGTTTCTTCCATCCTTTCTTTTTCCTGAGGAATCCTACAAAAAAAATTTGATCTCAGGTATTTCAAACCCTAATCCCTCTCCTGTTTATAGAATACGCCCTCTTGAGAACATTGGGTTGGACTAACTGGCCGACTGTATGCATACTTCTGAGGGAATAGTCTACAGACATTTGTGGAAGARCTCTTGTCTAAAACAAAGAACACCAACGAGTGCACTCCTCTTTCATCCACTGTTGCGAATATCGTCTCGTTTAATTCCAGAAACTGGATCTTGACAAATGATAAAATTTGGTAAGTGATCATAATGTGCTTTAAAAGCCTCTACTATCTCAGAGAGGAGCAGCGGCCAAGATTTTAAAGTATAATTTAACCCATTGTTTCAAGATATTTATCATTATAGTAAGTGATATTGCCAGCCTCACCTAGAAAAAGGTGATGAGAGGTTGACTCTGCAGTTTTTCTTTCCAGAACAGAACTTGCTGAAAATGTCTGCCTCTTAGCTCAGATTTTGGCTGGCACATGKCAGCTTTTAGTGTTATCATCATTGCCATCATCATCACCATCTGTAAACGAAATGCCATCATGCAGATATGCTATTGGTGTGAATTATTTCTTGAGGGTTTTGAGGTGGGTGTTCTGCATGGAGTGCTGCAGACATCGCTTATCTCAAATTGCAGGTCAAGTGTTTTTTATTGAGGACCAGTCATTAGGCATGTAAATAGCAGAAGAAACAAACAAAAAAAAACCCAAAGACAACCTCCTCTGTGTTTTGCAGAAGGGACGGATTGACTAGTGCAGTGGGCGCTCTGACAAGAAGCAATCAAATGTAGGCATGCAAGGCACCCATACTAGTGAAACACATCATTGCTCTTAGGACTGTAGGCAAATGTGACCTCAAAGAATGCTAAGAATGGTGTAAAACAACCAGCCCCAGCATTATTACAACCTGCACCAAATTTCTGAGGCCTCAACTACCCAGTCCTTTCATTGRACTATCCTAAATTCACCAAGTCATCCACTGGTTCCTCAACTCTGCTACAGGCCATAGCTCTACAAGATTGAACAGATTATGGAAATGCCCTTATCCTCCTCATTTCGCTATAAATTTTTAATCTTCTCAGATTATCCACTGCAAGCTTTCAGCATTAGGTATTGTAAATTATTAACTTTTGGCAGAACAATGTAAACCATAGTGGAAAGGGACAATACACAGATAGTGTTTAAATGGGCCACTAGCCAGGAGGCATGAGACATTTTCAGAGGTATGTTTCTTATATGTCTGTGCCTTTCATCTGGCTAGGTATCAGACAGACCTTTTTGGGTCAGTTTCTGGGCAGTGGCTTCCTTCTTGTGTTTCCTCTTGTGATATTTTGAAAGAAATGGCACTAGATGGATGGATGACCCATGAAAAAAGCATGCCTAGATGTACAGACCTAATGGGTAACACTATTATCTTCTCTCAAACCAGAGGGAAGTCCAGGGCAGCTAGGAGCAAGCAGAGGAGTTTAGCTAGAGCATGATGAATTTAGCAATCCTGGGATGCAGCCTTAGAGAAAGAGTCTTAGAAAGAGTCCAGCGCTCCGCTCACTTATGTCAGGAATTAAAGTCAGCTTCAGAAGCAGGAGGAGGAGGTAACAGAAAAGGTGTGCACCCAAAGGCATGGACTGTGGGGTGTGCTAGCAATACAAGCTCTTCAAGAAACGAGARTTTTCATCCCCTTCAAGCTATATCCTGTCCAATAGCTTGCTAATTGTGTAAGTAAGTGACTAGTTACTTCTTTGTTCTTAATTTCCTTAGGGAATGAGATAACAAGGAATCTGAGATTTGGATGTCCTTGTGAAAGGGCTACCACTCTGCTATATCTAGTAGTACCTGCTTTACTTCAGGTTTCATTCTGGATTCAGGCTTGCTTCAAATCACTTGTTAGTCAGGCMRTTTGYCAGACCTACCTATTGCCTGTACAGTGTTTATGACTGTGCAGTAGGAGGTGTGGACCTGAAAGTCCACTCCCTCTTCAGTTAAACTGAAGGATTTTGATTACTGACAATAAGCTCAACAGTTTTGGGTAGAGGAAGTAGCACCTCCATTGCTTTACCCTCCCAACGCGATCACTTCCTCACAACACCTCCTAGCCTTGTAAACTGTGTCACAGTTTGGTCTGATCCCTCTTTTTCTCCAAAAACACCAGGTCATCCATCTCTAGCTCTCACAAACACAAGGCGTCTCCCACCTGGCTCAGGACCCTCTACTCAGGTCACCACAGAGACCAAGTAAGAGCCTGAGCAGAGGTAAAATCCTGCCTGTTTCCAGTGTATCATTGTGATATATGGACCATGTRTCCCCATTTAGCAGTTATCTGCTCTTGACTACGTGCACAGGGTTCTCACCATGTGTCTTATACAGAGAGAGTTTCCATTAAGTGAGCAAGGCCCTGATAGGTACCAAGTGTCCATGTCGTGTAGATGACAACACCTATGGCTGGCACTCAGGAAAGGGCTGTGACCCCAATTTAGACTGCTACATTCCCACCTGTGAAAAATCTTSCATTCTGAAATGTCAAAGAGTGAGGACTTCATAATAATAATAATAATAATCCTTCTTCTGTCACGAGCACAAAATAACTATACTTCCTAATTCAGAAATGGCTCCACAGTTGTGAGGACAAACCCACAKGAAGTTTGGAAAAGATTATTAAAACTCCAAGGAAAAGATCTATTCATATATACAAAATATTCTCAGCAGCACCAGGGCAAGGAAGAATTTTCAGAATTAACTAAAAGCTCTGAGATTCTCTGTTTGACTGGGGTTTTTTCCTAGCATTTTGTCCCAGAACTAGGCCATATCTGAACACATCTTGTTTTTCACTTGTCACCTGTGAGTCCTGAGGGCTGCAATGCCTCAAGAAATTCACTAGGCAGACGCCTGGCTGAAATCTGACTTCTTTGGCGTCTAGTTATGGAGTGCTCCTATTAAATTTGCGGAGCACAGAGAGCGAAGCTGCCGTGCGAGCTGCGCAGGGTGCAGAGCGTGAAGCTGAGCCCTGGTGTGCTCCTCTCATCCCCGGCAATGGAGACATCTGGCACGGCTRCACAGAGCCCTAGACACGGGAGGGAACTGCAGCAACGGAGCCCGGGGGTGAT
The DNA here is from genome assembly GCA_003342815.1 of Eudromia elegans. Lineage (NCBI taxonomy): Eukaryota > Metazoa > Chordata > Aves > Tinamiformes > Tinamidae > Eudromia > Eudromia elegans. The sequence continues at coordinate 531,087 of PTEX01000161.1, forward strand.
GGTGCCTGGGTCACCGTGACCACCGCTTATCGGCGCACAAGGAATGACTCCTACTCTCAGCTGGATGTGATAAAAGGGCTTCTCGCAAGCTTAATACAAATAGCCCGAGGGCCTGATGTGCTTTGAGGAAGGGTGTACGGAGGATAAGGCCTGTCGTTTGGCTGGTTCTTCAAAGGGTTTCTGCTCGCTAATCAGCCTCTCTTCAGCCACGCTGGCTCCCCTGGAGATCAGCCTCGGAGGCACGTGGGTGTCCCAAGGGACAGGCTTTCCTCCTTGGCTGGCAGTAGCTGCTGAGCTCCCGTATGGAGAGGCCCGGAGCGATGCTGGCTGCGCTCCCGCCGGGACCATCCTTTGGGTCTGCGCRCGCAAGGACGGGATCCGTCGACGTGACAGCTACGCTGCCCCAAATCTGGGTTACATTCCCAGGCAAGATGTTGGCTGAGGAGACACACGCATCCAGCAGCAAGTCCCTAGAGCCAAAGGCGGAACCGAGGCTACGGATGCCCCCACTCWCTCCCTCTGAGGCTTCTCCAGGGCCAGCGTGTTTCTATTCCGACCCCCTTAGTGTCAAAAAGTCACTAGTAACTCCAGCAGATGATTTTGCACATCGTTGAGGGCGCCCAGGCTCCCTCCCAGCTCTCCCACGCTGCGTCCTTCCCTCGATGCTTCTTGCKCAGCCTTGGTCTCAGTCTCCTGATGGCCACCAGCTGGAGGTCCCGGGGGAAGTCCTGTGTGTATCTGCACCCCTGGCCTCCCGCTGTTGTTGCAGCGTGTAGTGCATCCAGCTGATACCACAGCGTATTGTTTTCCAGGTTATATTTACAGAAAGGCCATTTCCCGCCCTCTCAGAGGCATCATCTTCTCTCAAAGCGCTGGGAATGAAAACACCAGCTCCGTCAAATGCTGTTTCCCCCTTTTCCTACACGACGCTTGGGAACACAGGGACAGAGKTAGCTTACCTCATTTCTAAGCAATAGCAGCTTTATAAGCTATTCTTAGCAGATGGAGAAAGAAAAGGGTGGTACACACAGGCTTAAACATTAAAAATGAAGCCATTTCCATAACAAAATACGGTTGCTAAAGGTTTATGCAAAAAATCCTCATAACGTCATTCAGCCAACTTGTATGGTAAGGGATATTCCCTTTTAATTAAACATACACAATCTTTTCCAAAATGTCTAACATTCCAGTCAATATATTTTAGAGAAACACTGTTTATTCTTTTTGCTGAGCGGCATTTGCTCATTCTTTATTTCCACAGTGAAGGAACAGATGAAACTAATTTCATGATTGAAATGTGTATTGATTTGTGCAGTTCCAGTGTGCTTGAAAAGGGGACATCATTGTTTTATTTTGCATACAAATGCTTTTCTACAGCAGGCTGCTGTAAGGCAACAGGGGCATCCTAAGCGTGCAGTGTGATTTTATGTCAGAAAACCCTCCAAGGAGCTAAGACGACATTTGCGTTCGGGGAAAAAAGGGGTCAAATCTCACCTTACGAATGATGGGAGAAGAAGAGAAATAAATTACACAGAAGTATTTTTCCTTTGACAMTACAGTATGACCAGAAACATCCTTTGTGTATGTATATATCCTTCCAGTTCAGGTCACAATGACTACATCGGATCTCTGCATGCAGAAGAACTAGTGCTTCTGTGGAAGAAGATAACATCAGTGCAAAACAGTACAAATGTCAGATGAATACGTATGAGAACTGAACTTTTAGTTTCTTGACATTCGTCTTCCATTTCTACTTACTGTATTTTATAGGCGAGACAAGTTATAGTTCTCCACATTGCCTAAAAAGGCAATGCTCTTCTACTCAGCAGATGATGATGAACAGAATGGGAAGTTTCTAGATATCTGCTTCAAACATGATATGCAAGACAAACAGAAGCACTGCGACCTATGAAATTAATTGCTTGCAATAGTATGGATGCTTAACAGACTCTGAAGGGAAAGAAAGCTTACATGTCAAGGAAAGAAAATGTGCATAATTCTTTGCACAAAAGAACCTGTTCAATAGCTAAGAAAGAAATAGCATAGTTAATGCAAGTGCTCTAACATCTGTTACTGGCTTTTAAGCATCTTGAATAGCTCTGAAAATAATAAAAATATTTCTAGAAGTCTCAGGGTACTGTAGAAATCTGTTAAGGGATAATTTGTTTTCTTCAGCTCTTTTGTTTTTTTAAACATATACTCTGATAAAATATTTGATTAGTATTGATAAGCATAGCTAAAAAATGCTACAGCATTTGCTCAGTCTCGGAAACATGGGCATTTATGGAACAGGTTGTCTTGCTTTAGTGCAGTTTTTCAATTTTTCCTGTTTGTCAGTTAATTTCATTAGTCTGAGAAGAAAAAAAAGTAAAAATGCTTTGGTTATTTTTGTCCCTTCCGGAATCTGATTGCATTTAATACACTCTGAGATTATAAAGGGGCTTTTGGACTGAAGATCAAAGCACACGGCATGCTTACTAAACCTGGAAGCGGGAGGTTAAAAAACATATGGGACTGGGAGAGATTGGGAAAGAGATAGAAAAAGGACCTCTCCTTTCGGAAAGAGAAGCTCTGCTAGCTGGGGCAGGTTGCCCTCTGTTCTCAGTGTTTATAAAATGTACRTATTTATTCTTGTTAAGGCAGGACATGGCAAAGAACAAAGCAAGTTCCTCAAGAACAAAAACCTGTGAAGTATGTGAAACTGACAATATGTTACCGGGCCTTGCACTATATAAGTTCTCTATTTCTATTGTTTTGCCTACAATGCCGTATTTTGAGCATGTTAATTCTTTTATTTTTTTAATGGCTGACAATATGGTTTCAAAGTAGAMTCTTCAATGGTTTTGAAGTCGTTCCTCAAAGACTGATAAGGTAGAATAATTAATTAGTCACAGTGGCTCTTGACATTTCAGGATAAATCTGGCATGCTTAACAAGGAATATATGACAGAGGAATTATTGACTTGATTAAAGAAAGCCCTTAGGTCCACCAGGAATGAATGGGTCATCTGGTGATTATGTAGATGTTGCCTACTGAACTTCAGAGTGAGTAGGATGGTGCATCAGAGTGATGCCATGCCCCAGAAAGTTGGGAGAGGGGAGCAGAAGGGAAATTTCAGCTCCATAAAATAAAAGATTACTCTTAAAGAGCAGTTATATTACGAAGGATATGAGACAGATGACTAAGTTTTGTTACAGCTGCTGAGAGGCGATTGCTGTGGAACAAACAGATGCAGATTTTCCCCATTCCGTAGTGAGGACGTGCGTCGCTCTCCTGCAGCCCCAGGACACCACGACTGGCCCCATGCAGCCCGTCCTGACCCAGCGGCTCCAACAGACCTCCCTATCTCTGCCCCAGTCGTGCCGCTACCCGAGCCACGCTGGGACAAACACAGGGCTTTGCCAGGAGATAGTGGTGCCCGGGGCAGCARCCTTCACAAAGACTCTCCATGTGACGCCTGGGAAGCTCCTGAGATCCTCCTCTTTTCCCGGTCTCTGTCTTTCTCCCCATATGCTGTCACTCCACCTATTTTATGAGGTAAAGTAGGCTGCTCTGCCTACCAGCTCATTCCCTGGGGTCACTTCTTTTGAGGAAAGATAAGGTGAGAAGATTAAACACTAAATTAGCACATCTTGGACTGCAGTAGAGGCACTGCAGGAGCACCCAACGCTGCTGGGCTGCCGCAGCTTTCCCCGACCTTGGGGAGAGTCCCTGCAATTGAGGAACACAATGCAGTGAATGGGGAAGAGTCAGAGATCTTAATAAAAATACAAAGTTGATTTGCTCCTATGGTTTTGGTATAGTAAGCACTAAATGGAACAAAAAAATGGCTGAAGGTTTTGGTTATGACAATGACATACTAGAAAAATATAACACAACATCCTCCACTCCCCATGCTGCATTTAGGTATCTGAGTCAGCAATTTGACACATTTGATAGGTAAGATTTCATAGGCCATTTGACTCAATTTGGCCCTATAAAGTGAAATTCGGTTGTCCTCTTACCTTTTTGACTCCACATCAAATCACACTCTGCAGATGTCTGGGAATAAATTTTTTCTGAGCTGACACAAGGACTTTCCACCTGTCCTGGGATTTCTATTCAAAGACCTGGCCTTCTCCTTTCCTCCCATCCAACATGGTAGTATACCAAACCAGCTGAGACCTAATACCATTTCTAATGTCTTCATTCTATCTCTGCCAATAAATTAAACATTACCTGGGAAGAGGTAAATACATAAATTAAACATTACCTTTACTCAGTCAGGTCAACATCATTTTGTTTCATTTCAGAAGAAAAGGGCAMCATCCAAAGCACTCAGGTAGGGAAATTATTGGGAATGATCCTTGGCCAGCGTTAAGCATGGGAATTGTTTAGGAGAGCACTACCTSTTCTGGGCAGAAGCACGAACCTTCGAGATTTAGTAAATGGGAGTGTTCTTGGGTGCTGTTTAATTCCTTGGCTTGTATTTGCACAGTCTTTTTCTGCCCTGTTCTGCCCGTGAACACAGAGGTCTAAAAACAGTCCTTGAAAATGGTTCGTTGCATGAAAATATTGAAGAGCTTTGGGCAAACTTCTCATATATGTTCTTCCTTCTTCTTTCTTTTTTTTCGAAATCATTTAGACTAGCTTCTTTTTCATGTCACATCACGCAGCTCCCATTCTCCTGAATCCAGACCCCAGCACAATAAGGGAGCTTTGGCAGATTGCAGGCTTGTATTTGCATGGGGTTTTTTTGCGTTGTTGACTATTTTCTGTTTTGGTAATGTGAACCATGAAGTCAGGTGTTTTGTATTTTTTTGCATGTGTCCCAGTCTGGTGAATCTATAACACACATCCACATGGTTCATATATGGTTTCTATGTAAAAAGAACATGTTGACAGGAAAACCATTCATGCTGTGCAAGGTGTATGTCTTTCTGGGAGAGAATCAGGGATCTGCAGGCTGAAAACCACTGCATTAAACCCACAATTCATGATGTCCTTTGCTGCCTGCTTTATTTGATAAGAGGTTTGTTTACATGGTTTAATATCTTTAATTAGTCTGCATTGTTGCTGAGCTGCTCCTTAAGTTTGTGTTACAATTGTTCTCTGAGATTGGTAAATGAAGGCATTTTCTTCCAGTATCTACTACTTTGTGCCTTTTGTTTTATGTCCACACTTCATGGTTCTCTGTGAAAAAACAGTGTCGTTTGATTTGGTTGGCTTTTGCACAGCAAATATTCCCGTGGCCGGTTCTGACCAGCTGTCTTCCTCCTTTTCTTTTTGTGTGAACAGATCAGATTTATCTCAGAGAAACAAATGCTGCCAAGTGGCTTGTACTAATAATGTACTGAAAGCTGCAGCCACATCTGATACTCCCTCCTACTCTTGAGGAAAGGGATTACTGTAAACCTTGAATGTTCCTTTCACTCCTCCATTTGGAGTGATCTCGAGGGCTCTTAAGGTACGCTAGCAAGGMTTGCAGGAATGCAAGTGGGCTTTTCTGAAATGAGAAAGCATTTTAATTTTGTTTTCTGTTTTTCTGAACATTCCTACGGAGAGTGAGGGACCCCTACACAGGTATAAAAGTKACATGGTAGTGGATTAGAAATGGGTTTCATTTTTAGTCAGATTAGCCAGTGCTGTGTGGGATTGTTTCCTCCGATGTCTTTTGATTGCCACGTTTTCCTTGTCTCRTAGGATCCAGAAGATGGGATTTTCTTGCGGCCCTTCTCAGGGGAGGTCAGCGGGTGTCCAAGGATGCTCCCCAGCTCCCTGAATTTCATTCCCACTTGGAACATCTGGAAGTAACCGGAGGTAAACTCCTCTTGGGGGGTGGCTCCCTGGGCACGTTGTGCACAGCACACACCACATAGGTTTTTGGTGGCATATGGAGTGGCATGATAAYGGCAGGAAATGTGGAGGGCACCTTGACCCTCACGCATACCAGACCAAAACTCCTAGTGCTCTCTCCTGGTGGCTGCCACATGTGGCTCTGAGCCCACGCCAAGGAGAGCTGCGGTTTGGCCTTAAGGAACTGCTGTGATAAAAGACAAGGCCTCTCCAAATTCCATAAGTTTTTCCCTTTTATATATGTTTCTTTTTTTTACCTCTGCTGGCAAATCCACCATCATGATTCGCCTCAGGCAGATACCCTGAAAGATTTAGTGATACTTTCTACAGAACACGTGTGTTTACTGACTTGCATTATTTTCTAGACAAGTCGTCATTGTACCTTTTGCTTTAATTTCTGTTGTTTTCTTTGATCTTTATTTAATTCCTCCATTCTGAATAAATAGCTAGATGTGATGAATACTGGAGAACTTCACTTCTTTTCCAGGCTATAATGCAAGCAGACCAAGGGCACTTGCTCTCATCCGCCTCCTGYAACGTCTCTCCACAGAGCTCCTCATGAGACAAATGCCCTGACATGTGTCATTACCTCAGGTTTTGAGTCCTTCTGCCAATTTGCAATCCATTCGATAACATTCATTTCTGAACAAACTTGAACTAATTTGTCTGTGAATAATACTTTTCATCTCCTACAACAAAACTGACCAAAATCAAATTGGGATCTGTTGCAGCCCATCCTAGAAGATAAGGAACAGGCAGAGCGATTGCTAAATGGTTTTAATGGCACTAGATATTTTGGTAGTCTAATGCTTTCACACCTCGTGCTGCAGACTGAACCTGTGGCAACTGATAAGTGTYTGAAATGCACATCAAAAGAGTGAAAGGATCATGTGTTGATATTATAAACAGACTTCAGTATCTCAAAATGTCTGAGATTGCGTTCCTGGGAGGCCTGCAGCTGTAAAATGCATTTCTTACTGAAGAGAAAACTCATCAGTGACTGTGAGTTGGCAAAAAGTTCTAATAAATTCTTATATTAATTTGATCACCCTGGTGCAATTGTGGGCTGGCATTTGACTAGAGCAGTTGCCTAAAGTATGACTTGTTGGCTTCTGAAGTAACCCAAAGAAATGGAAAAATTATAGATTTAATGGGATTATCTGTTTACTTGTTTTATTGACATCTAGTGTCAATATCTAGTGTTCTGTTCCTATATCTATTGAAAAATGCCATTGAATTAATTCCCCGACCTGTTTTTCTGGGGGTGTCTGCTGGGTTCTGATGAGTAAGGTTTCTAAAACACTGAAAATATCCCCCATATCCACTACAGATATCCCCATATCCTTTCCTACTCTTTTCTTTGTTGATGTTCCCTTCCTAGCAATGAGGCCCTTTACGAGGTTGGTTTTGTGGGGGGGTGTGTGTGCTGCATGCATGTCCTTGAATATGCAGCTGAATGAAGGAAAAGAGAAACTTGGCAGATGCAAATGGTGAGCGGGGCCCTAGGGTTGAAGAAGGGAGGCTGGAGGAGCAGAGGGTGGTGTTGGGGAGCGGAGGCGACACACTGGCACTCTGGAGYGGGAAGGAGATGGAGGGAGTGGAAAAAAAAATGAAGCAAATCATCTGATGAGAGATCAGCAGTGACATGTGAGCACGAAAGGACTCGTGTGGYGAGAATACCAATGTGAATAAGAGGGCTAGGGACAAAAGAAAAAGAGATTGTAGGCAACTGAGTGTCTTTAGAGGGTAAGTAGTGGGAAGAAAATCRCACGGGGAGGGAAAGGGCGAGCTGGATATGCCGGGAAACTTGTAGAAAGTGGAAGGCTGATGTTGGGAGGTGAATATTTGGGAAGAATGAATCAGTTCAGGGATGGTGAAAGACAGAGGAGTGCAAGTATTGGTGTGTTTGGCTGTCAAATGAAGCCTAGGAGCGCCGGGCAAAGTCTGCTGCTGGGGAACTGGTGAAAATAAGCACCTAGGTCCCTCTGCCAAAGCATCTTGCAGAGTGCTGTTCTTAACACTGCTCAGTGCGACCGTGCAGAACYAGGGGCCTTCCCATGCCCTGCTTCGAAGGTGCTTGCTGACCTCGTGCGAGGCCTTTGCACAGAGGCAGATTTTATCCTGAAGGCTTAGACTGTGCTTGAGCAGAGCACAAACATTCAAGCTGGGATTTTGCTGGGATCCAGCCTTCCGATCCGAGTGATCAGGGCTTCAGAGAAGCTGCAGGGATCTCTGTGTGCAGAGTCTACCCCTTTGGCCAGGCCTTTGCTTACTAACAAGATTATTTCTGCAGCAAGACAAGAAAGCTTTGCTCCTCAGGAAATAAATTTAAAAAAAAAAATTTAGAATGAGGCAGGTTAAGTATCAAGGCAATGAATGTCACATATTCCTCTAAATTAATAGAAAGCACATGCTTATTAGATCATTTTCAGGAAGGCAAAATATTATGAGGAATCTATGTCTCTTTTTACACTTAGTCTCAAATAGCCTTGAAGCATATTGCATGAATCAGTGCCARAATTATTAGATAATAAGAAGGCATCAGATTGTTATCTGGTGCCCTTTATTTCTCTGTTTTAAGAGGTATTTGAAGGAAGATTTCTCAGGCTAGCATGAAATGGAAAACTGGATCTGATAAGGAGACTCTTGAATACAAAATAAATTGAGATTTATCCTTTCCCTGTAATCCTCCTTTATAAAACGACCGCCACACTGGCAGTAACAGAGAGGAAAACAAGCCCTAGGAAGTAGGGTAGCACCACAGGACAGATGTTAATGCAGAGCCTCTCCACACATGGAGAAATGGCTGCCCTTAAGTGCACGGGTGTTGGATGCTGAGGTTGGCACTGAGTGGTATCATCATGTGAAACARCTCCTGGAGATCTTCTGCTGTCAAACTTGTTGTGCTACCTGTGAGCAGCCTGGAGAGGTGGTGGTGTCGCTTCATGGTTGATGTCTCTCCATGTCTTGATCTGCTGCAGGAGTTCACAGCTTTCACAGAACGGTTGAGGTTGGAAGGGACCTCTAGAGATCATCTAGTCCAACCCCCCCTGCTCCAGCAGGGACACGCAGGGCACAGGGTGGCATCCAGGCGGGTTTTGGGTGCAATCGATGTTTGCATCGATTATCTTGAAGGTCTTTTCTAACCATAATGATTCCACGATTCTGTAACTCTGTTGATGGTTACGCTGGTGCTAGCAAATGSACACTGTACTCCTTGTGTGCACACGTATTGAGAAAGGTCAGTCATGTCAGACACAACGATTGATTTCTTTCAACAAAGAAGARAAAAAGGTTGAGGTTATTGCAATCGCCTGGAACAGATGTTGGAAAATACAGCGGTGAGAACTCCTACTGTGCAAGTGCCTTGTCAGATTCTGTAGCTGATTGCTGCAAAATGAGTTGAATTTAGTTTTCCTTGGTTAAGGGCATCCAAAGGTTTTGACAGAACCRGCAATGATGAAAAATACCGCTCAAAAATAACATAGGATTTTTTTCTTTCCTCTGCCTTGTCTTGTCTAGTCTTGTTCCACTGCAGCTGCCCTGCTGGATCTTTGCATCACAGAAAGGAATGCCCAAATCCACTAAACTGGCAACCCATATTTCTGTAATCAAGGGATTAGAACTTCAAAATGCACCTAGACCCACTCCTACTTTGTTTTTTGTCCKTTGTGTTTTGATTATCTAGGTACAAAATGGACTCCCGCAAAACTGCTCTGGGAAAATTTTGAAAGAATTTGCTAGTCTGTAGAATTTCATTGCTTCTTCAGAGKCTCTTGCATGAAAAACTACTCAAAACCTGAGCTTCTGTGAACAATTTGATGTAGGAAAAACAACAACAAAAACCCAAGAGTAATAGAATATCAGTGTTTATTTTTAGCTACRTAGAAATGCTGCTCATTCGTAGTTAATATGGAGCTGCATAGATATAATTCAAATTGAGGGAGAGATTTTCAAAGGCAGCAAGGGCCAGGAAGCACTGAACTCCCAGTTCAAGTGCAAAGTCACCCTTGCACCTTAAGCATTGTGTTTCTCTCACTTATTTTTTTCTACTGCTCTATTTTAAAATGAACAGTATAATTTAATGACACAGATTTTGTGTATTCAGTGTTTCCCTGGACAATCTGACTGAACACAGTAGGTATTTGTCCTGGAGTCCTGTCAGTGTTGCAGTACAGTACTCAAAGCAGCTTTTGCAAGCCCTGATATTACTGTTTACACCKACTGAATCCCCATCCATCTCTAAGCACAATTAAAATGAGCTCACGTCTTATCTCTGTACCCTAGAAGTAAAAGTAGAGCTGAGCATTACAGGAAATGCTGCATTAGCTGTTTCTGCAACTTAACTAGARGTGGGTAGGGAGGGCAGCAAGCTGTGTTTGCACAGGAACTGTAATAAGGGCTTGCCAAGATTTACATTTAAACATTTATGGGAGAAACAATGTCTGGACTAGAATTGTCAGGTCGCTGTGGCTTTTATATCCCCACTCTAAACACACCCCTACCTATCTCAAAAAAAAAACCCCTCCGTACTTCTGTGGCAGTGATGCATAACACTAAATTCAGKGCTGCTTTTGTTCAGCACCATGTCACACGGTACAAAGAATCCCCAAGAATGTACAGCAAATAGAGGTGAAAAAAGAAAAGTCACCATCCAATTTGCACAGCTGAGAATTAAGGCACACCCTGAACTGAGGCCAAAAATTACTGGAGGGTGCTAGAATTAGGCTCCTAAAATCCTCAAGCAAGTGAAAAACCTTTCTGTTCCCTCCCAGGCATGCAGAAGTCTTGTTTAAGGTCAGTAGCATTACTGAGGAAAATCCACAAGTTCCAAGGACTGTAATAGAAGTGTTAAGGCTGGAATGAATGGGCACATCTGGTTGTGGGGACACCACAAGGAGCAAGCAATGGGAGAAGGTCTGTGGTAATGGCATACGTCAGCAGCATCTGGAGCGGATTATGATCATCTGTCTCCTCAGCCTATTCCTCCTCAGTGAGCCCTTGRCAATTATAATCCCCCTCCTTCATCTTTATGTGGGTTTTTATCATTCCTGTGATTCCTTCTTCTTGATCTTCTGCCATGGTCTTTCAACGGGATGAGTCTTTATTTCAGTCTGGGTGTAAGTGATCCCCTGTCTGTGTGTGTCAAGCCCAGCACATGAGAGGCTTCACTGAGATCCAGTGTCCTGCTGATGTTGAGTAAAGTAAGGGAGAGAGAAGGAATGAGTAAATCAACGTTACTTCAGTCTTGCTTTTAAACAATCCCCCTTTCTCATACTACAAGGTCTCCCTCTGAGATGTGCTATATTGCCATTGCAGTGATGGCTTTTCAAAGCCATTGAAAATTATTTTGGAACATCTCATTTTATTTTTTTGTGTCGCTCTCCTCACTTCCCTGGATTGTACACAAAAGTTTTGGCTCTCTCTGCCTTCAAAATAGCTGCTTRTTCAGGATGGCTTATCTTCGTTTGCATGGGGTTAAATGTTATGTTCTCCGATATGGCCATCTCTCCAACACCAGGACCGGGTTTTTAGGTGAAAGTGCTCTTGTTGTCTTCGCAGGGAAAAAAATAAAATTTTCCTGCAGTTGAGCAAGCACAAATCTTGGCTTTATTAAGTTCTGCCAAGACAATAACATTATCTTGTTATAGGGAATTATGTCTACAGATTTTACTCCAGGGTGTTCCTGGGAGTCTGTCGTGGTAAATAAACTGCAGCAGAAGAACAGACATTCCAGAGAAGAGCATCCTGCCTATGAAAGGATTTCTAGGTCCACGTCTTTCCCTCCTGTCTTCCCCTCTCACTCTTCACACACACTTTGTGTTCGTATTGCATCTTTTTCTGTTCAGCATTGCTACYTCAGCACTGACTGAGGCCCTTGGGTGGGCAGGGGGTTGTCTAAAGATGCTGAGCTGACCTGTACATGCAGTTGCCCCGTGTCATTTATGCATGAGGACGTYGACCTGTGGAAAAGCAGGTGCCTGTGCCTCATGTCCAACACAGCACACTGCTGTAGGTGTCAGTAGGTAGCAGGAGAGATGGTTGCTGAGCCCTTCAAGACAGCCCTTCAAGCAAGCATAAGAGGTCCCTTACACCATCAGGTCCTTTTCCTGTCACCTTCTCTTTCTTTAGGTCCTGGTGATGGTTCCTACCTGACAGGAGGTGTTCATTGTCCCTACTGCATTTGAGATGCTGCACAGTGCACAGGGCYTTTGTGCTTGATCTAATCTTTTGAAAGTCTCTGCGTAGAAATACGCGTTTCTGGGGTTTATTTTTCTTTTTCAACAAGACATTATTCCATATTTCTTCTGGAGTTCAAAACAAGTGTTGAGCTTTATTTCATTTTGATTTTATTTGCAGACGTACCAACAATTGTCTTTCAGAACCACTCAGTTTAGGTAAAGATGTTCCCCTTACTCAGCCTCTAGACTAAAATTCACTGGAACTGATCATTACCGGCCTTTCTCCCTTCTCTCATGACTGTTTAGCATGACAAGTCAGTTCTCCATTACTCTCTTTCTCAGGTCAGTCCATAGAAACACACAAGTCCACAGAGAGAAGCTTGTGTCCTTCGCTGCTAAGCACATGAGTTTATTTTTWAAGATGAATCCAGGATGTTGTGCAGCAGACAAATGCCTTGTTTGTCCTGCAGCACTTTCAGTATTTTTTCTAGCTTTTTAAGTAACTTCTTGAGTTCTGAACTCTAAATSCCCCTGCTCTAGGCAAGAGAGGATAGCTCGTATAGAGCTGTTCTCTGACCAGCCTGCTATGGCAAGAGCCAAAGGAAAGGTCAAGGTTTTTAGGTTGACAGCAAACAGCAAATCTGAGTCAAAGCCTCATGCAATTGCTAGCACTCTCTTCTTTTGGAATGGAGCCAACATAGAAGTCATGAAAAGTAGGATTTCTTTTTAAATTAAATAACACTGTCCTGCTTCAATGCTCTAGATCTTGTCAGATTCCTTATAGACTTGCATCTTCCTTTACATATATTTGGTCATCTGTTTAGGCTGTACATGGGCTAAAATGGGTAGGGTACAGGCCTATCAGAGTTGATAACAAATAACACAATCTCATAGCTATGAACATATATTTCTACCCTTTATCTTATCAGTACTTCGTAGCAGTAACCTATAAGTAATAGGTCACCTCTGAGGGACGTACAGTGTGTTTCAGTAGTTCATCTCTTTCTCTTCAAGCGTTTAACTTACCATTCAGCTGAATAAATTTACTGAAATAACTATGTCAGGACTAAGTCCTGCGTGTACTGAAGTCATCCGTGGTGCTGCTAGCTCAAGCAACATTRGATGCATGGATGAGTGCTGGTGTCAAGGTTTGACATGCTGTTCTTTTTGCCTCCAGACTTTGCCATTCGAGGGTTCCAGCCTGAATAGCAGACATGCTGCAGAGGCTCGGATTAATRAAGTGTGGGATGTGTCAAGTGCCTTGGCTTTCATTTAATGACTAATTTTTAACTGTGCTGTTTCATGCAGCGATTCGACACTGGTAATCAGGACCRGTTAGTTTTAGTAGACTTTGATAGCCACTAGCACTGAGTCAGGAAGGAGTTTTCTCCTTTATCTGCCCGACTGCAAACATGAGGAATTTTCATTGACCAACCTACATCTCCAGCTACAATAAACTGTCCTACGGGGAGGGAAGGAGGGAAAGGAAGGATAAAAGCAAACTCAGCCCAGGTKTTCATGGTAGTCTGACCTGCAAAATGACCCAAGCCACGAGATCATTGGGCAGATCATTGGGCAGCACCATGGTCACTGCTTTCCAAATGTTGCATGTGGATGTGGTCACGGATGRGAGGAATGTCAGCATTTAAATGCAAACTATGAACAGAACACAGAAATCAAGCGGGCAAACTGCCCTTCCAATTTTGTATGTTTTAGCTGGATTTTCTTCTAAACYAGACAGCCTACGAATGCATACATTGTGTTTATATTAAATAGCTAGAAGACTTCACTGCAGTGTGTACCCTGATGCAMAGGCTCTGCTGCTACTGCCCTTATGTTCATGGGAGGCTGTGAAAACTGACTGTGAGCTTTGTTAACTTCTCTTCTCTACACATGGAAAAYAGGGCCAACATATCCCTCCTTCTGCTCCACAGCAAGGGCTGTCCTGTGACCTCAGGAGCAGAGGGCCGACTCTCATGCACACCACCTAGGCTCATGGCAATCACACTGAGGCAAATCTAGCATTAAATATCAAATCTRAAAGCCTGGAGGTCTCTGCTTTTGAATAGTAACAGGAGCAATGAAGCCTTTATCTTGTTCTCATCTCAAGGAYGTATTACCTTTTTATATAATCATTTTAAGGTTCAGTCAGGAAATTCTGTTAATATTCATGCAACAGAGTTGCAGAGTTGCAGAGTTCAGTTTATAAATGCTCTCTTTTGCACCCAGGATGTCTTAATGACATCTGTAAGTGAAATGCCTGGGTGAAGATGTCTTTTTGGGTCTGAAAGTGTGACTAATTTTAAAAAACACTCTGATGAAGGTTTMTTGAAAAAAGAAATATGGGAAAGAGACACTGCTGAAAAAAAATGAGCACAGAATTCAATCACTGTTCTGGTTTGTTTTCTTGTGCCCAGGAAGTTTTTTCTTAATTTTCTTAATATATTAAAGTTAAAAGGGGACATCCTGCAAATGCAGTGTATGGATTTATATCCATACTTTTAAAGACAGCTGTWTCATGGAAAAGAGGCAAGAAGAAATGAAGAAAGCAGGAGAAGTTTGAACTTAATCTTGGAATTTTTTCTGTTTTACGAAATCTTCATAATAATCCTGATCCTACCTAAGCAGTGTGATTCTTTCTCATCGGAGTTCATCTATCAGGGCTTACATTATTCCTCATAAAGAGTAGGACCCATAAGCATCCTGCATCAAGAAAGCAACTCCTTTTTAAAAGGTGAGAAACCCATCAAGTCCGTCCACCAGAGCTTCACTTTGCTGTGGCATCCACCAGCTTCAGAGGAACCTTGGGCAGGTAGTGGCTGGTCTAAGGTTGTGGTGTGATGGCTGGGCACAGAGCAGCTTGTTTGCTGTTTATTCTCTGATCTGGCTAAGGTGTTTCCTCTTGGACACATTGYCCTCTGCAGAAGGTTGGCTCAGATAAGCTGAAATGACAGGGTATACTGAGGCAGAAGAAGCTTCATTCAGGAAAATGCCTCTGCTTTCTGTGCACTTGCCACCAACCTGCCAGGGAGGAAGATACTCTACGGTTCAAGCCTAAAAGGAATTTTCCTCAAATATGAATCTCTTGCTATTAGTACCCTACTATTTGTCATCATACAGGCTTCACTCATACAGCTCCTTATGCTTTTCTTTTTCCTAATCATGTATTTTATTATCAGTGTGCTATCCAAGAAATTGGAGATTTTCATATTYGTCTCATGCCAAATGTTTAGAAACCACAGATGTGCTAAATTTAATAATACAATAGCTTTTCCTAATACAATAACATCTCTTGAGAGATTGTCAGTTCAGTATAGTATTTTGCTCCCCTGCAGAATCACACACCCAGGAACAAGCCTGAGATTAACACTGTTTTCAACACTGGACAATATCATTGCCTCATAGTCRTGCTAACACAGACATTAAATAATAGAAACTGCAAATTAATCACTAGAAAACAGTACGCACATATTGTTCAACGTTTTACTTTTGTAAATGTCTTCCTAGCAATCAGGCTACATTTACTAACAATCTCTAAAAGCTGAGCTCTTTCTAAAAGAGATGTTAAAAGATGAGTAGTACAAACACTTTGTTCTCTGGATTATGTATTTGTTTTATATATAATGTGTGTGTGCATATATATATACACATCTACATTATATATATGTGTGTATGAATGTACATTATATATATTGTTATCCATAGGGCATGAACTTGTAGCAGGAACTATCCCAAAAAAACAGCTGAAACTTTGAACTATTTGGAAGCATCTCTGTCAACTGATTTATATCAAATGGTCCACACGTGGCTTGGAGACATGCAGGAATGACTGTGGAGCACTTTCAATGCAACAAATATCCATTTAATGTACATCAGATGTGTAAATGTGATGATCCCATAAGACGGCATTCACTGTTGAGACACCCAGTAAGATCTTTGTATATAATCCCAAGAGAAGAACAGGCCTTGCACCGAGAAGTAAAATTAGTCTGAAAGATGGGAATAGAAATTGGACTTGAGTGCTTGGGGGTGACGCCTCAGCTCTCGGGTTTTGATATTATGCAGTTTTGTRGAGCATTGTCCTTGTATGGTGAAATGGCTGTGCTCAAGATGTTGAGTACTGTAGGACAGGTAGGTTTCTTGAGCAGTATTTAAATCTCTTCGCAGTGATCRGTGGAGAAGTTTTGCCCCTAACTTAACTGAAGATCATATTCAGTTTCATAGCTGTCTAATTGATCTGAATAGGGAGATTTTTTGCTACTGGACAATAATTTCAGAGAGCACTGACTACTCTAAATAACGATTCCGCACGGTTTCTTCATATTTGCTTTGAGCTCTTGAATAAAATTGTTTTTTCATGCTTTTGTTGTTGTTCTGCACGGATAGAATGACATCTTTTGTTGTTGTTGTTGTTTAAGCCATGCAACGGTTGCTAATAGAAACTCTCTGGTCAACTCTCCCCCGAATTGCAGTCGTGGTTGCTGAGTCTGCTACACCATTCCCGAGGGGCCYTTACGACCCTGCCTTGTAGGTGAAGCAGAACAGCGAGCATAAACAAGACCATTTACAACGAAAGAAGATGAGGTCGTAAACTTCCTCCCGCCTTCTCCTTAACCCCCTAATTGAAATACCTCTGTTTCTGTCGCCCTCGGTTTCMGCACACCAAGAAGCGCGCCAAGCGATGGCTTATTACTGCACTTGCAAGCTGCTGCACTGATGTGCTAATGAGCCTTCTTCTGCGCAGGAGGGAAGGAGAGAGGCATTTTCAGCACACGGTGCTATGGGAGGTGGAGTGCGCTTACTGAAGCCGACAGGTATTCCTGACATGCTTTGAAGCAGACTTTTTTGGATACGAGGCAAGAAGATAAAATAAAAGGGATACCAGGAGGGCAAGGTGCAGCCCTGGCCTGGCAGAACTAGCTCTTGTTGGTATGGACACAATATACGTGCCTTGCAGCTGCTAGTGCATCAGCCCTGCTTTMTGGGTGGGTTAGACCAAATTAGGAACAGTTTTATGACAGAATCATCCCTCATTCCCCTCATTCATTAGAATCACAGAGTAAAACGAGGTCAGATAACTTCTAATTCTGGAGAGCAGTTCTCCCCCCAAATACTTCAAGCTGTCAGGAACTGGGCTGTCAGAGCTTTGAACTGGAAATGCTTCCTCTGCTCAGCCCCAAGGCCTCTGTAAAGTATAAAGCTGCCACTCCACTCCTATCCCAATATTTTGCCTAATGGCAAGCAAAGCTATATATATTTATTCGGGGAGTCTAYGAACAGCGTCCTGCAACAAGAGCTGATGAGCTGAGGAGAGATGTACTTCTGTACAKATCAGCATCAAGATGCAACGAATGAGTTTTGAAAGAATATCGCCACATCCTGCAAGAAGAAAACTCATCTCATAAAYGCAACGCACAGCTCGGAGTGTTATAGACTAGCCCAATCACTGCACTGGTTTTACAGACGTGCACTGTTGTGGCATCTCGGCCTAAAGGATGGTGATTTAGGTTATGATTTCGTCTGTTGTTTCCACACCTGTTGGGAGGATGCTTAGYGGAAAATTGTTGAACTATTTATACAACTTTTTATACTCTGTGAGGTGCTTGACATAAGTATTTCCTCCAAAAAACACCTATAAAACTAGTGGACATAATTAAAAGAAAAAATAGAACAACTCTGGTTTTGCCAGTGTTGATCTAACTGCATTTTGGTCTCCTGGGGGGGTTCTATTTTTGTCTTTGTATTTTAAGAATTGCAAGAAAAGAGAAATTCAATTCTATATATTGCATAGGCAATTATTAAAGAGCAARATGGTTGTTCTAGTCGGATGCACAGAACCAGAGCAAACCACCCTAGTATCATACAGCATATTAAAGGTTTACATGCTTCTATTATAAGCACCAGTGTTCCTGCAGAATGGGGGAGACAGGGTGCTCTGTGACCCTGCTCATCACAGGACTGGCACTGGTGATCGGGATCAAGATCTATTCTTCATCACAGAGCAGCCCTATCACAATTAAGGAGAAAAGTCCAGGAAAATAAATCTTTGCTTTGTCAGGTTGAATAATGCSTTGAATAATTAGGGGGTGACAGCCATTCTTCAGCCTCTAATAGAAGACTGTTACTCATGGCCATACAGAAGGTTGGAGGCCATTTCTACTCCACCTCCTCAAACTTTATGGCCAAATGCTGCAATGCAATCAATGTTCTCCACATGGGGCCACCGATTTAGCTGTTTTGTTCTCCTAAAACATGGAGGGATCTGCCAGTGAATTTGCTTTGTGCGTAAAACAACACTATCCTAAAGGCTTGATGTCAGCAGAGAACAGCTGTACACTTTGTCTTTCCAAATGGGGGACCATGTGCCCTATAGGGGTTTGGGGTTTTTTGGTTGTGGTTGTTTCTTTTTTAACTCCATTAGYTCTATTAGGCAGGGAACAGACTGTATGTCTCGTGCAGCCTGCCAGGGCACTGCTCAGCTACACGGCACTGCTGCTCCCCACACATTTTTCTCAGCCATCCAAGCAGGAGGTCTTATCCTCTGGCTTGGGTTATTAGCTTTGTGCTTGACCATAGGATTCCCAGGCTTACAACAGAGCTGCACACCAGTCTTCTGGTGCATAATGCTGTCCAACTGGCAGGAAAAGAGACCGAGGGCTTTGCAGGGAGCCAGGCTTGCTGGAGCTCAAATGACTATTGCCTTCCCCTCAAGCAATTAAGACCTCAGTGTAGAATCATGTATATAGACAGCCATAAAGTCGTATGACCAGTGTTAGCTTGGAAAAAAGACTCTCTCCTTCCATTTTTCCCCAGACTTCCATTATTAAGGTGAAAGGACTGTCAACGTTAATATCCAATACTTTGGTCCTTGCACAGGAGAGAAATGCAGGAAGAATCGGCATCTTTTCTACAGGCTGAAGCAAAGCAGCATCTCTCCTGGCAGTAAATACAAGACCTCTAATAAATGTATAGAGAAGTGCCATGAAGCATCCTTGAAGCTCATATGACTCTATATTGTCAATTTTTTTTTTTTTTTTTGGACAAATCAAAGCCACTGCTACACTTTTATGGAAGATTCCCACCTGGTCCTGCAGACAGAATTGCATGTTCCTCTAGGGCTGCATTGGCTCCAGCAGATGCAAGGCARATTGCAGGCTGCAGATAGCAGGCATGGGAGCCACGAGTACCTTCTCTCCTTAAGCTAACACCCATCCACAGCTGGGCATTGACACAGGCACAGTAAAGTGCTCCTTGAACATCCCTGTATGCATGTAGAATATCCACTGGATGTACGGCAAACATCTGCCGTATGGCAAGATATACTGCTCACGTGGTACATAAAGAGTCAACCTGCAATTCGGAGGGCAATCAGCACCCTGCAGAATTTGTCTTGTACTGAATTGCATCAACCTAGAAAGTTTTCCCCTCTGTTTTTCCCTTGTAGTTTCAGGGAGGCAGGGAGAAGACGGTAAGCCTGAGAAGAATACACTGCATAGTTGTTTGTCTTCTTATTTTAGGAGACATGCTTTTTCAGATATTAATATAGGTTTCATTGCTTGTAAATTGTTCTTTCATATGGTTTAGGTTTTTTTGTGATATAGCTTATAAATAACTTATGAAAGCGTTCAAGCAGAAACACAAAAATTACTTAAAAGGATGCTGTCAAAACGTATGTTACCTTTAAGATTTTTTCCTCTCCTTGAATGTTTAACGAGTTCATTTCTTCTGTTCGTTGCCTGAAAAATAGCTCCACCAAGCAACTAAAGTGTTTACATTTTAAAAATTAAGCACAGTAGAATCTCACTGATCTTAGCAGGTATGTATTTCTGAGGACTGACAAAAYGCCATGTAAAAAAGGTCCTCATGGTTGTATTGAGTACTGGAATAGAAATTCCACCATGTGTTCAGAGCTGTTCACATGATTTTGGAAGACAGCCCACATAGGGTTCACAGGCAGTCTCCAGACTCTGACAGTAACTACAGCATTAAATAAAGAACTGGAAAGCAAGAAAAAGGCATCTAATCTTTGTAGAAAAGAATAAAAATTGTAGAAATTTGTAGACTACATGGATGGACTACATCCATCGCTTAGCCAGCACTCAATCAGAACA
The DNA here is from genome assembly GCA_003342815.1 of Eudromia elegans. NCBI lineage: Eukaryota > Metazoa > Chordata > Aves > Tinamiformes > Tinamidae > Eudromia > Eudromia elegans. Next base: position 551,215 of record PTEX01000161.1, read on the forward strand.
TCACCTGACTCTTTCTCRGGCTACATGGAGAGCTCCAGTTCGCCTTCTCCTTGATCTTTCCACTGCTTTGGATGTACACTAAGTCCAAGCAATGCTCTCAATATTTGCTACTGTTAATTGGGCTCCAAAAAACTCTCTAGGCCGAACAGTTCAGTCTTCTTTCAAGCATCGTCATGTTCCAGGAGAGTCTAAACACCYGTATTAAAAGAAGTTGTGGTACTCAGGCTACATCCAACCTGCAAAGAGTTTAGGACAACGTATAATGAAAATACTGTTTACTGCTTTATGCATAAAGCACCTCAGTTTGCAGTAAATGGATTTTCCCACCTTAAAAACTAAAGCTGGGAGGGTAAAATAGAGAGAAACCTGTGCAATGTTTGAAGTGTGGAGGCAGGGCATCCTCTTTCATTCACAGATATAAAGATAGAGTAATATTATTCTAGTCAGAGATCTAGGATTTTGAGAGATTTATAGCTACATATCTCTTCTCTAAAATATTTTTGGTATAAAAAATGTACAAATTTGCATAAGTGTATACATCCTATATCAATGACAAACAATTTTTTTTATATACAATAGCAAGCATTGTGCAATRCAGCAATCAGRCAAAGCAGAAATAAACTCAAACTTGTAGAATAGGAAGGTGTATTGTAGCAATTYCTGGAAAACTTTGGGAAAAGAGGACTTYASTAGTTTTTACTTTAGATTTTTAGGYAAGTTTTTTTGCCACCGCTTTGGTTAGACAGCAAATCCAGGATGGCAGCTGAGGACCAATCAAGCTGTGATTATAAATTTCACTCTTGCACCTTGTTCCAAAAATTGCTTTAATTCTATCAGCAGCTTCAGTGAGTAGATCGTAGTGATGTATTTTAAGATATGCCAGACCTGGCTGCTGATTCAAACACAGTGGAAAGCTTCAAGATTCCCCATAAAGATGGAATGTAGCAGCTTTCGTGGATGATGAGCCAGACTCTATAGCAATGTCTGGAGGAGAATATGGCTGGTCTAGAAAAATAATTATTTCGTGGTCTTCATTGCCACGCCAGCATAGTTAATTCTCCCATAATAACGCGAGTGTTTGGAAAAACATACAGCTTTGGGTGCTTCAGTGCAGCCAGACTGGCACATGAACGGGTCAGGCTGGGATCCAAAACCCAGCTGGCTCGACGGAGGGAATCCCCCTCGCTCCCGGCAGCTTGTGAGCCTTGGAGCTGGTGTTCTGTCACCACGGTTTGCTTAGGCAGGCTGYGAAACACCCATGTGCACCTCCCAGAAGGGCCGCGGAGTGCCGGAGCTGGTCTGCTCCCTGCAGCTACAACGAGGACCGTGCCCGGTTGGCAAAGCTTTGCAGAGCATTTAAGCCGCAAATTAATTTGACTGTCCTGCTCAGCACAGGGGCGAAATGTTCTGCGGCGTTCAAGGGAGGTTTACGTGGTCTCCTCGTGCCGGTTTTGTGCTGTCAGCTCTAGCGAGGGCGTTCTTCCTGGCCCGGCATCTCGGACCACGTCTCAGGGAAGGTGCCTCCTCTCAACGCCTGCAAATAGCACAAAAATGGCACATAGTTTGTGTCTGGCGAGGGAAATGCACATCGGCTGGTTTCAGCTGCGGTCCCCAGGGGCACTGGGGTAAGTACACCGGGCAGTTAGGTGCCTGGTTTCTTAATGCTCGCTTTACTGCATGCTTAAAACCGTTTAAGAGGACACAGCAGTTGGTATCTAAATTTCTTTAAAAGTCAAGACCGCACTCTATCCGTCTTTGTCTTAAAAGATTTCCTTTATTTAATCTATAAAGCCGTGCTGTGATAATTCARAGGATCGCAGCAAAAATCCACTGTGAGAAGAGAGGAAGGATGATTCCCTAATTAGCTACTAAGATTTTGATGGCCTGGTCTTTTTCAATGCCATCACTTTCCTGGCTGGCTTCTAATAAGTTCCTCCACCTCTTGCCTCATTTCTCCACTGTGAAATAGGAAAAATCTCTGAGTTCATAGGGGAAAATGAGCATGAGTTTCTGCCTGCCTTGAGCTCACCTAGGGATGATGCCAGAGGCAGGAGAGGAGCCTTAGAGCAGCCCCTGGCTCAGGTGGGCACCTCTGCTAACCTGGCTCCCTCTTCATGGTCCTCAYGGGCAGGGTCCCTGTGGGGCTGCTTTAGCCACTGTCTTTAATGCCACGTTTGCATTTGGAGCACAAAGTGATAGAGRGTATTGGGACTGGAAACACCAGTGACACTGGTACCCACCTTGACACCAAGTGAAACACCAGGCCTGAAATCTCTGCATATTAGGTAGGAAACTTTTTGTATTATTGAACAGGTCCAGGAAAGATATTAAAGATATTCAAATGAACAAATTAAAATTGTAATCCTGGGGCTGATTCATTTTATTTTATTTTATTAATATAATTATTTTTTGTAATTTCCCCTTAGCTATTGCATAACCTTCTGTTCGTATCAGTGWGGAGTGGAAGAAAAAGTGGAGAGTTTTCCATTAACTTTAGACTGAAATGTCAGTTCTTAGAAAGTAGACTCTGAGACATTTCCATTTTTTAAAGTTATTTAGAATAGCTGAATACATTTACACCCTGCTGATGCACTATATCTTCATTATGCATTACCCCTTACATAGTAATGCATTATGCATTATATATCCGTGTAATAACATTAAATTTTTTTCAATCCAGTTAAGCAAACTCCCTGCAACCACAATTGCTGCCCGAAGTAAAGAAATGCCACAGGCTGACCAGAAGAAATGCAAGACATTTTCTGACCTGCGTCTTCATGAATTTCCATCTGCTTTTCCTCATGTTTTCTTCTGAAATTTGTGCTTTTAATTAAAATATATTTTAATTAAAAGATCTCCTGCACATCCCAGCCCCAGAGTGCTCCTTGCCTTCCTCCTGCTGCTCACAGCACCCCACAACCTCCCCAAAATCCTAACTAGGTTTTCATCACCTGCCTTTGGTTGCTCTGGACTCACCACTTCTGTGTGGATCACCCCAGGATGCCTCTTATGTGAATGGGAAGACATAAGGTCAGAGAGTTTTGGGTCTTGCATGACATGAATGCTTTGAAAGCATTTTTTTTCTTTAGGAAAATTAATTTTATACCAATTTTGCAGAAGTTTCTCTGCAGCCTTATTTATCCATGCTTAAGGGTGCAGGCACACCAACCTTTAATGATTAAAACCATCTCTGGGAACAGAAGGGCAGTAATGAGACTCACTCTCCTTTTCTCACCCCGTCCATTTGGAGAGCTGTGAGTAGCCGTGAGCAAAAACAAATGAAATTTGTCATATCTGTCCCTTTCCTCACCCCAGCTGACACAGAAGGAGCCCAGATATTTATACACACACAATCCTTTCCATCAATCAGGCACAAGCACCTCCCCTTCTTTRCTTGTGGGTTGTCCACCAGGTAAGTATTTCTCCTCGTGCAGCACCACTCTGCAGGGTCGCTGTGAGAGGAAGAAATCCTTGTTTCCATCACTTCCCTGCGTGTTGAACCAACCCCAACGGGGATTAATCTGCATCCTGGCTCTATCTTGTATTGACATCCCCAGCAGACCAAGAAACACTCCAGTTAGTTAGAAGAGAGGTTCAGACTGGTGGTCCTGGCTGTTTTCTTTGGAAAACCGTTCCCTGAGCAGTGACGGGGCCTGGGATGGGTCTGTGGTTTCCGGAGCCAGCAGGACGATGCCAATGCCCTCCTATGGATGAGCAGCTCATCACTGCCCGGCGAGTGGCTGCAGACCCCAGCCAGACCCCGTGTGTGACCAGACATACCCCCCAAGATCCAGAGGTGACGCTCTTCTAGGCGCTGCCCGCCGCACGTGTGTTCTTCACGTGATCGTGTTTGCCTGTAAACCCTTAGGGGACCTGTGCCACCCTCCTTCCTTCYGCTCTTAGTTAAGGATGTAGATGCTAGGGCGGAGCTAGCAGACTGTCAAATTCTTCAAGGCCACAACRTTTAGTTTTTCAAAAGCCATTGTCCAGTGATAATCGTTACCCACACAAGTTTCTTCTCACAAAAATCTGACCTTCTAATCCATCCCACCCACAGGGCCCTGCTGCACTTGGGATATAACCTCATCTGGGTATGGGTGTTTAAGAGCCACTGGCTCTGTCAGTGATTGAATAACACCRACTTTCTGCAATGAAACAATAAGTGAATAAACAAAAGCACATCCCAGCCACTGCAGCACTGTGATGCTCCATGGGTCCACCAGGGTTATGTGAAGATGAGACACTGTCTGGGGTGTGGATTGACCAGGTGAGAGGAGCTTCCCACTTCTCAACAGAGAGCTCCAGAGAGCCCCACCACTTCCTGGAAGGGATGGGGTCTGCAAGCAGCAGGTAACACAGCCTTGGGGTCAGGCCATGGGTGGCATTTGCCACCACAGGTAGCACCTGAWGATAGAGCTAGGATGTGAGCGCTGGGTGTAAGCAGCACTGGATTGGGAGCGTTGGACTGACCTGAATCCAAGGAGATGCCTACTTTACTCATCCTCCAAAAATACTTCCATGACCTGCCAAGCCCTGGAGGGAGCTGTTTGCAGGYGAGCAGGTCTTGGTGGTGCCCACGCAGAGCAACCCCAAGAGGCCACCATGCGAACAGGGTGAGCGAAGGAGCTGGAGCTTTGCTGCCCAGGCCTCGGTGGTGCTGCTGGTGCCAGGACTCACTCGGTAAGGACCTCTCTGTGCTGGTGGATTTTCAGGAGATAGTTCAGTTTCACACCCACCGTGCGGCTCATACTAGTTGCCATCATGAGACCTCTTACCATGCTTCCTTTGGGAGACATTAAAACAGATGTCCCTTTCCAAGACTATCTGTTTAACACACATGAGACAAATTCTAGATATGCAGATAATCTCAGCATTGCTTTCTACTCTTCCCTGTTTAGGTATCGTCTTTGCTATCTAGAGCAGTAGAGCGTCTTTGCAATCTAGAGCACTGATGAAAAATCCAAGGTAAGGGCAGGCTTTCTTTTCACAGAGCCATTGACATGTTCCCTAATTTATGTCCAYAGCAAGATTCCATCTAAAATTTAGATCTTAAAATACAAAAAAWATCTCAAGACTTGGGATATTGTAGACCCAAGTCTTGAAATATAAAATATTTGTCCTTTGCAAAGCTCAAAACACAGATGTCATCTTGCTAAATACAGATACCAGAAGATCAAAACTGTGTAAACTACATAGACTACATGTAGTCACCACTATATATCAGTGTTAGGCAAGTTCAAAAGCAACATTGCATATCAAAACTGAGCTTTTCAGACGACACAAGTACCACCCCTTTTCCTTCTGCCCACAGTCTCTGTCAGTGTTTTGCTCACAATTTATCAACTGTTTGGCATGCTGTTCCCTTATTATTTTTGTCTCACTTCGTGCTGTACTGAGAGGGAGGTGTTTGGTGCTGTGCACCCTGCAGAGCACAGTTGCTCCTTCCAGTTGGACAACGTGAGATGCACTTTGTTAGAGGARCATTAAGCCTGATGGAGCTCTAGGCTGCACATGGAGAGAGACCAGTTCCTCAGAAATGGTTATCCWGTGGGATTTGTCAAGTACATACTGGGGGCCTGTGTTTTACAAGCTAAGCAAAGCCTAGAAGAAAAAAAGGAGGAAGATCTCCCTGATCTCCTGGGGGGAGACCTGGAGCGTTTTCTGTAACCACTGGACCATCTTTGTGGATTAAGGACTGCTTGGAAGTGACAAGATCCACTGGACGAAGTGCAGCATCCTTGACAGGCCGGTGTAGGGAGTTTTAAACTTGGAGTGATGTTGACCACAGTCAAGCGATGAAGCACTGAGTAGTAAAAATCAACCATGTTTCAAATTTGCAAGTCTTTGAGAAGTTTTCATTTGTTTTCAACTTATTTTTTTTTAATAAAATTGGAAAGGAAAATGCATTCCTTCCCTTTCACTATGCTTTTCCTTTTATTGTTGAATTTATACAGTGATGTCCAGCATTTTTGCACTCTCCCCTCACTCCACACCCTCTCCACACAGGTTACATGACCAGGCTCCTCAAACACAACTGCCATGGTGGCYGGTCCACTGTCTGTTTGGGGTGAAGAGAGAAAGAGAGAAAGCAAAATTTTTCTGTATTTGTCACAAGCCTTCAGTRTTCAAGGTCTGAACAGCGTAAAGGCAGCACTGACAGGGTTAAACCAGATTGAAAAAGCAGGGTTTTCAGAGCCCAGGCAAGCTTGAAAGCGTGCTATAGCTTTGAGGAGAATTTTTCATTATTGGACAGGCTCCAGCATCTCACCATCTATGTTACAGTTTGCTCAAAGGCAGGCAGATTATGAAGAAATAGCAGCCACATCTGTGGCAGTTATGGTTATTCGATCTGCTTTTGATTTCATCAGCTGGAAAAGCAAAATCCTAGCCATCTCAGAAGACTGTTTTTTAAGCATTAGCACAAATAATTTGGCACCGACAAAATATGTACATATATGTTTCTTCTGCTAGACAAAACCTTCTTTTTCTAATTGCATTTCTACTGGCTTTAATTATAGTCAGAAAGCTCTCACCACTTATTTCATCATTTATTCAAGTCATTACGATGCACATAGCTGCATTTAAGTAATTCTTTGCCTTCCTTGCTCGAGTCAAGGGCACGCAGTTGCAAACCATCAGCCACACAGTGGTCTTTGACACAACTTAGGTCTATAGGACCTCACCTTTGGGCATGAGTGTCATTGTTGATTGGGGTAGTAATGCCTGCTGGCCAGGCCGGGGTAGATGTGGATATTGGAACTGAGAAGGAATAGTGAACAGCAGATGCAGGAGAATGGATAGTGACTCCTTAGACTCCTTAGCACATTTGCTGTTGAGTAATGGAGGCCACCGCCTGCTACCAGCAGCAATCACATCATGCAAGCCTGCTTGTGAAAGGACCAAAAAAGGACAAAAAAGGACCAAACACCTCCCTGTGGTCTAGCTACACTACTCACTTATGTACTCATCTCCTCATTTCCCTGAATGGAACCAACCTCTCATTTCTGGTTGAGATCTGCAGGCACCGCTTGTTTATTCCCAGGCCGACACTGGTTAGGGACCTCCTCACCCGTTTCTTCATTTGTGCCTCCTCTTTCTTTCCTGCGTATCTTTAGGCAGAAGTCGTAACCCCTAAGAAAACAAAGCTTGTGGTAGACTAAATAAGCACAAACCATTTATGCCATCTCTTAAAAGAGAGGCCTTTCTAATCATTATACCAACACCGTCCTATACATTTTCCAGCTTAGGCCAATCTTTCCTAAGTATGCACAACAACAAACCTACCCAGACTGCTGGGAGAATCTCGCCGGTGCCTTGTATAACGACATTAATATGTTCTTATCTCTGCTGAATTTGATTCATGCGTCAGAGGGTTTTTGATCTCCYCCGGCACTGAGGGCTGGCTCTTTGGCACTGAGGCACAGCACGCTCAGGTCCTGCTCGCTGGWTCTTACACGGAGCTTTTCCGTCAGTAGATCTGAGAGCCCTTTTCGAAGGGGTGTCAGCGTTGCTATCGCCGTTTCACAAAGGCAATTCAGAAGATGAAGCACCTTCCTCAAAGCCACGCAGCAGGACGATGGCCAAAACAAAAGCAGAAGACCGAGTGTCCTCTGACCAGCAAAATGGTTTGTCCTCTAGGTCACAGACTGCAGAGGAAGGTCAGTCAAACCTCTCCAATCCAAGCTTTGGAAAGAAAATAAGGTGAACATAATATACCTGAAAGGAATGGAAGACCTTTCCTATGGAGAAAACAGATGATTTACCCCATTCAATTTCATAAGAAATTCTTTTGACATTGTATCCATAGTGCTTTAAAAGAAAATAAAAACAGGAAACACACCAGAACACAGCATTGCTTAGCACTCATCCAGAGTTTTTTATCCATGGGGTACAGGCTATCCTTGCCAGGTCAGAAATCATTCCAAGCTTGCAGGCACACAAGAACCTATATTAAAAACCTAAGTAACATAGGATGTCTTTGATTTTGAATTTTTTTTTTTTTTTCATTTTTAACTCCATCCATTGYAATTAGTAACAGATGCTGAAAATGCTTTTCATTAAATATTCAAATCAGCCTTTGAAAGATCTTAGTCAAAGTTGCTGGCAGTTGGAAACCAAGAGGCCTCTGACTTGGGACAACTTGCAGTCCAGCACTTTACATCAGCTGCTTAAAATTTTGCTAATCTTCTCTGTGATAATGAGAAGGTTTTGCAAAGGTTCAAACACATATGTTTATTATCCAGAGTGTCATCTAAAAGAGCAACTTTCACAGAGTCCAGATCCCTAACAGATCCATCAACAATTTTTCTTGATTAAAGAATCACAGAATAACAGAAATGTTGAGGCTGGCACTTCTGGAGGTCATCTCGTCTGAATGGGGTCMAAGCAGGGCTTCAGAACTCATGGGATTACTGAGGGCAGGTCTTTGACCGATAAGGATGGAGGCAAAGAAGACATTCGCCACCTCTGCCYTTTCCTTTTCATCCAGATCAGCAACCAAAGTGAGCACTTCATTCACCAACATATGCACTTTGGCTTTCCTAACCCCATCCTTGCAGGCTCGGACAGTGTTTCTGTATTCCTCTCGAGTCACCTGAACATGCTGCTGCCTCTTTTTTTGCCTTGTCTTCTCAGCACCCTGATCTCTGCCACATTCGGTCGCTGCAGCCAAGGTCGCCCCAGTCTTCACATCCCCAAGCAGCCCATCCCCACTGGAGGTCCATCAGAGCAATTTGTTGCTTCTTCCATCACTCGTATATCAGGTGGTGGTTGTTGATTCTTGCACTGGAAATATCTCAAATGTCATATCCTACTGCTCAAAAAAGAAAAAACAGCTGGTAAAATCACTTCCTCTGGAGATAATAGCTTGTCACTTCATGGACCTAGCCGCATTGTAGCCMCAAGCCTGTGCTCAACCTGAAGAACAAATCCGTAATTTTTGGGGTGTGTAGGTTTGGAGGCAGGGCTAAGGGATAAAGTGACTCACTCCTGGAATGAAACTGGTGTGGATACCATGTCTTCCATTCCATCAGGCTGAGGATGAGAATTTTGTTTCTCAGAAAGGTGTTTGTTTTCAGAGCAAAAACTAAAATTCTATTAGAATGTGAACTAGAAAGAACATGTAGCTGAAAAACTTCAGCTTTTTATATTTGAAAGAGAGGGGTTTTTTTTCACAATTTTGTGAAAATATACCCAACTCCATGGACCTTAAAGTTATATTTTTATTACATTAATTTGACATCTTATTTTACAGCATTTAGTTGGTATTTTTAACTATGTTTATGTTTTTTGCTTATGTTTTTTGCTTTTTATGATGAGTAACTACGCTGTGAAAATGACTTTTGTAGTTTCTCACTGCAAGATATTAACGCAGTGGCAGTCTCCAAAATTGAACTTATTTTTGCACCACTCCTCACCTCATTTTTAATTCGCAGAGTAGCTGAAACAATTTCCTTGGATTTTTTGAATGATGCTACTGTGCTTTGCAATAGAACTAAAATGCAGGTTTCCTAAAAACTGTGTTCCTGCCAATCTGTGTTTAATAGGAAKGTATCCCAGTGTATCTGGGATGCAGGACCAGGTCCTTTTTCTGCTTCAGTGTGTGCAGAGCAGAAAGAGGCTGGCCAGGATACCTGAAAGGAGTATTTTTACCTGCCATACTATTCCTTCTGCTCACTTGCCATGTTGTCAGGTCTTGCTGTAAGATAGGGGGCYTCAAGGTGCCTGTTCTTACACAGAGGGCAACCTGACCCCTTCCTTACTCAGTCTGAGGCATTATATAACCTTTAAACAWTTCTTTATTACTGTACATCACAATAAACCAGCCCAAAATCTAAACCCTTTTCCAAGGAAGTAAGTTCTTTAGCACAGAAAAATTAGTCGTAATTTGCATTTTCTCAACTCCCACTGAAAGCAGTGGAGACTCAGAGCAAGGAGTATATACCAATGCATGCATTCACGGTCACTTTACACGTTAAATTCTTTTAGTGGCAGATCATTTTATCAGTAAGTTATTCTGTTAGCTTTTTGTTAATTAAAGAGAGGAAACTCTTTAAGTTAAGGGCATAGCTCTTTCATGCAGAATAAAGTAAGTGGAAATCCATGAGAAAAAAAGACACCRAAAAGATAAGAATCTCACAGAATCTCTGTTAAGTGTTTGCTGTTCAAGCCTGGCAGGGAAATAAAACAGAATGACACTGTTCCTGGAAAACCCCACTGTGCTGAGGAGTGGTTTGTTAGCCTGTGTCAACCCGCTGCCAGTTGCAGTGACCAAGCTGWAGGAGTAAGCTATGGGAAATGCCTTGGGTTTCCTGCATTTGGACCCTCCATACAGGAGATTTCACAGGAGTACAATTTAATCACACYGAAGTGGGCGAATCTCTGTGTTTATCGTGTTTTCAGAAAGTTCTCAGCATGTAGACCGGAATTTGTATGGAGATGGGAATCATGGCTAGATTTCACAGAGAAAAGATGTCCCCTCTCGCATCACAGCTGAGGAAATTACCTGTATCTGAAAATTATTTGATACACACTGTTCATGTTAACATGCTATTCAAGTGCTCCAAGATCTATGCAGTCATACCCTTTTTCCCTAACTTAATAATTTCTGTATTAATGACATAAGTTAAAAAAAAAACCAAAAAAACAGGTACTTGGGTACCTCAAGTATTTTCCCATAGACCAGCAGCTGCTCTGTGCTCCAAGTCTCCTAAATGGTACCCACCCCACTTCAATGAGACTCATCATCATTGAGCATACTTTGTGTTTTCTACAAAATACATCTCATATTCCTCTCCGCAAGCTGGATAATTGCAAGTCCTCAGTGCAAAAACCCCTATCCATTCACATTTTACATGGCTTTAATGTGGTGGTATTCCTTTTCTGAAAGGAGAGAGGTTTAAATCAGGAAAATCAGCAAGCAGTCTTGAATATATGGTTAACTCCTGTTGGTGGATGGGTAAGCAGCTGAAAACATCTTTGTGTCAGTAAAAATAGGTATCCAACAATTTGTAAGAAAAAGAGCAGAGAATTAGCCCTTCTGTGATTAAAGACAGGAGTGCCATGTTCCACATGAAACAACCTGTAATAACTAGCAGTTTTTGAAAACAAAGAGTCCTAACACAGTTTTGGCACACACTTGTGCAAGTGGAGACACATCTCATTTCTCTGTTAAAGCCAAAGAGAATATCTCAGGAGTTTCAACACCAACATCCTTACAGTGGTGAGAAAGCACGAACAACACCCAACTTAAACAGCAGGAAGAGCTGCAGAAGAGCTGACAGACACCTAACAGATAAACTGCGTTTTATTCCAGATTATGTTCATGCAGTTCACACTAGAGCGGAAAAAAAAAATCCTGGCAGAACAGTTGTATTCAGGGAAATAGGTGCAAGTCAGAGATTGCTTTGCAGAGTTTCTTTCCTTTCCTTTTTTTTTTTTTTAACATTAGGCTACCCTGTGTTATTTTCTAGAGGATTACCTATCCAAGTCTTTGGAAAAAGTTTTGCTCAGAGAACTAGATTTCTTCTCATTCTGCAATGGAATTGGAAGCATGGATTTGCCTTTCGGCACTGAGTTGTCCATATTTGTTTCAAACTCGATTACTAAACCAGAAAGGAATGGGAGACCTACAGCTCTTTGCTTGAACTGCATGTCCAGGTATTTTGTGGGATGTTTGAGAATCTCTGGTTCCGTTTTGTAATGCCAGGGGTTTTTCACTTGGACAGGAACTTGAGCAGAAGGTCTTTTTAATCTTGTTTTGACCAGGGATGTTCTGTGCGTTGGGGATATTTGCATGAAATATGGTCAACACGAAGATACTTTGCTGATAAAAAAAATTTCTGACCCAGATTTCTGGACATATCCCCTGTCATTTGGTGTTTCCCGTGAGTGYGGAGGATCTCTGGTCTCTCTGTCCAGATTAGCTGGACGGGTTGCAGCTCTTTATCTAGCACAGGTGGAGTGTTTSWGYTGTCTAGTCCTTGTATTGTTTTACYTCCAAAGTTTGAGCCTYTCAGAGAAGACATGYGCAGTTATTTCATCTTTAAGAAGASAGAGAACCAGACCAAAGTTATGTTTTGCCTCTCTGTTTAGTTCCAGCAAAGATTCASTCAGTAGATAATGTAAAAATGAAATAACATGAACACAGCTTATTTAAACCTGGTAACAAGATGTTCTTGATTGTGTAACTGCTTATGTTWTTGTCCATTTGTATTCATAGTCCCAATGCAGCCTCTGACCTTACAATCCTGTGCGCTGTTGTTTTCAAATGTAATAATAAAAACTAGATTAAATGCAAGGCAAGACAAGAGAAAGGATAGGACTTAACATATGCCTGTAACAATGCTTGTTGATCATTAGCGCACACCACACAGCTTCAGGCTGACTGGTGCCAGTCTCTATTTCCTTATTAAACATAATTTAATCATTAGAGGAAACTAAGCAGTTGCATTATATCGTTAACAAATATATGTGTCAACATATGTGTATATTTGTAAACACTGAAATGAGAAATGTTGGCATTTGCATGTCATTTTGTCCTGAAGAATCCCTCACAGCATGACATAGTAATAGCAGGGCTTACCTCTTACGGGTAATTCTAAATGGCAAAAAAAGGAGGCTGATCCTCWCTATAATTTCAACTAAAGAGACTTGGACGGAAAATCAATTTTAACGTGCTTATTCTTGCAATCGATTCGGGTCTCTTCAAATGTAAAGCCATTTAACCACCGTGCCATTCTGTTGTGACTCCTTGAGGAAAGGATGGGGCAAACTGGCCTCGYTGTTGCAGGCCAGGACAGGTTTAAATCCTGGTTGTGCTCACCTGCGTGTTCAGACYGTTTTGCTCAGAGTACAGGTACTCAGAGCACTCCTGCCATCAGCAGCTTGTTATCTGTATTTACGTTGCAGCATATCCATCACTTGTGTAAACTTGGCATTCCGTACCTGAGCATGAAAGGGGTCACAACTCGCTAAGTTTTTCTTAAGCCGCAATGTTAGTTATCCTATCATCACATGTAAYATCTGTTACAACCAATGCCTCTCTTTAAATTAACCAGGACAGCTCTTCCAGCCTGAAAATATCTGAATTTCCTAGTTATTTGATGATTCCCTTTCCATTTTCACACAGACTGTCTTCCCTCCCAGCCTGCACCTTTTGAAGTCAGCATGAACAAGGTCTCACGCTGTCATTTTAAATGGCATGGTAAGCCACCCTTAGGAAACCTTTAACCTCTTGGGCTACACCCACTCACCTTAAAAAGCCAGTAGTGCTTGGTGCACTGGAGACAGATCAAGGAAGGAGAGTTAGGAGTGCACTAGCTGATCTCTGCCTTCATTTCAGCCAGAAAATCCTCTCCACTCACTACCGAGGTTAGGMGAGGTCCCCAACACATCAGTGTGCTGAATTCAACTCCTCAAGCCATCTCGTAGGGAAACATAGGAATCATAGGGATGCTTACCTTAAAATGTGACTTCAAATCTGTTTTACTGTGCACAGAACCCATGTCAATGTATTTTGCATTTATGTGTCCGAGTTGCTAGCCAACTGCAAGATGCGGAACAAAATTCTGAACTTTATCATGTGAGAAACCTAAGTCTGGAGCTCAGAAATAGGGTTGTGACATGCCACTTGGCTGCAAAAACTGAGAATTTATGACTAGAAATCTTTATTAACCTGCAGCTGTTACTATCTGATAAGTAATAAAATTTATCTTAGAGTGGAAAGCCAACCCCTTCCTCTAAGTTTTCTCCTGGCTTTAAGTTTGTCTTTATTCCCAAGTTTTGCTTCTGGAGTCTTTCACATCTGACATATATCTTTATTGAAAGCAGAGCGTAGAGGTGTTCTTCCCTTTCACAGAAGGGCCTGGGATGAAATCAGATATTTATTTGTTCTTTAATATTCTGTTCTTATTCTTCAGCTCTGCAATGGCTGAAGAAAGAAATTTGGAGATGTTAATATTGGTTTCCTGTAGAGCAGCCTCTCCTCAGATCTCTCTCTTACCAGTGATTTCCAAAAATATGTTACAAAATTATGTCACACGTGAGTTTACCCAGAGGATCCTCAAAACAGTAGGCCCCATTTGGAGGAACTGACTTACAATGGTGGTAGAGCGAAGGTCTTCTCAGYAGTGGCCAGTACTATGTCAAGGGTCAGCTATAACTGATTAAGCTTTGGGAGGTTCACKTTGGACATCAAGAAAAACCTTTTCAACAGGAGACACATTGAAATAGATTGCCTGGAGAAGCCCATGTGACCTCCCCAAATCCCAGGACCACTCAGGCTGGCAGGAACCTCTGGAGGTCTCCGGTCCATCCTCCTTCCCAAAGCAATGAGGTCAGATACATTTATCCATCTGGGACTTAAAACCTCCAAGTATGGCACATCACGATCCCTTTGTGTCCTTGCCACACAGCCTGAGTGCTGTTTTGTGGAAAAAGTCCCTCTCTACAGAAACTCTGATCCTATCATTTCTCATATTATGAATCTTAACCCAGTTATACTTGAAAGGACCAACGGGTTCACCTAGGCTGTTGACTCAACATTAGCCTACAGAGATCTCCACACCCCGCTCGACCTTTGTGATGGCTGAATCTCAGTCATTGAACAGTTTGTAAGAGGTCACTGATTTCCCCAGGTTCTGAAGGGGTGCTGACCACTTTGCCACTTTTCTCACTGCTCTTGGATGCCAGCCAAAGGATTTGCCGGGGTCAGATTTCTCAAGTAAACTTCTTTCACCTTTGAAGGCTTTTAGGACTTAGCTAGACAAATCCACAGCTGATCTGATTAGCATCCCAAGAAGGAGGCTGGACTAGGTGACCTCCACCTGATATTTCCATGAGCTAGCTCTTTAAGGAAAACCATCAGAATACAACATCCATGGGTGGACATTTTTTGTTCACTCATTATTATTTCACAGAATAGACAGCTTTTCTTCAGAAGATAGAACCCAGATTGTTTAATTTTCTATTGCATGGATTGTGTTAAGAGCTTGTGTTTAAATCGAGCTAGAAGGCTGCCTTCCCTACGGCTTTGTCCTGAAAAATCACCTCCTTGAACAGAACTGGTACATAGTTGCAGTAAGTCACAGACTTGCATTTAGTTAAAAGTGCTCTGTCTTGGAATGCAAGGAGGGTTATATGCACCACACTCATCACGCTCAGGCAAAAACAATGCAAAAATAAAGATCAATGTAAGCCAATAAGTCCATATCTCCTCACTAGAAGTTGTTTGCTGCTTGGTACTCTACAGGATTGCAGAACTATTGGGGAGAGCAAAAAAAGATGCAAACTCACCCAGACAAAATGCCATGTTCTGCATCAAAAGTTTAGGGGCTCTTTAAAAATCAATTCTTAAGACCAAAGAGAGAGAAATAGTCTGAGTTAATTGTAAAACATGTGACAAAACCGAAAGTCTATCAGATAATTCCCAGTTAATAGCAACAATGATATAGAGTGGGTCAAGATAGAGTTAGCAATGTAATAAGAGGATTACCTCTCCCAGCAACATTCTTTATGTTTTTTTGTAGAAATCAGAGGCTGGACTTCTTTGTAGAGCTTCCTAGTTGCAATGAAATATGACATTAACTTGCATTTATTTAATACGTACTTAAACCCATTTTACTTTTGTCTTAATCTGTAATTATACCTCTTGATTCTTTCACAGAAAGGTCTAGACCTGACATTTTGGATAAAGTTGCATTTACCTTTTCAACAAAATTCATACAGATTTTTATTTTTTTTCGCGCTCTGAGAGAAAAAATCACACTAAAGCACTAGACTGGCATGGGAAAACATGTTTCAGTGAAATTCTTATATAGAAAGAGCAACTCCACTTCTATAAATTGTTTAGGTGGTTCTCTGCAATGCCAGGCATGCATGTCTGTTGTGAGTCTGAGACCCACTTCCAAGATTTGTCTTTGGATGTCTAAAAAGAATTTGTAATGTTTACTATGGACCAAAATGTTGTTTCTGATAGACACGTATCTTCGAAATATATCCAGAAGGGCTTAGGAAATACTCTGAATGTAAACCTGTGCTGAGTCAGCAGTAGGCACAGAGGCTTCAGCACATTACAGGCAACTTAGAAATAATGGAAACTATACAACTTCAAGTATTTTGATATTAGCCGATTTTTTTCCAGTGGTTAGCAATTCCTCGGGCCAATGGTGGCAGAGAAACATGCCCAGATAGACCCATCTCCTTCCTGCCGTACTATCCAGCTCCATGCATCCAGTTTAACCACTCCACCACAGCTTTGCTGACTCCAGTGAATATTTCCTCCATAAGTCTAACAATTTCTGTACAGCACTATGGTTTGATCAGCCACTAAAGTCAGATACATACCGTGCACCCTTCACTATTCTCTACGTAGCCTGAGGTCTAGGTATCAGGCAATCTTATCAGTATTTCTGGTACCCACAGGAAACAGGGAAACCCTGGCCATGAGCAGAGAGTCCCTCTCGTCTTTCAAGTCAACGTTCACCACTAGAATAAATAATTTAGCTCTGTCTTGATGTGCATAGCTAAAGAAAACAGCAGAAAACAACAGAATTGGAAAAACAGCAGCTTCTTTCCAGATTAGGATGAGCTACTTTCTACTTTTTGCTCTCCACGGGAGGCTTTTTTTTTTTTTGCCCACCTCAAAAGCTGAGTTCTTTCATTATGTTTCTCGGCAGAGACCTATGAAGCTGCAAAAATGTTTGGCATCTGTTGCATGTGTCATACATCAGCATCTATATTCATATATATATAAGAAGGATATTCAATTGGGATAAGTAAGCATTTGGATTATAACAAAGAGTTAATCCTACAGAGGGAGAAAAACATGAATAGAAGGCGTGAAGGAGGAATGGATAAGAGATTCAAAGACATTGATTTATTGGTTTATGTAAGGTGCTTTGTCAAAAGACCACTATTCAGTTTTAGTCAATAACAATTTTTAAAGGTTATTGCTCCTGTGGGAAGCTTTCCTTGCCAAATAGTTATCAGTTCAAAGTCAAAACTTTTACAGATGTGAAAGAAAATGTTGCTCTGTCAAGGGACAGGGATCCAGCCTCACACAGGCTCGCTGAAAGCCTCTGCAGCCAAACTACCCACCTCATTTAGCTCTTTGGCGTGTCCCTCTTTTCTACCATGGTGAAGAAAAAGGCCAGGGTTGTAGTGGTTTTGTGGGAGAAGGAAGGGCAGGTCAGCAAGTGGTTACGGAAATTGCCTCTTGGAAGGTGACCTGAGCAGCACTGCCCGACGAGCAGCCCACCAACTTGCCCTCGTGCCAGACCATCAACGCCTTCCTTGGAAGAGGCGGTTTGCTTGGGAACCTCCGCCTGTTGACCTCACACCAGCTTAGCCTCCAAAAGGGAGGCAGCTGCAGCCTTAAAGACATGTGGAGGGAAGGATGAGGCATCTGTAGGCTGCAGAGCAGTGCCAAGAGCTATTGCCAAATTAATTTTCATCCTGGCATGCGCCGTGAGCACAGCCCACCTAGCACGAGTTGGTGCCCGGCCAGCCCCTCCATTCCCAGGGTTTCAGTTCCCTTTTTTCTGCAGTGATAAAGTGAAGGCTTAAGCAGTCAATGAGGACAGAAAAGAAGCCTCCACTCTGGCATTACTTCTGTCCTTGGCAAGCAATGATGGTAAATGCACGCTCTTCTGTCTCTCCTTTCTCTGGAAAGTCACAGCTTGGCCACAAAAAGAAAAGGGGTTGAAACTCTTCTAACCCTTCAGAAGAAACAACTCCAGAGCAAGTTATTGAGCACAGTGATCCCTCCAACATTTCATTTACAATAACAGGGAGAAAGCAAGCAGAGGGAGAGACCATCAGGACAATAGAAGACTTTGGCTTCCAGCAAGTGCTCCTTATTTAACTTCTGTGCTGCCAACTACATAGAAAAAAAAATAATAAATGACTTCATTTTCTTCCTTGTCTGGCATCATTTGTCTTTTGTTAGTCCTTTTTCAAACTTCATGAACTCATTGGACTGTTAGCGTGCATTAATGTGTTAGCGTGACATTTTGAACAGAATATCCCAGTCATCCCAGCTCTGAACAGCTTCCTGGGAATTCAGAATCTTTGTTAACATTCAAGATCTTTTTCTTCATCTCCATCATCAGCATGAGATGCTGTTCAACATGGGGCGCCTCTAAAGCAGAAAAGGGAGAAAAAAATGCAGAAAGAACAAGCAATATTCAAGCTGACATCAGTGAGTCTTTGTTCTCACCAGTAGCTGCAATTAATTTTTTCTTTGCAATCTAGAGATTGGTGCATATTCCCATGCCTTAACCTCACCCACAGTGCTCGAGCCTACCAGGCAGATATAACAGCTCACGCTGAAGATAGATAAATTCCAAGATGGGCTGAGTTTTTCTTGATTTCTCCACAGACAATCTTCAACAACCCTTGAAGTTTCAGGTAAAGATGAAGTGTTTCTCCCTGTTGTTTTTTGTGTGTTTCAGGCTAAGCAGATCGTATCCCAGTGCGCAGGACTGAGTATCCTTTCCATTTGGTTCCCTGAAGTCCTGGGACTGTGGGCTGACCTGGGAGACACAGACAGTGTATTCTCAGTTTCAGATGAAATACACAGGCTTTTCTCATGTTATTTCATCTTCTAAAGATGGGATTGATGCTCCTTGGCCCAAGCTGCGAGCTAGAGAAATAGTAATTTTATCCATAATTTAGCAGCCTGAGCGAAGAGCTGGATGCTCCCTGGCTGCTTATTCATCTGCAACAAGGCAAATCCAGACTCCTACGCGATGCAGCTGCACCAAATTGATGGGCTCTGTTTTTGGCTCCTCCGCTCCTCACAGGGCAGATAAAACAGTGCTCAGGCTCAGGAGAGCTGCCCCCAGTCTGCAGTATCAACCCGACTTGCACTGGCAGCTGGGGGTTCCCTGTCTGGAGCGGGGTGGGTGCCACGTCTGCACACCAAAGCAGGAGCGGGTCGGGATTGAGGTGCTCCGCCACCAAGTTACTGCATTAGGTTGCTCGGTGCTGAGGTCTGAGCAGGCATTTGTAGGTGCACGACTCTGAATTTCCCCTTATTAAAAGGAGAAGAGAAAAAACACCAGTCAGAAAAGCATATACCTCTGTGCACACCTCAAATTTCATGAAATACTGACCAAAGCATAGATTCACGTGCCTCCAAATCTCCTGCTTTCTTCTGAATATAAGGGATCCCTGAAGAGCACAAGAGGCTCATAGCAGCGTCATTGCACTTCCAGGCTACATTCCTCACAAACAGGTCCAGTTTTTAAGAGCTGTCCGAGTTGCTCGGCACCAAGAGCCCCCACAAGGATTTCCTTGCATCTTCGCATCCTCCTCATCCTCCGATGGCCACATCCACCCACATAAATGGTGCTGGAGTAAAGCTGCTTCTGAGTAAGCAACCGTATGCCAGTATTTTGGCCAGTTTTGTGCTCGAGTCTGCATGTTGGCACAGTGCTCCAGTTTGCTGAGGCCTGTGACTACACTTCATTTCAGTGTTTTGGCTGTTGGCAAGGGGCTGAGGCAGAAAGACCCTTTTTGCAGATTTTTCCCTGAAAACCGGCTATTCACTCTCCTCACTGGCAGCCCTGTCCCTTCCCTCCCAGTGTCAYTACTAGCTTTACACTTGGTTCTAGACCTCTGCAGTGTTCATATTTCATGAGATGTAATAAGGCAGACCCAAATGATGGCTTCCAGAAAAGATTAGTCTGTGGGAATATATTAAATTAAATAGAACAGTACCCAGAGGAAAACATACCCKCTCCTCTCCGTGGCACAGCACAGCAAAAGGGATTTACTGGGCAGAAGACTTGCTACTTGTCTTTGTCCTTTCCCCAGCATGTGGGATTTTAAGTTAAACAGTTTTATTCACATYCACATACACCAGTGTATCCCGAACTGGCAGCCTGCCAACTTTGCTGGCATTTTGGATTTGCAATGTCTTAATCCAGAGTCACAATGTTAATTAGAAGGGAGGCTGGATAGGAAAAGACCCTTTCCTGGAGAGTTTTCTTTGGGATTTCGGCATAAAATGGCAGCCATACTAATTGAAGGTTGGCTTGGAACGGTAATACGGATGCATGTTAACCCTGCTTACAGGATCCTTAGGGAACACATTGGTACTCGCCCTGAGTCTTAAGGCAAAGCTTATTCCAGGAGGTCTCTCTTTCTGCACCATTTGCCTGAGGACATTCGTGATGTTATGCACCAGCTTCCTGAAAACTGCTCATTTTCTAGGCAAAAGTGAGACAAAGAGGATTTGTAGACAAATAGCTGTGCTGTCGATGAGCCAAGCATGCACAAGAGATTCTGGCAAGACAGAGTAGAAGAAACGGCCTGTTTGATGGTGCAGGAAAGCTCTAAGCACAAAGGCTCTCATTTCGTGTGTTTGCAATTTCATATCTTTTTTTCTTTTTTTTTTGGCCTGGACACACACACGCACAATCCATTAAATAAAAATTTGTTATGGGATGGGAAAACCTTGTGAGTTAATTCATGACCTCAGTGGGCCTGTTCCAACAGAGCTGAGAGAGCTGCTAACGTTTATACAGAATGACACGGTTTTCTATATTCAGCCCCGTCCCCCTGGACTCATGTGGCTCYGTGGGCCAATATTTGTTATTCAGCTCACTCTGGTCTCAGTTTTAAGACAGAATGGAGCAGCCTGAGGAATCTTATGTCTTCTTTAAAAATATCTTGTCACTTCAAGGCTTCGGTGRGCTGAGTGGAGGTGAATAATGGACTAGTCACTTAGTCAGCTCAGCAAAAGCCAATTTAGCAGAGAACGGGAGACACTCGTGTTCACCCGCCTTGCAGAACCACAGAAGAACCACCACCAGGGTCCGGTTTTGCTCTAGCCTTGTCTCTACCAGCACAGCGTCATCGTTGTTTGTGTCTGGTGGTCATGGCCCTGCAATTCCAGCACTGCGGGTCGGGGATCTGTTCTGTAAGAGGGCAGGTCAGATGGGAAACAAAACAAAAGAGGACAAAAGACCTCACAGAACCCAGCCCAGTGGCTCTAAGGAAGCATTCACCAAGCAGGGCTTCCACAGGGGCACTACGGGACAAACTGCTCTCAGCTTGTAGGTCACTTGAGTGGTAAAGAAAGGGCGTGAGGAAGAATGGATTTGCTAAAGCGCCAGAAACAACAGGGTGGYTGTGGCCTCTCAGCATCGCAAGCACGAAGGGCCAAGGGAGCTAAGAACTCGTTCTGTGGAAACGGCCTTTCTCCCTATCGCCACTCCCTGACCTCCAGCTGGGCCCACCACGGATTCCTCCCCTGCCGCTGAGCGGAGCGCTGGACACGGGCCAAGGTGGAGGCCTCGCTGGCTGCCTTATGGAGTGCAAATGTCCTCGTGAGCGCTCGGGAAGCCACGACAGGAGCAGCTGCCCGGGATGAGCGAGGAGACTGCGGTGGCCACGAGCTCTGCTTGGTGCCCATGGGTGGTAGGTGGGATCTGCAGGAGGCATCCGAAGGGCAGCCCGTCCCTGTGCATTCCTCCCCACGTGCTCCATGAGGAGGGCATGGGCAAAGGGCAAACTTGTCTCCAGAGTCCCTTGGAAGTGCTCGGACAGCAGGCGCYATAGTGATAAATACACAGCAGTGCCGTCCCCTTGCGACTCTTCCCTTCCCAAGGTCCTGGCTCAGAGAATCTCACTTATTTGCAGCCAAACATTGCAAAAAGGGTGAATTTTAAAAGCAAAGCTGCTGGAGGAAAGACAGCGGGTGGCTGGCGTGCAGTGACAGGGTTGGAAAGACATCTTAGAAACCTGGCGATCCGGCGTGAAAAGGATGGGTTTGCTTTATGAGGTCTGAGACGAGG
Source organism: Eudromia elegans (assembly GCA_003342815.1). Lineage (NCBI taxonomy): Eukaryota > Metazoa > Chordata > Aves > Tinamiformes > Tinamidae > Eudromia > Eudromia elegans. Next base: position 573,018 of record PTEX01000161.1, read on the forward strand.
TCAGTTCCAATCAAGGGAAGAGGTTTCGAGGCCTTTCAAGGAGTCTGAATCGCAGGCATGGCCCCRTGTGCTGAGCTGAGCTTCGTGCGAGACACAGCAGGACGTGGTTATGGGAGAGTTCCCCTCTCAGCCCTGCTCCGTCTCTGTGTGACTGCACTGGCCGAACTGCAAACCAGAAAGCAATCTTGTCTTTTGGCTCTCAGATYGGCTCCAATTTGGCTGAACAAAGCTGCATCTGGGGAACAAAGGTGGAAAGATACAACTTTCAACTACGCAGATTTATTATTTTACTAATGCAACGCACGCATCTCAACTGCGTTTTATTGATCCAAAACAGGAGAATTGCTCCCTTATTTTGGGGTGACGTAAAAAAACAGACAGACTTTCCTCTTTGTTCCTCTCTTGTCTTAATACGTAATTCGATTTGGTGCAGGCGATGTGTCTTCCTGACATAGGAAGCAGGAACTGAAGGCATGCTGCCCCATTTATTGCATCAGAAGGTATCTATTAGTACGAGACACTCTCGTGGTTTGACTAGTCTTCCCCTGCAAAGCAAGGGGAGGGCTTCCTCCAGCCACAGGCCTGCGTGTCTGTACATTTCCAGTTTATTTAAACACCTAGAAAACAGAGAGCAGGATGGAAAAAGTGCAATTTTCTCCATGCAAGGGGATGGATGGACCATATGGACCATAGGAGATGACTTCTGTTCTCGCAGTTGCTGGGCTGGTGGTTTTCTGCTGGGCAGCAGAGTAGTGCTGAATTCCATCAAACAGCTGTAGCTTATACAAGAAAAAAGACTGTAGATAGATGGTTTGTAAGGGGAGACTGGGTGGAGATGAGAGGGAAAATTCTAGATGACTATATAGGCATCCATATGTCTGCGCAAAACTTAGCTATTTGTATGTGCATATGCACATATTTTATTATGTAGGCATGTAAGCCTGGAATGAATTTAATTTTTGGTTTGGAAAGTTTTGTCATTCTTGGGTTTTATGCTTTTTTTTTCAGTGCTGCCTTTTTTATGTCATTGCCCTTTTCCCTTCATCACCAGAGAAAAGCCACCTAAACACCCAAGTAGGAGACCAGCTGAGCACTGGACCTGGGGAACCACCAGGAGGAACTGAAGCTGCATAAAACGCATGACCTACATGCTTGATCCTCTGCAAGATCTACTTTAAGATACTTAAACGTTGAATYTAGCAAATCAAAACTAGACCAAAATTGTGTGGCAAGGAAAAACTGTCCAATAGCTTGTTCTGCTACTGCTCAGGTGCAATGCGGGAGAAAACTGGAATAAGAGGAGAGAAATGAAGAGGGCTTTTTGGGTGTGTTTCCATGGGGTTAAGCTGATGTATCCAGATCACCCAGCAAACATGTCCTGAGCCTGAACATGAGGACAGGACGCTCCAGCAGATGCACCAGAGAGGAAACCAAGGGTGCTCAGCCCCCAAAGGGTGCTCAGACCCCAAAGGCAGCGTGGTGGGGGTCCACAGGGAAGCAACCACCAGCCCTTCCCCGTGTGGGAACGCGTCACTATTATCATTACCCGGAAGCTGGGAAAGCCGCGGTGGGAAGAGAGGCCGGCACGGCGCCTCCAAGGACAGATAGTGAGGCAGAGGTGGCGCGGACGGGCTGTTGTTGTGCGCGTTCCCCGGCCAGGGTCACAGCCGCTGGGTGTCCCGGGGGCCTCGCAGGCTGTGGGCACCCGGTGGAATTCCTGCACGTGCCCCTGATAAGGGCAGGGCGCAGAGCAGGGCTCGGCCGCACGGAGAACGTGGGTGCTCACGGCGTGGATGGAGGGTTGTGTCCGCGCGCGCCGCACCCGGCGACCACTGCACGGTGCCGCCTCTGTCCTTAAATGTAGGCGTTTTCCAGGTGGCTTCTACACTTCGATAGTTTCTCCTTTTTGTCCTGACCAGGCAGTCACTGGGTTTTGTACCAGAGGCTACCGGGGCATCATGCACGCCCCATCCCGCARGGAAACTTCCCGCTGTCCCCCCTCCCAGAAGGTGCCTTTTCCCTTCACACGACGCCGGTTCAGCACGCCGCAGTTTGCAAACGCGCGCCCAGGCTCGGGCATTCCCACCGGCGGGACCCTGCGGATCGCAGTAGCGCGTTCCCGGCAGAGGGAAACCCCTTGTGTTTGAGGCATGGCATGGGCGGCCGCCCCGGCACCCGCAAGGTGTTTGGGTGCYGGGCGCTGCAGCCTGTTCCCGGCCTGCGCCCGTTATCGGCCTTATCGCGGTGGCGCGGGAGGGAGCGCGGCGCTTCCCGGGAATGACCTTGGAGCTCCTGCCGCCGCTCGGAAACCATGGCAACCAGCGCCCGTGGAATAACTCCCCGCCTCGGCCGAGCAGCTACGTCCCTGCCACAAGGGCCAGGGTGGGAGTTCCCTGAGGGGGAAAAGGGAAGGAAAAAAAAGCGTGGAGAGAACCAGGAGAATCCCAGTGTCTGGGAGTGTTCCCTTGTCTGGGGTCACCTGCAGGGAGCGGAGCAACGGGCCGAGCAGCCCGGGCGGGCGGGCCGGAGCAACTTGGTCTGGAAGGAACGCGGGCGTCCTCGGTGAAGGGCTTAAGGGCGTTTGTGAGTTATCCGCTCTTCACACAAGCAGCCTGTGCGATCCTGACAACATTCCCTCTCCGTCAGGGGCTCCTCACCTTCCCCCTGCAAAAATACGTGCCCGGGACACATCCGGAGGGAAGACGTGGAAATGCAGCCCCTGCCAAGACAGGGGTTGAGCGTTGGAGGTGTTGCCTGGGACGAGGGATGCGTCGGGCATCGAAACCAGCCCTCTGTGCTGCTCGGAAAACATCTGGCTTTGCCATGTCTGACACCGGGACCCACGGGAAGGAAAGCGGGGAAGGAGGGTCTGAGTGAACCGGATATCTTCGGATATTTATTGTAGCTCCATGGCGTGCGCTCGTACTGCCCCTGGAGGATTACCTTGGGAAGGAAAAAGCATTTGCTTGTTTTATGTAAGATTCATACAAATAGGAACCTGGAGTGAAACACAATTTTCACAATTTTCTCCGGGACGCGGGAAGGCCCCGAGCCCTGGTCGCTCTCACCAGGGGCAAGCGCAGTCCTCAAGGTGCCTTCTGCAACAGGGGAACCACCCAGGACCCAGAGATCTTTACACCTAAAGCAGAACATCTTCTTGGCTTGGATGCAAGTTGTTTCAAAGCAGCTGCCCTTTATTGCAATAGGAAATTTGTTTTACTCAAAACAGGTGGGTTTTTCAACATCTGTAATATTCTCCATAGTTTGCTGTAATTTCTCACAAACATTTTAGCAAAGAGCCTAGAGCCAAATACAGGAGCTCATCCTACAAATGAGAATAAATCAGTAACATGGCTCAGCAAATAGTGACAGTTACTGAAACAATTTTAGTTGACTATCTATGGCACTCATCAGTGTTTTAAATTCACTCTCTCTGTATCCACCAGTTTATGGGTAAAGAAAGAAACTGTATTTCTCTCTCTGTATATGTACATTGAATGTTGTAAAACGTGGAGGATTTGTTTCTACGCCTCCTAACAGCCTTTATCCAGAGCACCAAAGGGTTTTCCCTCGCTGGAGACACCACGCTATGTAACAGTGCTGGTCACCACTGACAAGAGCCTCTTCTGGCCCTCAAGGCTGGTGGGCACCACCCTGCACGTCCCTCTTGGCTTGGGAAGAAGGGTTTGCTGAGCTGGGATAACCTGGATAACTGGATGATGGTCCCTTGAGGAACCCTTGGAGCGTCGAGACTCTTCACGGAGTTCATCTTGCCCTTAACAAACACAGGCTGCAGGAGTCAGATTTTCTACACAGATTTCAGTGCTGAAGTATCTGCACACAGGACTCTAAATTTACTCCTCGCATCTTAATTAACGCTTTCCYCTTTTAATCATTATGTCAGTGCGAGTGTATGCTGTCGCTGCTCTACCAAGAAATAAAACAAACAGCAGAAACATCACACACAATCCATAGAATGAAGAAGAGGAAGAGTTCCGTGAAGAGCAAGCTCCTAAAAACTGAAACATTTGSAGCAAAAACGTTCCTCTCGCAGAGTGCATACTCCTTGCTGCCTGCAAGGGCAGCAGCACCACCAGTCAGATGCTCCTCGAGGAGCATCCCGCTGGAAGGGCTCTTTGGAGGCCRCAGCTTCACGCCCATCACGTGAGCAGCGTGACGTCCCGTCCTAACACAGCAGAGCATCGTTTTCTCTCTGTAGTAACGATATTTTGCAACCCACGTCCCACGCATTGGTGCTACTGCTGGAAGGGCAGAACCAGCTGCTTCCTGGTATCCCCACATGTTCACTCATTGGCTTGGATGTGGTGTTCCCTACAACTTCCCTTTGAAATCAGCGTTTAAATTCACATTAAACCTGATGAGAGCAAGAATAGGTCAACCTGCCTCAATCTGAGTCATCAGTTTTAATCAAAACACATGAGAAGTGTTCAAACCCTTGTAAAATGTTGTAGCCTGCTGGTGTGTTTGCTCACAGATGCCGAAGCCCATGGACGTAGCTGGGGAGTGTGTGAACCAGAGGGGTTGTACTCACAGAATAATGGCCCTCTCTTGTTAAACCAGTACCCATGGATTTACCTTTTTGCTTTTTCCTGAAGGCAATGCTCTCATTAGACACGAATTGCAAGACTCAGTGCCAGCTGGTTGAGCAAAATTCTATGGTGTGCATYAGATGAAAAATTGCTAGAAGTGACCTAATGGTGCCCCCTGGGCTTAAGATCTATTAAAAAGCACGYAAGGAGAAAGAGCTGCATTATATTGCTTGGGATCAAAACCCTTTGCGTAGAACCTCCCCCACAAAAAAACCCAAATGCGATTTTGTGCCCTTGGTGATCAATGAAACAAAAGAGGTCAAAAGGAATCTAAGATGACTGTGACTTGGGCAGACAGTATCAGATAAATTGCCAAGGAAGAAACTAGTCCAGAAGACAATGTTAGGGAAAAAAAAATACACACAGTCCATGACCTTCTTTTAGTTTAAATCAGGCCTTTAGACCATTCCTTGCATGATAGTATTACAGCCAGAAATTTGTATAATTCTGCTTATCAGGCTTATTATTCTGCCTGAATAAATACCCTGCCCTGCCTAACTGCTGCAGGATGCAGTGTCCCTAAGGACAACAGGATGGGATGGGACAGCACGGGATGGGATGGGATGGGATGGGATGGGATGGGATGGGATGGGATGGGATGGGATGGGTGCCTGTTCAGACAAGGTCCTTAGTGATATCTCCCTGTTTCCTTAGACCTCTGAGCCTGAGGAGCTCAGTGACTTTTCGTTATATCAGACTCAATCATGAAAATGCTTTTTTCCTCTGCTCTATAGCAAGGTCAGGCCCTCGGGTGTTTAGGGAATTTTTCTTCTTTCGAAGGCGCTACCCTGTGTCTGCCAAGTGCCTTTTCTAGGGCAGAGAAATCCCCCCAAGGCTTCCCCTAAGTGATTCTGTGAATTTTATCTGTGTCTGCTCGGAAGACTGTAAGCCAGTCACAGCAGAAACAGCGTCTTAYTGGTGATCTGTTAAGACCAAACACGTTGTTATTGCTGAATAAATAGTAGTAGATAAGCACGTAATGGCCGAGCTGCCACCTCAGGCTTCTGGGGAGAGAAACAGGGAAGTATCTCAGCCTCTCTGTCCCACTTAGGTTGCCTGGATGTGTCACAAACGCATCCCCCGGCATCTGAATTAACCTAGTTTAAAAATTGGCCCMAAACCACCTGCGAAGATGAAAATGCACCAAGTCAGTGGTTTTGTTTCAGAGTGGCAGGTGCCCTTCACCACGAAAATCTCAGCGTGGGAAAGACGAGTGCCAAAAATCATGAAGTTTGGTAAACAAGGAACGCGCTTCCACCACCTTCAGAAAGGTAACATCGTGCCGAGGAAAACTATTCCAGAGAACTCCTTYTCAGAGACCATTCTGAGGAAAAGGGTGCCAGTTTGGGGGTTCCTGTGTTCTCGGAGGGCTGACCTGGAAAAACTACACCGTGTTTTTCTGTGGTGTGCTGCAACCGATGTTCAAGCATTGCTGTAAAGCCAGAGAAGTCACAAGGATCTGGGCATCTGCAGCAACCAAAACATCAAAACTACTTGGAAAACTACTTGGATTCTTGCACAGACTATGCTTTTTAAAATAATCTTTTTTTTTTTTTTTTTTTTTTTTAGGAGATCTTAAGAAGAAGCATTGAGTTAACCTCTCTGTGTGGCTAGATGTCTAAGTTACCTTAGATAACCCCAACAATCCACTCAAAGTTATTGAAATACGAGTCTGTTCAGACACTTGCTAGGATTCACTACATGACAGCCTGGCACTTGGGGCTTTCTCCCACTCAGTAACTTTGAGCCTTTTCTGTTCAGAGTTACCAYTGAGTGAGGTACTTTCATACTTGCAAAATTGTACTTGAAATATCACACTCGTTTTTGCTCATACTCGATAATTGAGCATGCAGTTCAATGCACAAATAACATAAACACAAGATTAAAGGGACTGCAGGGTAGAGGGTGTGTTTAGCAGAACTCTCTCCCGAGCAGAAGGCAGCAGCTCAGGATTGGCCCACTGAAGCCAACGCGTAAAACCCTCCCTAGGCAGGACTTCAACCATGGCAAGTTGGAGGAATCCACACAGAGGTCAAATATTAATGATAAGTGTAAGGAAAGCTCCCTGTTTATTTGGCCTTTATAACGCTGGAGCTGAGAGGAGATGAAAGGTGAAGCGTCTCGGATCGATGTCAGGGAAGGATAACAGGTCCACGTGGAACCTGTTGCCACAAGTTAAAAGCAAAGTCAATAATTTCGGAGGACTGTGAAAGAATTTATTAACTGGTGCTGAGAACATGGCATCCTGCTATGGGAGACAGGTGAATAAAGCAATTATTACCCCCAAAATAATTGCACCATAAGCATGACAAAGATTACTTAGTGAGATACTTTCACGGACAGTCCTCTCATACGCTTAATACATACCTCTGTCAGAAGCAGGGAGAGGAGCAGGGCAAGCGCTGCTTGATCTGGTGGTTTCTGCCTCATTTTGTAGCTTTTGCTCATGTTTTGGCCTTTCTTTGTTAAGCAGAGATGCAAGGTTAAAAGGAAGGAGCCAAAGGTAAGGAATATGTGTCCAGTTCTCAAGTAAAAACACACCCCTAACCCCTGAAAACAGCCCGTGCTTTATCAAATAGATTTCACTTTGTGGTAGTGAGTTGCATTAAGGTTTCTCTCTAAAAATAAAGCAGATATGTTTGTAGTGGTGGGCGTTTGAAGATGCTGACSCTGACAAAGCTGCACCTCCTTTATCTTCATATTCTCCTCTTGATGTCTAGGCAAAATTCCAATGTCAAATATTTAAAAGAAAATCATCTTTTCCCAATCAACATATTTACTCCTCCAGAAATGCTAAGGGAGACTCAGCCTCGGGATAAGAAAGAAGCACAAAGAGGGCGGAAGAGCTGCACTTTCATCTGCCGCAGCAAGCAGCTGTCACCACTAGTACATAAATTACTATACACAGAGGCATCAAAATACCTGCTAAATAAACAGTACTTGAATCTGTTCTATACATCAGAAACCTGATTTCTCTCTGGTCATCACTCTGGGCATTTCTTTCCCAGCCTTTCTTTCTCGTTGTACGTCTTGCATATTCCTCCACTGGAAGAGTACCTGACTGCCTAGCTCAGGAGACCCTTTCCTAATGTAGTTCTTGGTTTATAGTGAAAACTAGCCCTCAAAACAACTGTTTCCAGCCCCAGTGACACCATCTCAGAAGCATCAAGTTGTCTATGGGAAGGGACCATGACTACAACAGTTCCTGCATTCCTGTTATTGGTCAGTGATAACCTCCCTGGTGCTTTCTCCTCCYCGAGCTAAACCATTCAAGCTCTGCCAGCCTCTCCTGTGAATAWCAGATGCTCCAAGATCCTCAACATCTTTCTGCCGTTTGCTGGGCTTGGTCCACTATGTCCATACCTCCCTTGCCGCCCTTGTACTGAGGTGCCCAGAACTTCCAGTTCTGTAGGACAGGAGTGATGTTTGCTTTCTCCAAGTCCTCTTCCCCTTGCCATGATCTTTCTGGGATATCTGAGAGAGTCTGTACAGTTACACTGGCCAGCTCCATCAGACCTCGGAGATGCAGCCCATCAGGGCCCACAGACTGTCCAGTTCCTTTAAGCATTCCCTAATCTGGTTCTCCTTCACCAAGAATTCTTCTGCTTAWGTTTGAGTATTCTCTTGAGCTTCTGGTTCATTTATTCATGTCTGCCACCCTTGCTTGATTTCATGCTCACCAGAATAGACCAYTCTTGAAATTGGAGTGAGTGATCCTGAAATCCACCATTTTACAATCACAGAGTCACAGAATGGTTGAGGTTGGAAGGGACCTCCAGAGATCACCTAATCCAACCCCCTGCTCCAGCAGGGACACCCAGAGCACGGGGCACAGGGTGGCATCCAGGYGRGTTTGGAAGATCTCCAGAGMAGGAGACTCCACAGCCTCTCTGGGCAGCCTGTTCCAGGGCTCTGTCACCCTCACAGSARAGTTGCTCTTCCTTAAGTTCCACAGTCACTGTAGCAAGGCTACCCAGGCCTTGATGTCCCTGACCAGTTCTTGGTTGAACACATGAGATCCGAGARAGCGCTTGTCCTCGTCAGCTCCTTTCAGCTCATCCCCAGACGTGCTGGGAAGTTATCAATATAGTCCAGAAACCTCCTGGGTTGTTTGTGCCCTGTTGTGCTGTCCTCCACAAGATRCTGGGGTGATTCAAGTCAGTGAATGTGAGGGGTTTTTTTCCCCAATTGTTTCAAGAAACTCTCACTTTCCATTTCTCCCCGAGCAGGTGGACACCCACCACAAAGCTGCCCGCTAATCTTGATCCATCTGCTCTCTACCCAAGCCAGGCACAGTCCCCCTCCTCCCCTTTGCTCTCACACGAAGGACAGCCCCCTCCCAGCCTTCCCAAAGAGCAGCCTGCTGGGCTCCATGGCAGCGCTCCGGTCTGTCACCATGCTCTCCTGGAGGCAATTCCTCATTTGTGTGCCTACACACAAAGTGCACCCAAGTCAACTCAGCTGTGTTGGTGAGGAGACCTCTCCTCCTCCCAYTGCTTGCTCGGCTGGGCCACCTCTTCTCCGCTTGGCTGTGGTTGTTGTCTCCCTCCAGGGTTGCCCCAAGCTTAAAGATGGCCTCAGCCTCTTGGCAAAGGCACCCTACTTGGATAGGAGGATCTCAGCAGCTCCCATGCCCTTGACCATCCTGCAGTCAGGCCTGACATGCTCCAGCTCTCCGTTTTTGCCATTTGCCTGTCAAACAACAATTCTTGGACTTCAGTTTCCATAGAGGCCATGTTTGGCTGTCCTGAGAACACATCCTACCATAAACTCACCTTTTATATCAAAACTGTCTGTGAAATACATGAGCAGGTGGATGTGATTCATAAATGTGTTGCAGATACAGGGTAGTCAAAAGAATTAAGCCATATATCTGGGCAGGTCTCAAGGACTAATGGTCTTTAAAAAGCGAAGAGGAAGAAATGATTGTTCTAGTAAATGGGCCAGAAAAACTGAGGAGAACTTTTGGAGTAGCTAGGGAAGATGCAGATTTGATCATTGCTTTGTAGTACATAGCATAAATAATATTCCACAAGCCAACATCAGGAGATGAAGGAACATTTGGGAATGGTCACAACCATGAGGAGGTGTGTGTAAAGCACAAGTAATTTGATCAACTTGATACTCATCAGGGTATCAACCTTAGCTTCACAGTTTTCAGTTTACAGTAAGTAGTGTTTAATTTAAGGGTGATGTTTCTTGAATGGATTATCCATCCTCTACCCTTGACTCCCTTCATCAGGGGAAAAATGCTGCCATTTCCTTAGAGAAAGTCTTTCCAGCCTCAAAATGGACGAAGCCCAAGGTTCAAAAGGATGTGTTAATTTACCGAACCCCCTATACAAGATTCTAGCGGGGATGTCGTCCTTTATTAAATAGTGCTGAATAGGTAAGGGAAATCTGGGTGAAGTGCCACGAAGGAAGCACATCCTGGAAAGTCCTGCTGTTCCATTCTTTAGCTGCTAGAAAGCACTCTTTCAGAGAGTGCCAAATCCTCCAGACAGCAAAGAAAGAAAAAAGGCAAGATCTGTGCTACAAATGAGAACGTTTGAACACAGGGATACGGCAAAAGCAGAAGCGTCTGGGGTTGCTKGCGCTGGAGGAGCCGCTGCCCGCTGCAGGAGCGAGGAGAGGCCCGCACGCCGCCGCAGCGCCTGCCGATGGTCACGGCGTGGTGACGAGGCCCAGCGCACGTCCCGAGGGCCCCGCAGCCCCTCAGCCCCGCGCTGCTGCGGCGGGGAGCGGGGACGCCCAAGCAAACGGGTTGATTCCCAAAGGCATGGGAGATCAGGGGACAAGGGAGGCTGGAAGAAGAAATAGAGAAAAACAATAAAAAGGAGGGGAAAAAAAAAAAAAGAGCATCAGTCTTAGGATTAAATGAACTTCAACAATTCTGCTGGACTTCTTAGAATGAAAAACCAAACCCTCAGGCCAAAGCGTGGCACAAATGCACCATAACAGCTCGGAGCTACTGAGGCTGCTGACAGCTGGCGGATGTGGAATTAATCACATTTCTTAATGAGTTTACACTTACAACATTCAAAAAAGCCAAACACACACAGAAAGAAAAAAAAAAAAAAGAACTATGGGGTTTAAGTGTCTCTAGGGGGAAAAAAACACTGATACAGGACAAGAAAAGCAYGTAGTTTCAGTAACTTCTTGTAGGAGGAAAGGTGAGGAAGATGACAAATCCGCTCCTTTGCACACTAGAGGTCCCTGGGGCTGGACAGGCTCTTCCAAGACCTGAGCACGGTGACTGTGTCACACCAGCTAACCCAGACACAGGCAAGAGGCTCTTCCTGCAGCCGCGGGATGCAGACATGGCACGGGACAGGCGGTGCCAAGTCATGGGATGTGGGACGTGGGTGACCAAGCTGGTGGCCTGGAGCAGGGACAGCCTCGGGAAACCTTCCTTCTTCCATCCCACAGCGCGTCAAGCAGGAAGAGGAACCTTCCTCTTTCCTGGGGAAACTTCCCCTTTCCCAAACTACCTTTCTTGGCTGACACTTCTTATAAGGCTGCTTATCATTAAAAGATTCACTAACTATATATTTTATGATGATCTGTTGGTCAGTTTTGTGCCAATTCTTGGTCATCCACCAATTCATCATTTGAAAAGTGCAATTCTAGAGTGGCAGAAACAGTTCAGTTTGTGTTACTTTGTCCAGAAAAYGAAAAAATGGCATTTGAGTGTTAAAGAGACACTGACCCCAAGAACTTGTGCATATCCTTACTGAGCCCGTTGKGCAGAGCTCTCCAGAAATCCACATTGTTCCCTCCAGCATCAGCAGTTCAGTTTAATAAATTAAACTCAGTTGTTTTTCCTGCACTTTAGGCTTCTAATTATAATTATGCTAAGCAGACCAGAACGATGCTGTGACTGAGAGGGAAGGTTCGGAAGGTTTTGTGCCAGCAGGGCACTTTGTGTAGTGAAAATGCCTTGGAGATGTGGACCAAGGTGACCTCAAGCAGTGAATGGGTGCCACAGAGGTGATTTCTGCCTTCCATGACATTGACGAGAGGCAAACACTACCTGGTGTTTGGTGCCTGGTGTTTCCCATGAGCTGGCATAGATACGAACCACCCTCCGGGTCTTCACTCTTCTTATATGTTGAAATCCATGGCAACCCTTGCCAAGAAACCAAAACATTGATGGATTACTTAAGTATTACAGCATCATCTCCCACTGACAGTCAAGAAAGCCTCATATCCATGAAACCTTGAGAGGGTATTCTTTCACWTGTTTGAATACTTTGTTTTTTCTAMTATTTGCATTTTGGTATCATCTAAAGATCTCCTAAGATTTGAGATAWGTCTCAAATGTATCCATGAACAAAAATTGTGGGAGAAACTGTGAAAGTCTGGAGAAGAAACAGAAGGGATGAAACATAAGTAAAATGGTCAAACTACCTACTGAACAAACAAGTTTTAAATTATATTTGAGAGGACCTTTAAAGAAGTCTTTCTAAACCAGGAGGTAGGGATAATTTTTTAGCATCCAATGATGGTACTTGTCTTAGCTTTCATTTCCTCTTGCACAATCTCTTCATCTTTCTGGTAGTTTTGCTATAAATCTGTTATTTTCTTATTGTAATTTTTCCCCCAGTTTATATATTATGGAATAAGGTAACTATTTATTTATTTATTTATTCATTTATTTTCACTGAGAAAACTGTCTCTGCTTGGCCTCAGTATCAGCTAGAGGCTATGGAGCAGCAAAGGATTTCTGGCCCCTTCTGAGAACCTGACATTGAACCAGTACCTTGCTAAAGCTGCCTTCTAATGCTGGCGGAGAAAAGCAGATCAATGAACCGTGTTAGTCAAGACTTTGAGGTCTGTAAATTCACACAGGAGCCTGAAGGATGAACTCAAATCATGTGGTACTGAGCAAAACATAACCAAGGGCAAGGTAATTGTATAAATATGGAGCTGAGCGGGAAGATTCAGTAATGGGACTCGTTTAGGCAAATAAATAGTGTTATATCCATTTGCAGGTTTCTCCTCACCACGGATGTCTTTTCAAAACCTAAAACATCTAGAACTGTTTTTGGATCCAATGAAACTCATGTGAAGTACTAGTGGTAACAAGTGGCTCAAACTGAATTTATATCCTGAACAGGCGCTTGCCCTCTAAAGTGTCTGTGTGAGTCCAAATACAGCGCAGAGTAAGGCAAAGTGTCAAACCCAGTAGAGGACATCTTGTCCAAAAAGTTTAAGCTTGTCTCATACMAGAAATCTCTTTCCTGAAATGAAATATAACTCACATTTCTGTACCATATGGTCAGCAGATAAGGGATTTTGAAACGTTGATGTTTTCATTAAGCTCTAAGGAGACCTTCTGCAGGACCCACAGGCAGGTKGGGTAGCTGGCGGTGAACTGTTATTTACTGTACATTACATAGGACAAGCCCTTATTATTGTACGGGAGTTGTGTCTGTGAGTCAGTTTATGTTGCACTGTGCGATGCAGCAGAGCTAATTCAAAGGAAGCCACGGCAGGAACCACATGGAAAGCACAACCGTGACAGAGACGTCCCCGGGAAGGATGCCAAGACCTGCGAGAGCACCACGAGGAAGCTGGTGCTCACAGCCCGCGAGCAGACAGGCCAGAAACCTCCTATCGTCAGCACGTCCACAGGGCCGGGAAGGCAGCGTAACGCAGTAACCGCATGCCACCTACTGAGCAGGAAGGCACCGCTCGGCGTGAGCGCGCGAGATCACAGGCTGCTCTTCTCTGTTTAGCCGGACCATTTCAGGGAAAACACGTCCCTAAATTACTGAGGTGCGGACCCCGCTAATGAGTTTTTTCTCTGTCTTCCAGTCCGTCYGGGAGTAGGGAAAAACGTCAGACCTGGGACACAGGATGAATGTTTAAATCCTGGTGATTCTGACCTTGTTTATAGACCTTCTTGGCTATCTACAGCAACATGCACTAGTTCATCCCTCCTGCTTCGGTGTTTCTCATCTGTTATGGGTCACGGGACACAGCTTTTCATATTGAAGCAACAAGAGAGAATGAGGTGACAAAGAAACAACATTTGAAGTTGACAGCCACTAGTACCTCACGTGAAATTAGTGTAACCAAGCCTTCCAAAACAAGCAAAAAGCTCCTATTTTGTTAAGACTGTCCCTTACACGCAGTTTTAAGGAACTGTGAAATGTCAAGTGCTTTTTGCAGTTACCACCCTGCAGAAGTCCGAGTGCTTAAGGATGCTGCAAGGGGCATGTCAGACATGCTCAGCTTCACGGCCCTGCTCCCTGACCTCACAGCCACTCAAGGGTTCCTAGGAATGTGAGCAGCAGTGAAGCACCCCCGGGGTTACACCAGCAGACACCACCAACAGCTACAAGGTGCCCTGGTCCCAAAGAATGGGAAGCGCTGAGGGAATGGTCAGAGAACGACCTTTTTTCCCTCCTCCTCTCACTCACTTCATGCTAAAAGGACAAAAGACACAATGCAGCAACTGCCTCAAGTCCTTCAGGTGTCTAAGTGCAAATAAAACAGACTTCAATGGCAAGTGACAGAGAGAGGGGCAACAATGCCTAAAATCCCCAAAGGGAAAATGCACATAACAAATACTACTGCAGTAAAATGGATTAAACAACATCCTATACTATAAAGAATAACCAGGAACATAGAAAATAACATCCATTAGAAGCTACTGCTCTTTCAGAGAAAGGAAGCGGTATTAGACATTCAAATAGTTACAGTGCACTTGCATCACTATACTGAGGTCTCCTGTCACCATTTATTTGTATCTCCATCCCTTCGTGGGTGAATCACCCATGCAAACATTGAAATCTCAGATGTAGAATATGTAAGAAGTATCTTGAATCAATTATYGTCAGAAGTGGTAAATAAAAGTGTGAGAGCATATCACTACAGGAGTGGATTATGCATAACACTATGACTGTGTCAAGCTGAGAAAGCTTCCCAGAGCTGAAAGCTGCCACAGGAATGGTCCTTCTCCCACGCAGCACTTCCAAACAAAAGTTCTGTGGTCACTTTGGGAGTACAATCCGGCCATGTCAGGGCATTATTTGTGGTTCAGTGTTTGATAGCAAAGCTGTAAATCATACTCATCTGTCCTGCTTASAGCGCTGCTGATTTCCCAAGATACAACTAACCAACCTCATCCTATTTCCTTCACTTTGCTTACCTTCCACAGCACTGAGGCCACACTGCTTCCAGTTTTACTAGACACCTTGTTGCTGAAACTCATGTAGAAAATGGATTAATTTCCCTCAATATGGAGCACAGCATTGTGCTTCTACTGTGTATCATCCGGATGGTGTTTCAAGTGCTGTACATTTTATATCAATTGTGATTGGGCTGGCACACTCCATACTTAACACAGATTTATAACCATAAAACATGGTTGCTTTTTCCTTTTTTCCTTAAAATATTCAAAATGCTATACATGAGAAACATTTAACCAGGATATCCTTTCTCACACACTGATGTATTTAGATTATTGGGGAAAGTTCATCCTGAAAAATGCAGGGAAGTTCACACAGAATGAGAATMAGACAATGATGAAAAAATTAAACTGGGTAGGCACAGCACTCAAACCCTAGACAAAACAACAGCAGCAAATCCAGTGGAAGTACAGACATGGCATAATAATAATAGCAATAAATCAACTTAAATCTAATGATAAAATAACTATTTTTCTTGAAACTCCACAGGGAAGTGAGGACATTTTGAAGTGATCTAAAAATGGTAAYAGGAAACAAAAACTGCACTTAAGAATTAAAAGGTACTGCTTCATGCAGACTAGCTTCTTACCACAGCTTATGATTACTAACTAAAATAAGGGTATTTTCATTTTGAACAGAAATGTCACGGTGTTCAGGTGAATTTTACTCACCAGCTGAACACTCAACTGTGAACAATGAGTTCTTGAAAAGTAAATCAAACTGTGTCACTAGTAAGTCAGCAGAATCTCTGGGGATGAGCAATAACACATTGTGCTTTTTATATCTGAGTCACCAGTTAAATTCCAGTCCAGACCAGCAGCAAATGAGGCTTATTACCAGCTGTTTCTACTCATGTGTAGTAGGTTGGTAGACTTGGTTCACTCTGCGACAGAAAAATCAAATACATAGATCAGTTCCTGGGACTCAATCACCGCTGACAGCGGAGACACCAAAGAGAGCATGGTCTCTGTAGACAGAACTCGTATTTGTGAAYGGTACCGTCTCCAGTTCAGACAGGGCACACAAAGGAGAGTCTGTTCAAGATAATTTAATTTTTCAGGGCCACCAAACCAGGTAATAGTGATCAGGTACCTTCTGTGGAGATAACACACAGAATCCTTAAAGTTCAAAAGTCAGGAAAACAGGAACGCAAATAATTAGCACATAAAAACGMTCATCAAAACTTGTTCTGGGGTTTCTGTAAGGTAAATTACCACAGCTACTCTCACGTGGGACGCAGGACTCACAAAAGGCAGATGATTTCCATCCATCTCTTTTCCTATCATTCAAGGCAAACTGAGAAGCAAGCAAAACTCTCTTACTTCCAGMTGGATGTACTGTGGCTATGTAAGATTATTACATCTCTAGCACAACAAATAAAATGCTTGAACTTGCTAAAACTAAGCAAAGATCACGGAAGCATTTTCATGCAGCAGTTCACATGGTTTTCAGAAACCTTCAGCTTTGCATAGTAAGTTCAGGAGCCTTACAGGAGGATGAACAGCAGTCTCTTGAGTTTTGCTTGGTCAACAAATAYGCTAGTTACCTAGTTCAGTCACATCTGGTTCATTGCTTCAATATAGGGGTGCCGAGAAATCTGCAAATCACTCTACAACTGAAGTAGAAAAATCCATAGACAGTGCACAAGAGAGCAGTACAGAGATGTGACATTGGCACATACTAAGAACACATGGTTCAGGTAACTKACCATCTCCTATTCACAGCTCAAGCCCTAGTCTGCTCACTGTATTCTCAATGTATGTTCAAATAGCAAGAATTATGATTTTCACATGGAGCAGCATTGTTTATAGTAAATATTAAGTGTTTACAGTATCACATCTCAATTATGATATCTCAAGATAACAATTCAGAAAATATCATTTATAGATGGGGCAACTGCCTGCATGACTGTCAAAATAATTCTTTGTATTCACACACACTGAAGTTCATGGACATATGCAAAAAGAAAACCAAAAACACATCCGAAAATCTTATTCATGTGAACTGTTACTAGGTATTGACATGGTATTGTTTCATTATTTCAAGGTTTTATCTTAATAAAACATTTTATGTATCTTTGAAAATACTTCTGTGGAATCTGAATGAGCTTTTTTTCCTATGGACTTTGAATGAGATTTATTATTCTTGTTCCGGATAGAGTACAGCAGAGCTGTCTACAGGAGGCACCCTTGTCCCTATCATGAAAAAGATTTTCATGTAACTCATAACACAAAGCTTTGTCAACTGGCCTATATTACCCATTTTTTTATGAAAGCACCAACAAAACACTTTTCAAAATTACTGGAATTTTATTTGCCTCAGGCTTATGACTTGCAACCAAAGACATTGTGCAAAGAAAGCAAAGATTAAGTACACTTTAGGGAAAAGGTGATAATCCACATTGGTAACATAGAAGATCAGTCTGATGAAAGAAGCTGTCCATTACACTATATAGATTGCAATATTCAATAGCATTTTTCAACCCAACTTTTTTTTTTTTTWWTMAWMGAGAAAAAAAGTTAAGCAGAGTTTACAGTAGACATAAATTTGATACAATTCAAAAAGCATTTTTCTGAAGATCATCAAGCATAAAGTGGAAAAACATATATGGGACAAGATGGGTGAAGGCTAACTACTGTACATTTATAAGCTATTAAACAAAGTTGCATATATGTACCACAGTGTAAAAAAACCCAGTACAGAACAAATAAAAACCTGGAAAACTGCCTGATGAAAAATAAAATAACCAGTGGCTTTTAATGACTTCTCCTGGTTATCAATGCTACAAAAGACATTGTTTTYGTCCTTCTGTTGCCACTGAAAAACATCCTATCAAACAATAAAACCAGGCACAATCAAGTCATTACCAAACTAAATCCAGCCCATAGAAATATACTATCAACCCCACATTTTCCATCAAAAGCTTTTTTTGTTGTTTTGTTTTTAAATCTTTGAGGCYGATTTGGTCACAGTATGTTACATTTTTCCTTTTTTACACCATGATATCATATGTTTGTCTGGCACTATCCTAAAGCTAGTTTATAGAGAATGAAAATACAGAAAACAACCCAATGACTATTTGACAAAATGAATTCACTGGGTGTAAAATAAGAGAAGGGAGAGGAGAAGGGGAGGGGGTCAGTTCTGCCAAGAAAATAAACCCTATGGATCACTCATCATCACTTCCGCTTGCTTCCGACTGGTCCTAGAGGTAAGAGACACAAGAAAGGTCAGAAATTCTTTGCCGGCTATTCTACAGATTTTGCTAAAGAAGAAAGAAAGTAAAAGAAGGAAAGAAAAAGACATATTGACAAATCAAGATAGCCTTAAGAAATGTACTATCCTATCTAATAATTCTCTTTCATGACATTTTCTTCAATTGCTGTAGGCTTCTYTAGAGAAGAAAAAGCATGTTTATGAACCTCTATCCCTTTCTGTTCGTGCACTTCAAAATTACTGGGAAGAGGTCAGTTTTTGTTCACTTCATTAACAGAACATCCCCACACAC